>OY757547.1:4116627-4209310 GCA_963584105.1 Alviniconcha strummeri | reverse complement strand
TGAGGACCAGTCTGTTAATGCTGCCAGTTCAAAGGTTCAACAGTCTTGTGCTCAAAGCACTATGTCCAGCATAGTAATGATTCACTGTGCAATAATGAGCATTGATCACCGGAATAAAGTTAACTGATACCCATGAGACATTCAATTAAGTTAGTAACTCTCCTAAAATTAATAAACTAATAAACCCACATCTATGTACACCTTACCTTTGGGTTTGTAAGTGCATTTGCAAAAATGCAATCTTTCAACAAAGCCTAAATTATTTATTTAAATTTATTTTTATTCTATCTAAATATAATTTTTTTAATTGTAATTAGACACTTACTTTGTTTTCATAACAACAAAAAGGTAATCACGACATGTAACTGACAATGACTGTATAAGCCAGTATAAATATATATGTACTACATGTAAGTACAACACACTGCATCAAGCTGCAAAGTATTTTCAGACAATGATATAATCTTATGTATAGTATGCAGTTATCACCATAGAAACTGCACGTATGCACCAATACTATTAAAATAGCTTTTCTTCAGACATGCAGCACACCCACCACACACAAAACCACACTCCTAGGCAGTACTGAAATACGTTTGCACAAGACACAACACTCCATGCTATACACACACAAGTTACACTGCATGCACACACGCTCACCTGTGGGTATGGCCATGGCAATGCTGACGGTGAACGTCACCGTGTACGCATCATCCGGCGCCGCCAACTCGCCCCGCTTCTTCTTCTTCTTCGCTTCGAAAATGATCTCCCCACTGGCGCTGCTCTTGGCCCGAGCACTGCTGCTGGAACTCTGGGGGCGCGAACTTCCTGCCCGTCTGGCACTTTGCGGGAACCTGACCCCGCCCCTTCCTCTGCTGGAGGCGTTTCCTCGTTGTCTTTGCCAATGTTCTCCATGCTCAGTTTCTGGCTGGAGGGCTTCTCTGAGCTGCTTTCATCCATTTTGATCTTTTGCTCGCCAGTGGCATCAGAGGCCTGGTTGGCAGTAGGCTGTGTGCCTGTGGTGGCCTCCCCGTGGGCCTCTGCTTGGGCCTCTGTTCGGTCATCCCCTTGGATCTGCCCCTCCCTCTCCCCTTCCATGTTTGCAGTTGGCGTCAACCTTATCAACAAAGAAGGAATGAGAATACTTTATTTTTTCTCTGTTTATGGACAGTGTTTGCTTGCACACCATCAAAGGAGGAATGAGAATATTTTTTTCTCTGTTTATGGATAGTGTTTGCTTGCACATCACCAAAGAAGGAATGAGAAAACTTTATTTTTTTCTCTGTTTATGAACAGTGTTTCCTTGCACATTATGAAAGAACCGGCACCATGATGTATAAAACTAGAGAGAGAAAAACATGCACGCGTGCGCGCACACACAACACACAAACACACACACACACACACACACCTTGCCTCACTCTAATGTTTTTCATGTTATTTTATTTTTACCCTCATAGGTTCATAATAAAATCAAGATCCAGATATTATTCACTGAGGAAGACAAAGGTGTTTTGAATCAGCTGTGTCCAACCCCCCCCCCCCCCCCCCCCCCCCAAAAAAAAAAAAAAAAAAAAATCTTCACTGTATTGTGGGAATCCCAGTAGTTTGGGCAACATTCCACAACTGGTGGTGTGCCTAAAAAAAAAAAAAAAAAGAAACCTAGGGATATGACAGGCAAGCAGGCTAAAAACAGGCAAAGGGGCTTATGGGGCTTATGTGTACTAGACATTCCTCAGCCAAGCCTCAATGGTGGATCTGAAGGTGGGGGTGGGGTGGGGAGGGGGGGGTGGTCAGCAGCTAGTGCATAACAATAACTAACACAACAATAACAATACACTTTATTCATCCCAGAGGGAAATTAAAGCTGTCAGTCAATCTTACACATTAATGCAGAACAAAGAATTGAACTGCACATATCTCATGTGTACACTCCTAGACATACACCCCCTGTCTCTCAATCAATATATGCTAAAGCAGTTATCTAATGCTAATACTTAGCAAACCCAAAATTACCTGGAATAATGTTATCTATGGCAAACCAAATGTAAAAAAAAACTTTCAAATTAAATCATTATGTACACACATCCCCACCATCCCTTTGAATGTTATCATCCTCAGCAGACGTCCTGATGCATGCGCACACATGGTTAATGACTGTTATAATTTTCATTCAAACCTGACAGAGCCGAGGGTAAAAATGAGGCTTTATGACGGTTTGTATTTGTTCTCTGGAGTAAAAAATCTGGAGCTGCATCTGCTATCAAAGTAGTGTAGTAGTAGCATGGGGTGGGATGCCATTCTACAAGTGTATTGCCGATGGAAAGAAACTAGTTTTGTGGATTTCAGTTTTGATATGGGGGATGAGGAGCATGGTCTCATTTCTCATAACCATGGCAAGGTTTTGGGTGAACTTGGGAGTTCCATCTCTGGGTTTGGCGACAAACAGTCCACCTACAAAATTCTACAGTATGGCGATCTTGACTGGTTGAGATCGAGTTTTTGTTTACGTTTTTACATGGGTAATGGCATTGGCTGAAGTCACCGTAAATACCGCTTGCACTTGATAATGTTTACATATTATATATTTCCTGCAGGAAGAGCTAGAGAGGGAGAGGTGAGGGGTGGGCAGAGAGAGGGGGTGGGGGCAGAGTAAACGAACACAGACTGGGATTGTTCGGAGTTGTTCAAGCATCCATGCAGTACCCATCCTATTCCAGCCCAAACTCAAAAACAACTCGGTCACAATAATGTGATTTCCACCCTGTTATGTCCACAATGCCATAACCTTCATCATCAACAACAGCCGCCACATGAAAGTATCACGTCCAACAAATCATCTGTCACGGGTTCGTGCTATCGCGTCGTCAGGAGAGATGATCCAAAATGCACAACCATGCTCGCTCGTCATCTCGGCGGAAACTTGCAATCAATTAAACATGACGCTCGACACCGAGCTCCTTGGCTGATGCATAGCCCGCAGTGTGGACAATTTGTAGCTCACTTACCGCTCTTAATCTTGAGAGAAGGGCCTGAGAAGATAAACCTGCAGCACATCAAGTTTTCATGAGACGCCTCCGGTCCCTCCATTCCCCAACGGACCTGTTCCTACCGCTTCACCGCCACAGGAAGTCCCTAGACAATCAATCCACGTCGCCAAATAGTTTCAGGAAGAAGCTGATCGAAAGTACAAAACCGATTTTAATTTACTCGTCCACTTTAATCTACACACTTTCCACTTTTCATATAAGTTTGCGTGTCATTTGATTCCCTGTTTAATAACTGGCAGAACTTTTTAAATGCTAAGGCGCAAAAATATCAGAATTGTTAGTCGGCCGTTGCTACAACAGCACGAGCGACTTCCGCCAAGGCGTAGCAGACGATAGGATATTTACAAACAATTTACTTAGGCTATTATTACAAAATTTCTAAATGAGCATAAACAGAATGTAATCAATTGAAAGAAAACGTTTGCCTCGCAGCAACTTCTTGCGTTGAACAAAAATGTACATCTGAACAAGCTGTCTTTTCCAGTACAAAAGTTGCTTTCCTAGTTTAGCTGGTTGAATCGTGGGAAAACTGCTGTCTGCTTCACAGATGAACTGAATGCATCTGCATGACCACGGCATACCGTAAAAAGGTTAACCCCTATTGCTAGATGGCTCGAAGAGCACCAGAACACAAGACCCGTTCGCGTGAGGGGAGAAATCAAGATGCCCAGGGCACAACTGATTGCCTGCCAGACAATAAATTGCTTAATCAATAAAAGACGGCGGCCATTATGAACAGCGACAGTGGAGCAAACTCATAAATCAAGAAGCACGCTGTGGAAGATTGCGGATGGCAACATAGTTCCACTGCGTGCACCATAGCCTTGGGGTCAAGGAATTGCGAGTTTAATTTCCTCCTCAGTGTAGTCATTCATTTGCCGCTGCATGGTCTCTCCCTTTTCGTTTTCGTGCCGGGCTAGCCCGGTTACTTTTGTGCACGTATTTACGTCTGTGGTGGTGCGGAGGGGGGGGGGGGGGGGGGGTGCGCGCGCGCGTTTTTGTGTGTCTGTGTGTAGTTCTAAGTTGTGCGTGCGTGTTCGTGCGTGCGTGCCGAGTGAGTATGTGCCGTAGTGCGCGCGTGTGTGCATACGCGCGAGTGCGCGCTTGTGTGTGTGTGCGTGTATGTGTGCGTGTGTGTGTATGTATGTGTGTGTGTGTGTGTGTGTGTGTGTGTGTGTGTGTGTGTGTGTGTGTGTATGTGTGTGTGTGTGTGTGTGATTCAGTGTGTGTGCGTGTGTGCGTGTGTGTGTGTCAGTGTGTGTGTGTGTGTGTGTTGTGTGTGTGTGTGTGTGTGTGTGTGTGTGCGGGCCGTGTGTATGCATGCAAGGATTCCAATATTATGATTATATAAATTATTATCATTGAGATTTTAATGCATACAGTGTTGTTAATCTTTGGCTCGTGGATGAGGAGGACCGTCCGAAACGGATCTCAAACGGATCGTGTCAGGCCGTACGGTTGAAACGGCTTAGAAGATCGGCCGGGTTTGAACTTGTTCGTTCCAATTACAGAATGATATTAATCATATATCAAAAGCGTGAACTGCATCCGCCAGCCAATGAGAGCCCGCCGTTTGGATTGACGCGAAGGAAAGGGCCGGTAGGTCACAAGGATGGTAACTCGAGTAGCGACAATCGTGAGCCTGTTTGGCCTAGCGGTAAGGCGTTAGGTTGGTAAGCGGAAGGACCTCGGTTCGATACCGCTTTCGGCTCTCTCTTTTCTTCAAAAAGGTTGTGGTTTGTGGACACTGTCCTGTGACTTTGTCCATCACTTCCTACTGAAACATTAAAACGGCTCTCTTCGCTGCCCATCTTAATTCAGGAATCATTCTGGTGGTGACTGTGTGGCGATAGGTATATGATCTCCCTCCCCCCCCCCACCCCCCTCCTCCAATACACCCTCCCCCCCCCCCCCCTTCTCCCCGACCCTAATAAGCCATATGGTTTCTGTGGACGTTAAGCATCATGTTTACTTACGTAGCGGCAAGGTTAAACACGTCAACCTGTCTCAGAGCTCAGGAACTGTGTGAAAGTCGAGGTGGCCGTCCTGGGCTCCTATCCCTAATAAACCTACGGTTTCTGTGGACGTAAAGCAACACTGCAACTCGCTTTAACCCGTCAGTTTCGGTTGTATCGGGTGGCAGCCAGTGTGCTTATGACGTACGGCTCCGACCGCAAGAAGTTCGAACAGTCTTCCTCAGCCACACAGGCAAAACTGCTTGTGTTCCAGCGCCTTAAGAGACAGATCGAACAGTCATCGCCAAGACTCAGTACTAACCTCCAACTTGGCACCTTCGACCCGGAGCTGGGTGTCGAGCATTTACATCTAAATCATCTCTCTCTCTCTCTCTCTCTCTCTCTCTCTCTCTCTCTCTCTCTCTCTCTCTCTCTTCTCTCTCTCTCTCTCCGACGGAATCATCTCTCTCTCTCTCTCTCTCTTTCCTCTACAACGGAATCATCTCTCTCTCTTTCTCTTTCTCTCTCTCTCTCTCTCTCTCTCTCTCTCTCTCTCTCTCTCTCTCTCTCTCTCTCTCTCTCTCTCCTCTACAACAGAATCCTCTCTCTCTCTCTCTCTCTCTCTCTCTCTCTCTCTCTCTCTCTCTCTCTCTCTCTCTCTCTCTCTCTCCTCTACAACGAAATCATCTCTCTCTGTGTACATCTAAATCAGCTCTCTCTTCCCGCTCTCTCTCTCTCACTGTCTCTTTCTGGCTCGCCTATTCGCATTTTGACTTTTGACTTTGTTCTTCCTCTTCACAACAACGGGAGATCCGTAGATAGAGGAATATCCCACAGTGCAGGCACGCGTGTCCAGCTGGACAGGATATAAAAGCAGCTAGCGTGTGTTCTGTTTATATTCATAGTTCATGAATGTGTGAGGGTCGAGGTGGCCGTCCTGGGCTGTCCGTCCTAACGAGCCTTCTGGTTTCCGTGGACGTAAAGATTTATTGAACCGTGCTTCGACATTGGTCACAACTTGTCCCTAATATGTCAACTGACATCTGAGGACATTAAGCATCACTTCTTCTTCTTCGTTCTGTTTATAATTACAGTTTGTCCTTGATACGTCAGCCCGACATCCGAGGGCATTTAAGCCTCACATCATCAGCATCGTTCTGTTTATAATGTGAGCGGTTTGGCCTAGCGGTAAGGCGTTAGGCTGGTAAGCAGAGGGGGCTTCTGTTCGAATCCGCTTCGGCTCTCCTTTCTCTTTAGAAGTTGTGGGCATTCTCTTGTGACTGTCCTTGAGAATTAAAGAACCATTAACATGGCTCTTATCGCTGCCCGTCTTAATGCAGGAGTCACTCTGGTGGTGACAGTGTAGCGGTAGGTATATATAATTTCCCGCTTCCCCCACCTCCATACCCCCTTTCCCCCATTCCCAATAAGCCTTGTGGTTTATGTGGACGTTAAGCACCATGTTTACTTACCAGTTCTGTTTACAGAGCCCAGGCGAGATCAAGAGGAGGGAGGTGAACTGGACTCTCACGAACAAGTTAGACTCATTTGCGGGTCCAGGCGAGATCAAGAGGATTGTAGAGTGCACAGAATTTTGACCTCGAAGAAATCCTGGCGCGACGGGTGTCACTGTGTGTGTGTGTGTGTGTGTGTGTGTGTGTGTGTGTGTGTGTGTGTGTGTGTGTGTGTGTGTGTGTGTGTGTGTTGTGCGTGTGTGCACTCATGCAAGTGTGAATGTGTGTGTGTTGTGTGTGTGTGCCACAGTGTGTGTGTGTGTGTGCCACGGTGTGTGTGTGTGATATTAATTGCTGTGCGCGGTACTTTAGTTAACTGTTTTAATTATATTACCTTGTGATAAACAAAAACAAGTATGTGATCTTACATTCATTACTATTTTATGATGACGTCACAGATGCTCTGTATTTATATCTATGGTTAAAGTAAGACTCTTTTGTTGGTGGTGTTGTGTTTGTTGTATTGTTCTCTTAACTTTATGTATTATTATTATACGAGCCCGCCATGACCACAACAAAATTGCCCCTTGTGGAATGATAAAAAAAACAAAAAAATTGAACTGAACTGACCATGATGATGATGAAGTGTTGCTTAGTGTCCTCAGATGTCAGTTGACATATTAGGGACCAGTTGTGACCAATGCCGAAGCACGGTTCAATAAATCTTTACGTCCCGGAAACCAGAAGGCTCGTTATGACGGACAGCCCAGGACGTCCACCTCGACTCTCTCACAGCTTCTGAACTATGAACTGACCATGCTCAATTGTTCATACTTAACCCCTTCACTGCTATGATGCCATTTGAAAACAACCAATACAAACGCGAAATTTCAAACCCTTGGGCCTTTTCGTCTTCCTTTTTGCATAGGCGTGTGAAAGGATTTTCATCGAAACGCATAACATTGAAAGTTGATGTGTTATGGGACTGGAATATATACCGTTTGCAGGCGCATCCGTGCATCTTTCAGCCTGGAAATTGTACAGGCTGGGGCAGTGAAAGGGTTCTGCTTCACTGACCCTAGACTTACTTACTAATAAATATTTGTTTATTCATCGTAAAACCTCGACTAGAACCCTGCTGAGGGAACACTGACAACACTCCAGAGCAAATGCTCTCGCTCTCCATCACCACCTCTCCTAAACGTGTTTGGTCTCCATTTTGTTGCCCATACCAGTTTGGCTGATGGACCTCAGTGTCAATGTTTGTGTGTCCCCATGTACATACACACATGTAAATAATAACTGATAGTTTTACCAATGTGTGTGTATACATGTCAGCAGTAATTGACACACAGTGATAGTTTTACTACTGTATTTACTTGTGGTGTATGTAGGTCTATTTGTATTTAGAAAAAAAGTGTCAAAATTTTAACGCAGATTGGAAAAGTGTACCAGAAGTCATTTTATTCTTCTGGAGTGTGTGTGCTGATGTGTGCAGCACTGTTTTACAGTTTTATTATCAATAACAATCAACAATGTATATCCTGAGCCTTAAAGTGGCACTTTTATTTTGCAACCAGGAAGTGATACAGCGTTACAATACAAATCGGACAACATGCAATATGTCCTCGGAGTTTGGCACAGTAATATTAAAATATGCCCTCACAAGAAACAAAGGCCAAAATGAAAATTGTATTTAACATTGCAAACTTATTGCACAATAGAATACCAACCAAACTCACTATAATAAATTGCATAATAGCATACCAACCAAAATCAATAAGCATCATATTAAAATTAAAATTTTTATGATGAATAAACACACTACTATTCATTAGCAGTAAGTTTAGGGTCAGTGAAGCAGAAACCAACACAATGCGACAGTGAAAACATATGGACCATAAAAATAGATGATTGATGTTGAAGAAACTGGTGTGTTGCTGTTCAGAATTGGAACATGCAGAAAACTTGTGCGTTTTGACTTTCTGCACAACCTCCAAACACACAAAAGCTTAAAAAAAGCTTTTTATTTGCACTGCAATCATAACAATGGGGTCTTACACTTTAAGCATCCTTTCTCAGGTGAACCCAAGGTGTGTACTACTAGCAAAAACTGACATAAAAAACACATACAATACCATCAACACTAATCCCCCCCCCCCCTCCACCACCATCACACACATGTACGTACTCCCACAGACATACACACTGATTTACTTGAGGCAGCTGGAGACAGTTGGAAATGTTAGGAGTAAGAAACAGAGGACAGAGAATAGGTGAGTGTTGAGCTGTGACTTGAAGGTGGACAAAGTTTGAGCATGTTACACAGAGAAATTGTCTCAAATAAAAGGACCTGTGGAAAAAAATGTGCGCTGCCCTTGCAACATCTTGAGTCTGTTTAAAATATGGAAGATGTGATCATCAGCAGAGAAGGAGAGAGTGTGTGATGGGGGTGTAGTCAGCACCAAACACTGTGCAAATTACCCCCTAACAAAATGCAAAATACCAGTTTGAACCAGCCCTAACCCCTTTCCTACCCGTAGTTTCTCTAACAAAACACCCTCACCCCCATGCAGTTTAGGGAAGTCAAACTTCTAAAATTCCTTTCACTCACATATGAAATCATCACAAAATCAGTACAATCACATAAACACCCTCTTCAATAACTGGTTACATTCAATCAACATTCGTAAAGCACAAGAAATTAAATGCAAACATGTTGATTAAAAACAACAAGCAGAGCAAGAGTAATGGCACATTCATGCCTAGAGATTCAAACAGTTTAAAATGGACAATGATGGTAAATGCAAAACAACAGCAACAAATGAATAACAGAGTTAGTTAGTATTTGGATTTAAATGTCCTGTCAACCACACAGGATCACCTCAGGACAGTCAATCTGAGGTCATAAGCAAATGCACATTTCAAAACTCTTCTCATATATATACAACCCCTTTGTCAAGTCAGTCCCCAAAACCAGTCACTTTGCAAACATCAAACAAAACATATATACACAAACATAAAACACAAAAGTTTGACGAGACAGTCCCTTCAATATGTGAACAACACAAACAACAGGTCAAGAAAATGAACACATTGTGTAAAACTGGTAAAATCACACAAACTTCCAACTGCTGCAATCTAATACTGAACAAAGGATTGATATACCATAAACAGATGACAAGTTCCTAACAACAGGGAAGTGCACCCATTTCTAAAAGGGAACGCAAATGAAGACACAAATTGGTCTGAAAATGTTAAAAAAACAACCCCGAAACAAACGAACAAAACAAAAACAAAAAAACACAAGATATATATAAAATGTCAGGACTAGAGATGGCAAGACAAATTCAGCCACACATATCATTCCAGAGACTGTGAGCGGGGTCAAAGGGCAATGGTTACTCAGCCAGCCAAGGTAAAAGGGCAACAGTTAGGTCAAAGGTAATGTTTAACTGGTCAGGACCAAACGGCAATGTTTATGCACACAGAGAAAACACCCCAGATCAGAGAAAACAGTCAGTACAAATAACATGTACCAGTAATCACTTGTTCGACAGTCAACAGAAAAACAATATCAATATTATACAACAGACACAATACACTAATACACTAACCATAATTTACAATAATGAAATGAACAAATAAATATTATACAACTGACACAATACACTAACCATAATTTACAATAATGAAATGAATAAATATTATACAACAGACACAATACACTAACCATAATTTACAATAATGAAATGAATAAATAAATATACAATTAAAAGACGAGTAAATCAAAACCTGCCCAATAATAATCACAAACGACAATTATGCGATTATTTTGTAATACACTGGCAAATCTCAGTCACAGATAAAACATAAATTATGCACAAAAGGACGGTCACAAGGCTGCCACAATACAGACTTATTATCACTGCACAAAATAATGATCACTGCACAAGATATCCTGGAACAAATACATGCAGCACACTGCACATCAGTAGTTAATACATAGTTTATCAATGTGATAAAAAATCTTTAATACCAACCAGGTAATGTGAATAATGTCAAAAACAGCTGATTATCTATATCAACTGTCCCAAAGGTGACTAGCAGACAGACAACTGTCCCAATGATTACTAGCAGACAAAAAACTATCACAAAGGCTACTAGCTGACAGACATCAACTGTCCCAAAGATTACTAGCAGACAGACATCAACTGTCCCAAAGGTTACTAGCAGACAGACATCAACTGTCCCAAAGGTTACTAGCAGACATCAACTGTCCCCAAAGTTATTAGCAGATAGACATCAACTGTCCCAAAGGTTACTAGCAGACATCAAATGTCCCCAAAGTTACTAGCAGACAGACATCAACTGTCCCAAAGGTTACTAGCAGACATCAACTGTCCCCAAAGTTACTAGCAGACAGACATTCACCTGTCCCAAAGGTTACTAGCAGACATTAAATGTCCCCAAAGTTACTAGCAGACAGGCATCAACTGTCCCAAAGGTTACTAGCAGACATCAAATGTCCCAAAAGTTACTAGCAGACAGGCATCAAGTGTCCCAAAGGTTACTAGCAGACATCAAATGTCCCCAAAGTTACTAGCAGACAGACATTCACCTGTCCCAAAGGTTACTAGCAGACATTAAATGTCCCAAAAGTTACTAGCAGACAGGCATCAACTGTCCCAAAGGTTACTAGCAGACATCAAATGTCCCAAAAGTTACTAGCAGACAGGCATCAACTGTCCCAACGGTTACTAGCAGACATCAAATGTCCCAAAAGTTACTAGCAGACAGGCATCAACAGACCCAAAGGCTACCACCAACATGAAAAGATGACTGTCTCAACTGACTCAGAGACAACCAGCAAACATGCAAGATAGCTGTCCCATGAGCTACCAGCAACCTGATGAGAGAGGTGTCCAACAGACTACCAGCAACATGACGAGAGAGGTGTCCAACAGACTACCAGCAACATGACGAGAGAGGTGTCCAACAGACAACCAGCAACCTGACAAGAGAGGTGTCCAATGGACAACCAGCAACCTGACAAGAGAGGTGTCCAATGGACTACCAGCAACCTGACAAGAGAGGTGTCTAACAGACTACCAGCAACCTGACAAGAGAGGCGTCAAACGGACTACCAGCAACCTGACAAGAGAGGTGTCCAACAGACTACCAGCAACCTGACAAGAGAGGTGTCCAACAGACTACCAGCAACCTGATGAAAGTGGTATCTAATAGACTGCTAGCACAATCAAAACAGCTATCTAAAAAGCTACCAGCAACCTGATGAGAGAGGTGTCCAACAGACTACCAGCAACCTAACAAGATAGGTGTCCAACAGACTACCAGCAACCTGATGAAAATGGTATCCAATAGACTACCAGCACAGTCAAAGCAGCTGTCCCATAAGCTACCAGCAACCTGATGAGAGAGGTGTCCAAAAGAAGACCAGCAACCAGAAGAGGGAAGGGTCCAAAAGGCTACCAGCATAGACTACAGCTGTTTTAGCTGCCCAAAAGGATACCAACACAGACAAAACTGCTCCTGAAGTGACTAGCAGACTGACAAAAATGACTGCCCCAAGGCTACCAACAGACAGAACTATAAATAATATAGGGCCTGTAACTGGCTGCCATTTTGTTCAGCCACATTAATTCCAGAGGTATTCATGGATCTATGGAATACAATTAATCACTGTTTAATGGTTGAAATATAATAATGACAATATCATCTTTGGTCTAAATCACACGCAGCAAACATGACCAAAACAATAAAAAAATAAAAAACTGTCGTAATGAACCTGTCATGAGCAGTATGAGAATTCAAACAGAGTTGGTGGGTTGGAGAACTTAAATAACTGAATGATCCTTCTCCACACACATGAGGCCACAGCTGACCCTTTTAACCTAAACCTGACAGAACAATAAACTATGTAATTAAATGTGATCTTCTTTACACTCCTTCCCAGGCAGTTCCGTTCTTTTGCAGTCACCTGATGGTGACCTTGACCATGTTGCTTTATGTCAACAGAAGCAATGTTGCTTATTAGGGAGGGGGACAGGGGGGGAAGAAGGTGAGAGTGTGAAGGCTCGACCGTGGATACCACCTGGAAAAGACAGGAGAGACCATGGACCGCCACCAGAACTATGGAAGTGTTAAGGCAGCGAAGGCATTGTCCCCTTGCCATTGCGTAGCGGCTAGTGCACTGTGCAACTGCTGTTTCAACTGCCGTGCTGGGCAGAGTCACAAGGACAATGCCTGTTGCACTGCTGTTGAGGAACGACCCGAAGCGAAAGAAGTCCAACTTTTCACAGCCCAGCTCCACCTCCCTGCTCATGATCTTTTCTGGGCTAACTTGAGGGTCCATCTCCACCTCCCTCCTCTTGATCGTGCCTGGAACCCTTTGTTATTGAGTGTCACGAAGGTTCAGAATACCATCCTTATGCACGAAGTCCAGTGGTCCTCATGCTTTCTCTTATCAGGCTCCAGCTACCTGGAACCAACTCCCCATTTCTGCCTATCATAAGTAAACATGGTGCTTAACATTCACAGAAACTGTACTGCTTATTAGGGATGGAGAGGGGGGGAGGGAAGGGGGTATGGAGGTGCGGGAAGAGGGAGATTATATACCTATCGCTACACTGTCACCACCAGAATGACTTCTGCATTAAGGTGGGCAGCGATGAGAGCCATTTTAATGTTTCAGTAGGAAGTGATGGACAAAGTCACAAGACAGTGTCCACAAACCACAACCTTTCTGATAAGTGCATGCACATGAGCATGTCTGTGTGCATTTGAATCTTCTTCTTTTTTTGTCATGTTTTATTCCATTTTTTGTGCAACTTACAGCAATATTGTGAAAGTGCTTATAATAAACTAAATAGTCATCAGCAAAAAAAGAGTTCATAAACATAACAAAAATGAACTATATTGGGGGGGAAATAGGAGAGAGAGAGGTAGACACGCACGCACGCACACACACACACACACACAATTCCAAACTAAAATTCAAGCAATTAAATGGCCCAGCAAACAGATCAACAAAAAACTACTTATATAGTATGTGCATGCGAACAATGTATAAGTGCCTGAATGCATGTATGTTGTACATCATGTCACTTAACATTTACTATCTATGACATAGTTTATACATCAATCAGCTGCTGGTAAGGACACCATTCAATTACAAACTTATCATATGACATATTCAGTTTTGCATTATATTTGTACACCTCAAAGTTAGTTTTTAAATAATGTTTGAACAGGTGCAATTGTGGTATAGTCTTGTTCATTTTACCTTTATAAATAAAGAACTTTGCTTGCAGAATAATCAAATCAAAGATGTTATCAGATTTAAAATGGATGTCGTGACCAAACAGAACAATATTTTCATTAAGTGTAACTGAGGTCGCATTTGAACAGCCAGCATTAAGTACGTTCTGGAATTGTTCCCAACATGACCTCACGCATGTACATGAGCAAAATATATGGTTAATTAAGTCTCGGTCTTGTCGACAAAAAGAGCAAGTAATGTCATTTTCAATTCCCACGTGCATTAAAACAGCATTAGTAGCAATTATTCTATGTACTAGTCTTATTTGAAACCATTTCAATTTTATTTCTTGAATCTGTTGCATTTTCTTAAAGGTGATACCCCAATTAATATCTTTATTTAGCTTAGCTTCCCACTTGTCACAACAGTTAGGTCTAGTTACATTCTGCGTAAGTATCTCATAATAAAGGCGTGAGCCTTTTTGGCATTTGAATCTTTGCTGTCACTATACGTGTGTTTAAAAGACTTTGTAAGTGCTTTGGGCCAGTATGAGTCAGGTGTGCTAAATACCCGTTATTATTATTCAATGTGACGTAAAAAGCGACTAGAAATTTATGCTGATGACTTCTCTGATAAAACAGAAGCCAGAATGCAAAGGAAGTTGATGGTTGGCCAGTCAAAACAGTGATGGTCCCTTTTAACCAATCAGAGCTGCAGACAGGTTGGGCTGTCACAGGCTGTAAGCAACCCCTGCCTCACTCAGCCTAGGAAAGTGGCTACAGACGATTCAATTATTCCAAGTGAACCTAGACTGTCTGTTTTGTCATATCAGACACACGTTAAACCTCTGTGATCTCCTGTTGGAGACACTGGCGTCATTTACACTAGCGAAACGTTTCTGGGCAGGATGCAGCCTGTCTGTGTTAATGCTTGGCTGTCACCCTACTGAACCTTCTGCCAAACCAGCACACTGGTTTGAAGAAGAAAAAGCTCTTCATAATACAGAGCCTCCGCTCAACTTTTGAGACTATCGGTACACGGTACCAACAACAAAGAAACGTTTCCGGGCAGGATGCAGCCTGTCTGTGTTAATGCTTGGCTGTCACCCTACTGAACCTTCTGCCAAACCAGCATACTGGTTTGAAGAAGAAAAAGCTCTTCATAATACAGAGCCTCCGCTCGACTTTTGAGACTATCGGTACACGGAACCAACAACAAAGAAATATTCCGCTACCAACCCTCATTCAACAGGTACAGTCTTTCCACTGAAAAAGTTTTATCAATGTTTTCAGCATGTGTAGGCACCACTGATGTTTGATCTAGATCTAATTTCCGAGTAAAGATGTGCACGTTCTTCAGTGATGATGTGGGAAAAACAACTGATCGAGTACTGACGACTCACCCTTTACAGACTGTAATCAAACTCAGTTTTGTTGCCAATGGCAGTGAAAGTTTACGCATTCACTGTTTTGCTTGCTGAACATCACCGGCAGTGATCTTGTTTAGCAGGAGCTTCCGCTTGCTTCAGGACCCAGGGTACAGAGCATGATCTCTAGCAAGTCACACAAAATGCTCAGTTTCAGCCCAGGGGTACTTGGTACCGGTGACTATATTTTTTACCAGTACTGGGGAAACATTCACCAGTAAAAACTGGCATATGCCAGTCTAGCGGAGGCTCTGTAATAATAGTAATGTATTCTTGTATGTGCTATCATACATATCATCTGATACATTATCTGATACGTGAAAACCTTGAGCCACATAACACCTGTTAATTTTTACACATCTGGTACAAAACATACAAAAAATTGCATAACAAAATTGTCAATCTGTCTAAAAAAATACCTGAATAAAAAAATAAAAATAAAAATGAGAGAAACCTGGCGAAAATATATGTACACACAGAAAACACCCGAAAAAGCTGTACTGGATAGACCTAAAAGAAACAAGTAGAGTAAGCCTCATCTTCACTTTTAAAGCGGGAAATAAATCCCATGACCCTAAAAGTGGGTCATGGTCACCAAAACCAGCATGGAATGGCTGTGTAAAGCTCAAAAGAAGTTTTAATGCCTATTCAAGTGCAAACGTTGTATCAGGGCAAAAGACAATTCATCCAATCACAAGGAAAGAAAGATTCAATGTTTTTGAGACACTGGTTTAATGATGGAAGAGGAGGACTGGTAAATCAAAAGAACTTTTAATGCCTATTCAAGTGCAAACGTTGTATCAGGGCAAAACACAATTCATCCAATCACAAGGAAAGAAAGATTCAATGTTTTTGAGACACTGGTTTAATGATGGAAGAGGAGGACATGGAAAAAATGAAGATGACGGAACCAGGCAAAACATAGTTACTGGCAGAGTGTTGACATACACTGAATCAAATACATGATGGAAACAGTTCTAAGTAGGAGGAACAGCAAGTTAGGGTGAAATGCTGACATATGCTGAATCATATACATGATGAAAACATTTCTAAGTAGGAGGAATAGCAAATTACAGGTGACATGCTGGCACAGTAACAGACACTAAATTACGTACAACATGAAAACAATTGAAGTGGGGGCAGTCTAGTTATGGGTGAAATGCCGTTATACACTGCATGAAAGATAATAAATATCTACCAAGGTATGTAGGCAATGCCTTCTCAATACAGGCAAAATGCTGACAGACATAACAGGTATAACACAGAAACAAATTAAGGTAGGTAGTGGAGGCATTCCACAAACAGGTGAAATGCACCAATTCAGGTATAATACAAAAGCAGATCAAGGTAGGTAGTGGAGGCTGGCAGGTGAAATGCTGACAGATATTGAACTGAGTATGACATGAGAACAGTTCAAGGTAGATAGGAAGGACAGCCAAGATAGGAGCAGGGATAGCTCAGTGGTACAGCACCAGACTTCGGATTGAAAGGTTGCAGGTTTGATGCCCAGCAGATTTTTTTCTCCAGGGTCAATTTTTTGCGATGATTCTTATTTCAGTATTTGTACTAACCCCCTTTATTACAGCAGTAGCATTTGACAGATCCTGGCCATTCTGCCAAAAATGCAGGTGGCATGTTACAGCTAAACACAGATCCATTTTATGTATGTGGCTTTGAATAAAATGACACTGTGAAACAGGTGCATGGTTGTATGGTGCACGCAGAACATGCACCGACATGGCAGCAGTTTTACGTGGCACCAGCCATGTAACAACCAAACAGCACTGTAAGTACACCCCTTCAGTAGATACTAAAAAAAATCCCTGTGTAAAGCTACAGTCACTCATTCAGAGTTGCATATGACCAGAGTGCAATGGGTCAGCTCTGAACACTATATAGTTGCCACTGTAAAGTGCTTAGGGCTCATCTTGAGATGAAGTGCTCAGTAAGTGTTTATAACAAATAAATAAACAGTTACAGGCAAAATGCTGAAAGCTGCTGAATCAAGGTGTAAGATCAAAACAGTTTAAGGTGTGTAGTAAAATCTTTACAGCTGAAATGCTGACAGGTGCCGAATCAGACGTGTGACTGGAAAAGTCACAGGTGAAATGCTGAGAGACGCTGAATCAGGTGTTTGATGGGAAAAGTTACAGTTGAAATGGCTGACAGATGCTGAATCTGGTGTTTGATGGGAAAAGCTTTAGCCGAAACAGCTAATCACCTGAATCAGGTGTCTGATCGGAAAAGTTACAGCTGAAATGCTGACAGATGCTGACTCAGGTGTCTGATGAGAAAAGTTACAGGTGAAATGCTGACTCAGGTGTTTGATGGGAAAAGTTCATGGTAGGCTGGAGGAGCTAAAGGAGGGACGGCAGAAATGGGAGGAGGGGGAGTCAAGGGGCGGGAACCTGTGGTGGGTTGCCCAGAGCCGTGAGAACCAGTTGGAGCTGAGGGTGTCACTGTGGCGATGTCATTGTAGGAAGGAGGTGGGGCTGCCACCCCAACTCCACCAGGACCCACCCAACTCCTGCCATCACTGATCTGCCTGGTCCTGCTCAGGTCTGTGGAGTGCGGTCGGTCGGCAGGTAATGAGATGCGATACGAGGCCACCAGTGGCTCCATGGCAACACTCTCGGCGGCACGGCTTGATCTCATGTAGTCAGGAACTGGTACAGCAGGATGTGTGTAAGCATCAGGGGGGTTGACTCCATCTGTAACGGAACAGTCTTCATTACACTTGTTGGTCTCTTTAAGCGACACCAAAGTCATCTGAAAATAAATCACCGACCTGACACACACACTTCACCGCCTGTGGACTGTATTTATTTTAACCCCCCCCAAAAAAAAGAAGAAGGAAAAAAAAAAACAAAAAAACAAAGTGTGAGCAAGTGCTCTTTGTATACGTTTTACAATAATCACGCCCCACTTAACGGATCAATGCAATTTCATTACTGTACTGATAGTAACCCGGGAACCGGAGCAGACAACGCTTTTGTTTTGAAGCGCGGCGTGTGGCGTAACGCCACATGGCCTTCACACAGCTGACCATTGATAGACGCCAGTGTGCGCCATTTTCAAATCTGTTTTCTCCCTTAACATTTTGACCGCTTGTTTGTTTACCTACTCTTTGTTTACCTAGTCCTTTTTATGCACTAAGCCATGAGTAATATATTTTGGCATCTTAGAATGTTTATCTAACATTTATTTAGACGCAGGATCAAGCTTAATTAGTAGCCGATGCCTTTCTAGGTCCATTCTTTTTATAGCCGTCGACAGCATGGCGCGCTTTGTTTAGTACTAGTGAATAGTAGTGAAATGTTGTTTTGATTCAATTAAAGTAATCCTGTGTTGATCAATACTTTGTCGTATAGTATTTTGCTTAGCTGACTTCATGTTTAGTGTTTATTTTGGGTTGAAATTAACTCATTAAGTATTGTTTACTGTAGAAGCCAAGTTGTATTCATAGACTACTTAATATCACTATCAGCGCTGCTGTGACTAAGATAATGCACCCCAGGCGAAAGTTTGCACCGATTGTTTTAGTATTAGTCTTTGAGTTTGTCTTGTTTCTCTTACAGAGCGTTGTATTGTAATTGTTATGTACCATTTTAACCGTGGGAGCGTGCTCTTTATTCCGATGTAAATTTTAGTAACATTAATATTTTGTACATTGTGTTAGTTGTGATTTAGTTGTCTGAATATGTTTATAGACAGGCGCAAGCCACGCTTCCCACTCTTGTTGTAAATAAAATAAGTCATGTGTGTACATTTTGTTTATACGGTTTAAACGATTGTAACTGTAGCTCTCATTTGAAGTTTTTCATGTTTTAATTGGTTTAGTTATTGTAGAGGAAACTGTATTTGTGCGGGCCAGGGAAACATAATCGTCAGCCATTTTGTGGTCCAGAGGGGCGATTTTACTGTAGCGATAGCATGTGTTCCCTGTGGCCCGCGCCGTTCTCTTATCTATGCGTGAGTGTGAGGATTTTGGGTGTGCTGAAAATTGTCTGCGGCTGAGCAAGTAAAACCTGATTGCTGCCATACGCCTGCTGTGGTCTCCATTTTATTGACTCTGCTGCCTGTGTCCTGTCCTTTGACCACTCCACTCCATTACAAAAGAAAAAGAAGCAAAGAGCAAATAAATCTTTCTTCATGACACTCTGGCTCATGTTAATGCACCACCATACCACATTTGGTTACAAAAGGTTTAGTGGTTAAGAAGACATCATCTGGAAAAAAAACTGGAACACACACAGACACATTGTAAACATGGTGCTTAATGTCCACAGAAACCATAAGGTTTATTAGGGACGGGGAGAAGGGGGTATGGAGATGGTGGGGGGGGGGGGGGGGGGGGGGAGGGAGGGGGGATTATATACCTATTGCTACACTGTCACCACCAGAATGACTCCTGCATTAAGGTGGGCAGTGATGAGAGCCATTTTAATATTTCATAATTGTGAGGAACAAAGTCACAAGACAGTGTCACAGACCACAACTTTTGAAGAGAAAGGAGAGCCGAAGCAGATTCGAGCTGAGGTCCTTCCGCTTACCAGCCTAACGCCTTACCGCTAGGCCAAACCAGCTCACGACAGACACATCCAGTGATTCCAACATATAACCCCCCCACCGCATCAGCTTTGCCATGAGAGTATGAAAATAAGCCAGCTGCGCAGAAGACAGGAAATCAGAGCACATGCAGGTACTCACACTGCGGCTGTGGTGTTCTTTTCACCTTCCTGCGAGCAATGCAGCCAAGACATAAACAGATGCTGAACAGTACTATCACTGGCACAATAACTTTGATGATGCCACTGAAGTCGTTTCCCTTTTCGGTATAGGAGTCTCCATCTGTGTGGTAGGTGTCTCCCTCAGTGTGGTAAGAATTGTCATCATCAGCATAACCTGGGTTGTAGACGGTGCCTGCATACAAAGAAAGAAAGAAAGGAAAAAAATAAGAGAAAAAATGAGCACAGACCAACACCTTAATGAGTTACTGCCAACAGTACTTTAATGGGCTTCTATCACTATCAGCACTTCGTAAAGTAAGTAACTAAACTGAGTTGGTGTTTTACGTCAAGCATTACAGTTATACCAGGGCAAGCCTCTTGTAAAGTATTGCTAACATTTTAATCAGCTACATGAACTAAAAACACTTTAGTGAGCTGCTAGTACTCCTAACATTTTAATGAATTATAACCACCACTGATGAATTACTACCAACACTCTAACGAACCACTACTGACACTTTAAGGAGCTACTTACTTATCATAACTTACTATCAACACTTTCATCAGCTACGCATACATTGTACTAACTGTTTTTGACCAGGCTGCTACAGCTCTATAGTTTATGTCAATTACAAGATGAGCAAATGCTCAGTAAGCTTATGCTCCGAGTCCCTTCAGCAGCTATTGAACTCATTCAATTAGTGATTACTTACAATGATCAGTCATCAATCATGAACTTAAAGGGGAACCAAAACAAATGTTGTTCGATTCATTCATTACTTACAATGATCAGTTATCAATCATGAACTTAAAGGGGAACCAAAACATTGAAATTCATTCATTACTTACAGTCAGTTACCAATCATGAAATTAAAGGGGAACCAAAACAAATGTTGTTGAATTCATTCAGTACAATGATCAGTTACCAATCATAAACTTAAAGGGGAACCAAAATGTTGAATTCATTCATTACACCGATCAGTTACCAATCATGAACTTAAAGGGGAACCAAAATGTTGAATTCATTCATTACAATGATCAGTTACCAATCATGAACTTAAAGGGGAACCAAAACGTTGAATTCATTCATTGCAATAATCAGTTATCAATCATGAACTTAAAGGGGAACCAAAACGTTGAAATTCATTTGTTACTTACAATCAGTTATCAATCATGAACATAAGGGGGAACCAAAACAAATGTTGTTGAGTTCATTCATTACTTACAATGATCAGTTACCAATCATGAAATTAAAAGGGAACTAAAACCAAGATGCAAGCTGGCCTGACAATGTAAAAAAATGGGCAAACATTTTTTTCTGCTGGCTTCATTTCACTGTTCGATCAATATTTCCTATTGCTATATATATTACATAGCTCCTAAAGGTGCAGCACTGTTGGTTTACTCTTTACCAATGAAGAGCAGAAAAAGGTTGTCTGACCATGATATATTTGATACTTCAGCCACATATTCTGACCTTGTTTATGATGTCATGGATACAGATTGCTGTACACAAAATTGCAGCATTCAGTCACCTTTTATCAATTTTCAATTCTTTTTATGAACAGGACAAGAAACTGAGTAAAAAATAGGCCGAGTGTATATATATCTCTTCTTCATTCCAGCTGAGAGAGCCATAAGATTTGTTTGGCTCGGTTTCCCAGCTTGTTTCCTCCAGTTCCCCCTGGACTGCTTCAAGTCTGTAATGTCCAACTAGCAGACGAAATAATGCTAATCAGCATTATCTCCCTTATAGTTATATTTGCACATGTGCCGGTGCTAAGCAACTGGATATAGACAAAACATGCGCAGTGACGCTAACTGGAAAACGCCCACCTAACCGTGATCCAGAATTGCAACGGACAGAGCTGGTGCAAGACACCAAAACCTTGATGGTGCAAGACACCAAAAAGTCCAGGCTTGCCTCCCATTAAAAAAAACCCTGACACATCCAAACACCTCCACCCCCAGCCTACCTCATCCCACCCCATTCCCCCCACTTTCCCTGATTGGAATGTCCCAACAAATGTGCTCTCTCCCCCCCCCCCACCCCCCACTCCCCCCACCCCCAACACAATGTTAGAATCTTCAACATGCTAAAGTTGGACATTTAATGAAACTGGAGAAGAAAAATATTATTAAGAACTTAGCGCAGTTTCTTGCACAACTGGAATCTTTCAATAAATCAGTTGTGATGTACATTTCTGAAATTTACACGAAGAAGCCTTGACATATCACTACAAAACAAAATGCACAAGTGATCTCTTTGTAATCAGTAATCACTATAAATGAGTAATCATTATGATTATACTATATGTGTGTGCATGTTTTGAGGATTAAATGTGTGCGGGGGGGGGGGGGGGGGGGGGGGGGGGGGGGGAGGGGTAAGATAGTAAAATACACTGATAATTTGATGTATTTATACCAAATGTTAATGTTTTTGAGTTGATGTGTTCACCCCAAAATGTCATATATAACAACAATTGTGAACGACAGTCTTATTTGATGAGATAATACAGCACACAGTCAAAATGATGTTATTAGGCTGGAGTACCAGTAACACAGACTGGTTTGTTACCTTATGGTTATGCAGAGCACTAAATATGCTGGTGTCACAGATGGACAACCCCCTCCCCCCACCACCACCCAAAAAACTTCTTGTTTTTATTCAGATACCAGACAGGACTTCAAGAAAAAAGAAAAGAAAAAAAAAGATAATTAAAAAACCCTGATGGACAAAGGAAACCTACCATATTTTTTCTTTACAATTTGCAGCTCTGCATTCATCTGGAAGAACATTGCACCATCCGGTACCGGCTCCTCATCAGGGATGCGTTGGTCTCGCCTCACACAGAACAGGGGATTCTTTAAAACGTGCAGTGGCACGCAGCTGTTCAAAGTGTGCCACCTGCGTGTGTGGCATGTGGCATTTTTACCGTCACTGCAGTCCCTGTCTGCCATGTAAACGGCCTCTTGGAGGTGGGCTGTCACTTGACAGGAAAAATGCTGGAAGTCCCACTGGGGGCAGAGTTTTACTGAATCAATGTTGAGGTTAAATGAGGCATAGGAGCTGACCTTGAGGTTGCAGTTTTGAATGTCGGGCTCCTGAGCCGTGTCATGCCAGATATAGGAACGTACTGTCAGTGTGACTTTCTGATAACTGGACAGGATTGCTGGGTCCTTGTGCCTGCAGGTTCCATCAATATGATCTGCAAAATAAGAAGCAGCCATAAATTAAAACAAGGCTGTTTGTTTCAGTCAAAAGATCTTTTCATATAAAAACAACAAAATGTTAAGTGTGTTAACTCTTTTCAAATATAACAGTAGCTAGGACCAGCCTCTCTTTAGCGCTGGGTAACATGGTTGTCGCGAGGCAAATGTTGCTCATTTTCAACTTGTCATATCTGCCTTGTTCTGTGTAGTTTGTAAATAAAAACTACTGTCACGCAAAAAAAGATCTTTTTACGACCTGTTGATGCCATTATTTTGTGCGTGAATGATGTATTGTGAGTTTGGAAGAAGTTTTAATGAACACACCAAGCGGTCGGAAACTGAGCGTGGTTCTGACGTCGACAGTCACATGAACGAGGTCGGAAAACGGTTGCGTTTGGAAAACCGTTGGGAACTTTTACAAGAAAAACGTACAGACATGAAGTTATACTTTTTAGAAAGAGGAATTCCCGTAGAAAGAGGAATTCCCGTAGATTTATCCATTATAGGATTCGTTAAAATTCTTCGTTTTCAACTGCAGCAAAATTTTAGTTGAAAATACGTTAATTTTTACCTTAAATTTACACCAAGAAAGTTTGAATGCACCATATTGAATTTATCACTGGAAAGACGAATTTTCGCTCTTTAAAACGGTGTATTGTTTGATCCGGTAGCGAGTTCTTGTGAAAGTTCCTGTGCAACGGAAATTGGAGACGCCATAGATTTTGTTGTCTGCTCGAGTTGCGCAATCGTTAAAATCTGCGACTACGCGAACGGCGCAAAAAATGCTCACCCTGGAGGAAATAGAAAGAAACCATGGTCAGTTTTTTTATTTTAGCGATAACTAAGTGAGTTTCCAACACAACCGTAACTGTATTTTTGTGCTGTATACATCTCTTTGAATGCAATTGAAGCAAATTCGTTGTGGTCTGGTCGTAGTTTGAACAACATTACAGAGTTATCTTCTCATTAGTTCCTCCAAAATGCAAACCGCTGTAAAAGTAGTAATTTCTTTCCCTGTAAATCCGAATTGACAAAAACATGATGTATGGTGTATGTTCTCAACAGTGAATGTTTTTAAAGGAAATTTAGCAAGTGAATGATTTAGAAAAAAATATATTTGTTGTTCTTGTCAAGGGCAATAACTCTGATTTAGCTAGCAGACGATGCAGTCACGACCCATGTTTCTTTTACAGTGGATCTGTTCATCTAGACAAAACAAAATAAAAGCGAGCCACCAGCCAAAATTAATGTTATATTGAGAGCTTGAAATTGTATTTGCTTCTGAAGGATTTATTTCTTGTTTTTTCCCCTTCTTTCTCTTCCACCTTTTGTGCATATAGAAGACCTGGCACACAGGCTAAGAAATTACATGATTCTTTCAATCTTTGCGTATAATAATAATAATTACAAGGGGGTGGGGGTGGGGGGGTAAAAAAAGATGTAATAATGACAAGTTTTTTTTGTTTTTGTTTAACATTTTGCAAGCATGAATGACAAGACAAGACTATGGTATCAAGACGGATAAAACTAAGTCAGTAAGAAAGACTGAACAAGAAACAAAATGAAAGAAATAATCACACACACACACACACACACACACACACACACACACACACACACACACACACACACACACTCTCTTCAAGAGCCACATCAAATGTGGGGGTGGTAAGGGGTGGGGAAAATAAAATACTCACAGAGCAACGTTTATTTAAATACAGTTTTGAGCATGTACATTTTTAACGGAAATGTCACTGATGTGAGACTCAAATTTTTGTTAGTTTACTTTTCCTTAATAATCCAAGTCTTTTATCTAAACTAGAGTAGGGAAGTTTTTTGTTTTTAAGTATTGTCAAATAATGGCGAGAGTGACTCCAGTCGGGTTTTTGGTTCTGGGATCGTTTCAATAGCTGAGACTGGTAGTAGTAGTCAGATACCTGAAAATTAGTTCTTGTCTGATTCCTTCTGTTTGTACCTTTCTGATTTATTTATTTCTCAAGTGATTACTGCATGATTCACACAAAGTCAAGTACGTGTTATTTACAACTAAACTTCAGAATTTGATGATTTAATCGGTGAGTATAAAGTGTATTTAATTGGCGAGTATTAAGTGTTAGTGTGCTGTTTATGTTGAAATAAATCTTTTTTACCTGTTTGTTTATATATTTCTTTGTTAATGATTTCAGAGGATGATCAGTTTCATCATCTTGAGGAGAGAATTGGTCCTAGAAAGTGAGGCAGGCCTCAACATCTACCACGAGGCCACACTTGGACTGCAGTTTTTAACTTCTTTTCCTCATTCAAACAAGTCTACATATATACCTAAAATTTGCCTAAACTTCCATATGCTGTGCATTTCCCTTCTCTGATTAATGCTGTTATGCTGTTATGCTGTTATGTTTGATCTTGTCATGGTACCATCAAAGATTGGCAATCGGACAATGTCAAAATTAGTGATTTTTCCATTTTTGGCACTCTGCATCTCCATAATTTGAGTAAGGATGACTACTGAAAAAATTGTGTTTAGTCTATGTTGTGCAGACACTGTGTAAAACAAGCTGGGTGGATGTGTGACCAATACATTTTATGCGTGCGTGCGTGCATGCGTGTGTGTGTGGGTGTCAGAGAGACACGTACAGAGTTAATCAGTTCTCGGATTTCAACACCCTGTCCACTGCACGGGGTCACCTCAGGACAGCCAGATGGACAAAGACGTGGTAGGCTGTGTGGCCAGTACAACTGCTGCTTACAGTCCCCACTACTTTTGGGGTTAAGCAAGTCTAACCAATGAGCCAGCCAAGCCTGGCGACAGGAAACATGACTTGGCTGACTCCAGACCAGTGCGCTACACAGCACACAAAGTACAATTTCTCAAACAGGACCAGTGGTAATCTGAGACAGGCCAGTGTGACTGGCTACACTGCGTCACAAACACAGTTCATTTCAAGTTTGCGCATCTTTTTAAGGTCCTACAACGTACTGAAATCAGACAAAGAACATGACCAGGGCTCAGACGCTCGTTTTGCGGCACTCAAAGGTTGTGTCACAGCCCTGCAGCTGCCATAAACTGGTCCATGCTGCACAGTTTGAAGCGGGGGCGGGGATAGCTCAGTGGTTAGAGCACCGGACTCGTGATTGAAAGGTCGCGGGTTCGAATCCCTGCTGGAACGGCGGGAGAATTTTCTTCTCCAGGGTCGACTTTCTGTGCTGACTCTTATTTCGGTATCCGTTCCACCCCCGTGTTACCACAGTAGCACGTAAAAGATCCCGGTCATTCTGCCAAAAAGTGCAGGTGGCAGGTTACAGCTAAACATGCATACACCTTACGTATGTGGCTTTTATTGAACCGTGCTTCGGCATTGGTCACAACTTGTCCCTAATATGTCAAATGACATCTGAGGACATTAAGCATCAACTCACCACCAGCTTGAAGGCAGCGCTACCCCCTCCCACCCATCATTCGCGGGAGCTGTACACAAGTATCATTTTTGTCACGAGAAAGGTTTTGTCATGACAAAACACATCTTTTGGTGGGACAAAAATATGCTTGTCGCGACAAAATGTTTGCCACGATAAATATTTGTTGCAGCAAACATTATCTTGTGATGACAAAAGTTTTGTTGTGACAAGCATACTTTTGATGCAACAAACATGTCTTTTGTCACGATAAAACTTTTGTCGCCCACAAGATTATGTTTGTTGTGACAAAATATTTTCGTTGTGACAAAAGCATACTTTCGTTGCAACAAAAGACATGTTTTGTCGCGACAAAAATGATACTTGCGGCAGCTCCCGCCAATGATCCCCCCCCCCCGCCCCCACCACCCAGTTTCTTCTGCAAGATTGTGCCCTCTGGCCACATCTGGACATACAGTGGCGTAAGGAGCGGGCATGCCTGAAGCATGTGCTGAGGACAACTTCTACCGCCACAGAAAAAGACCTATAGAAGAATTTGCATGGCCTCTCCATGAAGTGTGCCACAGTGCTCCAGTGGCTACTGCACACTGCAGAATAGCTGGGAATGAGCGGGCAAAGTAGGCTTGCCGCAGAAAATGGGGCTCTGAGGCTAAACATTATCTGCGGGTCAGGAGATCTGGGATGTTCTGCTTGGAAACTGACCACTGGGACATGAAGCATATCCTCTTTGGACCTAGGCACTAATTATGGTCATCATCTGAACCCTGGTCATTTGGCAATGTCATCACTATTCAATGTTTGCTTGCATGTATTGGTGTGCACATTTTCTTTTTTTTGGACTGTAAACAAGTGGAACTCAATTTAACACAGTTCCAATACATATATACTTGCACATACACACTTACAACACATTGAATTAGTAGTACAAGGCTCAAAGTATTATCCATAAAAAACACTTGTGCAAAACAAATACAGCATAAAATCAAGTAAGAATGATACTACAACTATTATGGTGTTGAGGGATACAGTATGATTTTCAGTTAATGGGTTTACAAAGGATACACAGTTAAATACAGTGTAACACACATACACAAGCCTGGGGTCTTATCATTAAGTTTCTATTTTTTAATGGCTGGTAACAGGCGCAACACTTACAAATAAGGTCATGTTTGCTTGGTTGGTGATACACGTAGATCCAGGAAATGAAGTAATGTCTGAGAGAATATTTGCACGCTGACTGGAACGTCAATGTCACCGTCTCACGCGATGAAGTGCACTTGACAGTGGCCATGTATTTTTTGAGCTGTGAAAACTTAGAGGAGGTCAATTCCTGAATCTGAACAGAAAAACAAGAAGAATGAGTAGTGGCTACTGCTGCTACAAACTAAGTATACCCATGTCATCAGGATGATTTACAGTCAGCACAGTTCCCTGTGCCTTCAGCTAGAGCTTGCACCTGGTTCACAAACTGACAGCACATAGTCTATGGCTATGCACACACACACACACACGCACACACACACACATCACTGGTCATCACAGGTACTGAGGCAGCGTCACAGGTACAATCAGGATGTCCTGGCTATATCAATATTCAGTCTGGGCAAGGCGTCTGTCAGCATATCAATATTCAGTCTGGGCAAGGCGTCTGTCAGCATATCAATATTCAGTCTGGGCAAGGCATCTGCCAACATATCAATATTCAGTCTGGGCAAGGCGTCTGTCAACATATCAATATATTATTTAGTCTGGGCAAGGTATATATATATATGGTACAGATATATGTCAGCATATCAATATTCAGTCTGGGCAAGGCGTCTGTCAACATATCAATATATTATTTAGTCTGGGCAAGGTATATATATATATATATATATAGAGAGAGAGAGAGAGAGAGAGAGAGAGAGAGAGAGAGAGAGAGAGAGAGAGAGAGAGAGAGTATAGATATATGTCAGCATATCAATATTCAGTCTGGGCAAGGCGTCTGTCAACATATCAATATTCAGCATCTGTCAGCATACCTGCACTGACACATACCTGCATATGTACATGCAACATGGCTAATCTGAATCTTGAACTTTGTTTTCACAGATACTCCAATCAGCCAAACATAGGTAATCGGAGTCTTGAACTTTGTTTTCACAGATACTCCAATCAGCCATGACCCTACTTGCCTTCAGATCTACACTGAAGGAATGGATAAAAGGATAGGTCTAGCCACGAGCAAGAATCTGTGTTCTTAAAAAATGGTTTTCAGCTACACGGCCAGCTGAGTAATGTTTAACGGAGACCTAACCAGCTTTTAAATTGTATCTTAATGTTAATTGTGAGTACTGACAGCACATTACCCACACTTTCCACTGCCAGCTGAAAAATGTTTAATGGAAACCTAACCATCTTCTAAATAAGTTAAATTGTATTTTAATGTTAATTCTGAGTACTGACAGTACATCACCCACATCTTCCTTTGAAGGAATAAAGAATTTCTTGATTTGACTTCATTTCCTTGCAGCCTCACAGTGGAGTCAGTTCCTCAATGATCAGGGTACACATTATCATAAGTGATAAAGAAGAGGAGAAGACTTACCAAAAGCTGAGGACACACGGAAACAGGTGAGCATTGTACATTCCAGCAAACTCACTAAGTCAGCATGACTTACTTCTTCCCGAACAGACTGCTGATTTTGTCTGCTGATGGTCAGGTAAGTGGAGTCACCCTTCAGTCGAACGCGGGCATAGTCAACGCAGATCTGTTGCTGATTATGACGCCAGGTGCTGGAATTGGAGGCAGGCTGGTGCAGCTTGAAATGGATGCTGCAGTCAAAGGTGGTGTTGGATAACGGGCAGTTTTGGCTACTGGCAGAGGGCTTGGGCACCACCACACGGTAGGTGTCCACTTCTTGAGCCAGGACAAGAGTCTCCCCACAATGCCACTGGTCTGCCTCCACTGAAACATGGGAAAGCGTTTAGTCACTGGGGCAGGGCTGCAGAAATACGCTCACCCGCTCACCCAAAGTGGGCAGGAAAGACCAAAAACTACTAGCCTGTTGGACAAGTCACAGTTCTGCTTGCTGCGGTGAATTTTCTCTAAACTCGTAAAACTTTCTGATCATCAAATTTAAAGAAGTCATCTGAGTGGTGCTGTCTGCAGAAGAAGAACATCGGCCTAGCCCTGGTCATGTTCAGTTCTATGTCTCATAATTTTGTGAGACACAGATATGTCTGTGTCATGTGCATCCATGTGCTGCTACAGAGAAAGACTCCGTTTGATTTTGGTATATTTGCTACCCTATCCCCTCCTCCCAGTCCCACCCTCATAAGCATATTTTTTGTAAGATGCTCAAAGCCTTTAAAAAGAGGTGCAGCAGAAACAACCATGATTATTATTAGTATAAATTTAATATGATAACAGACCAAGCACCTGTTCTGACAGTGACTGCTGAAATACTGTGGTGTGTAGCAGTGAGCAACAGCAGAGGCAGCGCAATGTTTGACAGCAGATGGGTCTCCATGGCAACGATCATCCAACTCCTTTGTTACAGCAGACCTAAAAACATAAGGTCATTGGCGTGAGATCCAGGTGGACCAATCCTTATGCCAGCAAGAATGACATCACTGCTATGTAGTCCAGCCAGGTTTTTTGTTACACTGACATTATGACATCACTGCAGCCATTATGACATCACTGCAGCCAATGATGCAGATGCAGGCCGGCCAAATGTGAGCTTGTCCATGCAAACTTGAAAAAGTGAAAGCAAACAATCTGACAAATCTGTGTCCTGATACAGACTGAAAAAAACCTGATTCTACTTGACTTTAGTAAAAGGGACTGTGAGAGGGTTCCACTTCCACTGTATTACATAAAAGTCACCCACAGCAATATGTTCACCCAGTTTCCAATCATCTCTGTCCTCTGATGAAATTCCTGTTTATTCAGAGAAAAGAACATTATTTACACACTGACACCTTGCTTTTATAAGCATGTGTGCACATTACACAGTTGGATTGACCAAAAACAACAGTAGTACAGAGTAGCAGTTATTGACGACTGTCATAATTTGGATTATCTTTGCTACCAGTACCATGATGCAGTGTTCCATTTTCCATACGATAGACCACAGATTTTACTATTCTTAGATTATAATGTAGCAGGGCAAACACAGGATCTATAATCATAATGGGTACAACAACCCATGTGCTGTGCACATGAACAGAGACAGACACTGACAAATCTGAACAAATGTGGACCCAGAAATGAAAGTCCCTGTCCTGACCAGGCATCAAAGCTCAAACTAGGTAGGTCCAGCCAAATTTTGAACAGCAAGCAATGCAATCCATTAATATGTGATATTAAAGAGGGTCACAAGGCAAGTACACAAACCAAATTTCATTAATTTATCTGTAATATTTTTTGAGATATCACCCTTCAAATAGTCATCATTTTAGGCATTTTAGGCGCACTTTACAAAATGCTGTTTTTGTATGGCTCTAGCATAAAATGTATTGGTCACACATCCACCCAGCTTGTTTTACACAGTGTCTGCACAACATAGACTAAACACAATTTTTTCAGTAGTCATCCTTACTCGAATTATGGAGATGCAGAGTGCCAAAAATGGAAAATCACTAATTTTGACATTGTCCAATCGCCAATCTTTGACAGTACCATGACAAGATCAAACATAACATGGGAATGGAAAGGTGTACAACCATGATTCTGGTATCAACTGATTCTGCATTAATTAGACAATACAAATTCACAAGTCTAAAGAAGTGCAAGCTAAATTTTACCTACAGAGGCAAGTTTCCATGAGAAAAAAGGGTGCAAATATACTTTCGAATCTTTGATGGTAATAACATTAAAGCAAATCAAACTCTGGAATGGAAAGAGATACAGCCATGGTTCTGGTATCTGCAGATTCAACATTAATCAGAGAAGGGAAATGCACAGCATATGGAAGTTTAGGCAAATTTTAGATATATATGTAGACTTGTTTGAATGAGGAAAAGAAGTTAAAAACTGCAGTCCAAGTGTGGCCTCGTGGTAGATGTTGAGGCCTGCCTCACTTTCTAGGACCAATTCTCTCCTCAAGATGATGAAACTGATCATCCTCTGAAATCATTAACAAAGAAATATATAAACAAACAGGTAAAAAAGATTTATTTCAACATAAACAGCACACTAACACTTAATACTCGCCAATTAAATACACTTAATACTCACTGATTAAATCATCAAATTCTGAAGTTTAGTTGTAAATAACACTTACTTGACTTTGTGTGAATCATGCAGTAATCACTTGAGAAATAAATAAATCAGAAAGGTACAAACAGAAGGAATCAGACAAGAACTAATTTTCAGGTATCTGACTACTACTACCAGTCTCAGCTATTGAAACAATCCCAGAACCAAAAACCCGACTGGAGTCACTCTCACCATTATTTGACAATACTTAAAAACAAAAAACTTCCCTATTTTAGTTTAGATAAAATACTTGGATTATTAAGGAAACGCAAACTAACAAAAATTGGAGTCCCACATCAATGAGTGAATGACATTAAAAGATTTACATGCTCAAAACTGTATTTAATGTTGCTCTGTGAGTATTTTATTTTCCCCACCCCCTACCACCCCCACATGTGATGTGGCTCTTGAAGTGTGTGTGTGTGTGTGTGTGTGTGTGTGTGTGTGTGTGTGATTATTTCTTTCATTTTGATTCTTGTTCAGTCTTTCTTACTGACTTAGTTTACTTCTGTCTTGTTACCATAGTCTTGTCTTGTCAGTCATGCTTGCAAAATGTTAAACAAAAACCAAAAAACTTGTCATTATTACTTCTTCTTTTTTTTAACTCCACCCCACCTCCCTTGTAATTACTATGATTATGATTATTATTACATGCAAAGATTGAAAGAATCATGTATTTTTTTAGCCAGTGTGCCAGGTCTTCCATGTGCACAAAAGGTGGAAGAGAAAGAAGGGGAAAAAACAAGAAATAAATCCTTCAGAAGCAAATACAATTTCAAGCTCTTAATATAACATTAATTTTGGCTGGTGGCTCGCTTTTGTTTTGTCTAGATGAGCAGATCCACTATAAAAGAAACATATGGGTCGTGACTGCATCGTCTGCTAGCTAAATCAGAGTTATTGTCCTTGACAAGAACAACAAATATATTTTTTTTAAATCATTCACTTGCTAAATTTCCTTTAAAAAAATTCACTGTTGAGAACATACACCATACATCATGTTTTTGTCAATTCGGATTTACGGGGAAAGAAATTACTACTTTTACAGCGGTTTGCATTTCGGAGGAACTAATGAGAAGATAACTCTGTAATGTTGTTCAAACTACGACCAGACCACAACGAATTTGCTTCAATTGCATTCAAAGAGATGTATACAGCACAAAAATACAGTTATGGTTGTGTTGGAAACTCACTTAGTTATCGTTAAAAAAAAAACTTACCACGGTTTCTTTCCAGTTCCTCCAGGGTGAGCATCTTTTGCGCCGCTCGCGTAGTCCCAGACTTTAGCAATAGCGCAACTCGAGCAGACAACAAAATCTATGGGGTCTCCAATTTCTGTTGCACGGGAACTTTTACAAGAACTTGCTTCCAGATCAAACGATACACCGTTTTAAAGAGTGAAAATTCGTCTTTCCAGTGATACCAAATTCAATATGATGCATTCAAACTTTCTTGGTGTAAATTTAAGGTAAAAATGAACGTATTTTTCAACTCAATTTTTGCTGCAGTCGAAAACACAGAATTTTAACAAATCTTGTAATGGATAAATCTACTGGAATTCCTCTTTCTAAAAAGTATAACTTCATGTCTGTACATTTTTCTTGTAAAAGTTCCCAATGGTTTTCCGAACGCAACCGTTTTCTGACCTCGCTCATCTGACTTTTGACGTCGGAACCACGCTCAGTTTCCGACCGCTCGGTGTGTTCATTAAAACTTCTTCCAAACTCACAATACATCATTCACGTACAAAATAATGGCATCAACAGGTCGTAAAAAGATCTTTTTTTGCGTGACAGTAGTTTTTATTTACAAACTGCACAGAACAAGGCAGATATGACAAGTTGAAAATGAGCAATATTTGCCTCACGACAACCATGTTACCCAGTGCTAAAGAGAGGCTGGTCCTACCTACTCAAACCCACAGTTTATACACCATACATATATATATCTCGTTCTCAGTTATCTGTGACTGCTGTTTGTGGATGCACCATAACTACACAAAGATAATGCCGACAGATGATGATGATGGTATTAACTTCTAGAGCATGAATACATAGTAATGTCCATGTTGCAACTGCATGCAGTAGCAGGAAAAAAAAGAAGATGAAAAAAAAAGTGACACAGCAGAGTTTGTGATTGGGAGTCCGGAATCAATTCCGTAAAGTACACAATTAAAATTATATCAACTGATCAAGGCCAGCTAGTGGTAACTGACCTCATTGTGGACATTGGGATAGGCTTATGTATTAGTTGAATGAAAGTATTTTTTTCTTGGTCAATCTGCTTCTCAGTTAGTTAATAGCGTGTGCTCCTTTGAGCCAAATAATTTCTTCCTAAAAGTAAAACACACAAACTGGAGGTGGTGGTACTGGTGGGTCTCTCCTAATAAATAATAAACAGAGTTTCTGTGCTCCTAGTCCTAACCTTACTCAGTTACTGCTTATTATAAGCCCTGAATGCATACTCGTAATGAATTGTTTCTCTTGGGAGTTTGGTACCCAGAGTTAATTAAAAAACAACAACCCCAAAACTGTTAATTTGGTTATGTTGTAACTTAGAAGTAAAACATAACTTAGAATCTAAGTTCTATCTGATGTGACAATCACTCGCACATGCAATGTGATCATTAGAAGAACAGACATCTATCATGTTAGAGAGTTACTACTGTATTCTACTAACTGATGCATAATAAGACTACATTGTAAAGACACTAAGAGAAGGAAGGACGTTGCTCCCTTGGAAGACTGAATGGCAAGTGACTCCTGGTTGGTTTGGTTGTGTTGCTTAATGTCCTTGGAATGTCGGCTGACATATTAGGAACAAGCTGAGACCAATGCCGAAGCATGGTTCAATATAGCTTTACATCCATGGAAACCAGAAGGCTCGTTAGGACAGACAGCCTAGGACGGCCACCTCGACTCTCACACAGCTCCTCAACTATAGCAAGTGACTCCTCCGGGGAGAATGCTTACTCTAGTCTCCCAACTCCAGGCCTTTACCATATATAAGGATATCACCTTTTTGATGTTGGGCAAGGAAGGGACAGTTAACCATAGGCGCTCTCCATGTAGTTACTTTTAATAGTTATAAACTCTTAAACATTACACAGATTTTCAGTATTTTCTCAGTTCATGCTCATTGCACTCTCGGTTTCTGTCTCTCAGTCTCAGCTCCAACCAGTAGCCAGTCTACTACAGTACTAGTATTACCTGACCTAAACTATGGCTGACCCCTGCAATCCCTCCAAATTAGTTTTTGACACCCATAAATTTCAAGACTGATCAAACCTAGGAATCTAAAGAACCTTAAAAAGACAAATTATATAGTGACAGACCATGCAAGAAACAACTCACAGAGTTATAGAGTAGATCTTACAAAAACTGTTGTCTATAAATATTCTTTTTTCCCCAGGACTACCATCGACTGGAACAACTTAGAACAAGAAATAGTTAGCAGTAAGACATTAGCAAGTAATCTCTCGCTGCCCCTAAAACATCAAGTGCTCCCCACCTTGTCCGCTGACGCTATACCCAAGATTAGGTCCTGTCAGCGTATCGGACTTTATTAGTGCGCATCAAGATCAAGAGGTACCAGCGCCAAGTTTGAGTTTCATCCACTTCCACAACTTCCAGTTATGTATCTCTAACCTGTACCTCAGTGGGTTATAGTTGGCAGGTCTCTAACGTCGCGCAGACCGACTGTTGCCCCACACTTTCGAGCGAACTCTAGCGTTGTACGTTGTTCGTTTTCGCGCATAACTCAAACAAATCTCAATGCAAACCCCACAAAATTATATTCCATGATTGCGAAATGGACGCAACTCTCACCAAAAAGGGAAAAAAGGTTGCATGCTCTCCCCTCTCCGCGGGTAATCCAGTACCAAAGATTATGTACTGTATATTTGTAATCTTTGCTAGAACGCAGTTTTGTTATATCATAACATATATCAGATTACGGCTCGTGGGCATTTTAGCCTTTTGCGTGCAAAGTCACGTTTTGGTTTATTCAGCATTATTCTTTTAAGGAGTGCGGCATATATTGACCTGGCTGTTTTCGTCAGTTACCCTGTGCCATATAAAGTGATATAAATATATACCGTTGCCAAAAAGTGCAGGTGGCAGGTTACAGCTAAACACGCATACACCTTACGTATGTGGATTTTATTGAACCGTGCTTCGGCATTGGTCACAACTTGTCCCTAATATGTCAAATGACATCTGAGGACATTAAGCATCAACTCATCACCGTTTCCAGTTGATGTGAGCCGGTTTGGCCTAGCGGTAAGGCGTTAAGCTGGTAAGCGGAAGGACCTCGGTTCGATACCGCTTCGGCTCTCCTTTCTCTTCAAAAAGATAGTGGTTTGTGGACACTGTCCTGTGACTTTGTCCATCACTTCCTACTGAAACATTAAAATGGCTCTCACCGCTGCCCATCTTAATGCAGGAGTCATTCTGGTGGTGACAGTGTAGCGATAGGTATATAATCTCCCTCTACCCCCACCTCCATGACCCCTTCCCCCCCTCCTTCTCCCCGTCCCTAATAAGCCTTATGGTTTCTGTGGACGTTAAGCACCATGTTTACTTACTTAATTTCCAGTTGATGTTTGTTCCAGCTGTTTATAACTCTGTTAGCAAAAAAATGTGCATGCGGATTAGCAAGATTTAAGAGCTGTTATTCGGGCAGATTCATTCAGCTTGAACAAGGAACAGTCTCCTGATCATAATCACCATGTATAATTTTAAAAGTCTCAGTCATATCATCACTTGCTCTTGTGTATTCCAGGCTTGGTAATTTTAGCCTTTGTTAATACTCCAGGTTGTTCATGCCAGTAATATGTTTGGTAAAGTGTCTGCACATTTTCAATACAAGTTTTTGTTTGTTTTTTAATTATTAAACAAGGTGCCCTGACAGCATTACCATTGATATTCTAAAATTGGTGTAACTAATGTCTAATGATTTAAAAGGTGGTACTGTAATCTCTTTGTGTTTATACTGAATGCCGTGTGTGGTCATGCTTGCTATTTTATTTGTTTTTGTGACAGTCTCATTTATGCTGCTCAGATTTTATTTTTAGATCTTTATCAATGAAAACTCCCAGTTTTTCTACCTCTGTACACCGAAGCTCCCTGCAATCCATGAAATATATGAACACTGGATTATTTTTTCCCAACATGTAAAATTTTACATTTATCATTGAATTTGATCTGCCACTGCCAGTCCTTAGTGTACTGCACCAGCTGATCTATGCTGTTTTGCAGCAACCTTCTAATAAGTTCTATGTTCACCAGGCTGCATAGCATTGTACACCTTAGTGTCATCAGCAAAAATCCTGATGAAACACTTTATAATTATGGCATATGATTAATATTAGTAATATTCTAATATTCTAATAAAGTAAATAAATAATGTAGGACCCAGGACCCTGCCCAGGGGAAAACCACTTGTCACAGCAACATCTTCCCAATGCTTGCCCCCAACATTGACATACTGAGTCCTGTGACAAAATATCTGTAACCTCTTGCCTGCCCCAGGATGTACTTGTACGTTCAAGGTTTGTGTGCAAAAAACTGCCCCAGGACGTACATCTACGTCCGTGTCATAGCAAGGGATACTCCTCTCAAATATAGCCATGAACCCAAATAGTAACCAGTCAGAAAGCTTGATATATTAGCTTTAAATATTCATAAGGGGAAGGACAGTCGAGTGCTAGATTCACCTCAGCAGTGTTATTTCTGTGACCCCCCCAACCTCCTTGGGCACCGTGTGCAAACAACATGGCTGACGATGAACCACAGCCAGGACCCAGTGGTGAAAAAAGACACCGTACTGCAAAGGATTACCCCCATTTTGTGATAACAGACGCTGCAGAAGTTCTTAGACTCCTTGAGGATGACAGTTTTGAAGATTGGTGTGGAGAGAATGTGTCCGATGACTCGTTTGACGAAGATGGTGAAGGGGGAGTGGTCCATGTCGGTGGCGAAAGAGACATTGCTCGACTTGTGGCAGAAAATGTTGCTCGCAAAGAGCGAGCCGAGCTTGAAGCAGAATATGACAGTGCAGCTGACTCAGACTACAATCCAGACCATGAGTCTGACACAGCAGATTCGACTGAGGAGGAAGAGCTACTGACAGAAAGTAGCGACGCTGGTGACATGTCACAGACAGCGCAGTGTGGCCGTCCGCAAGTGAGACAAAGGGGAGGCAGGCTGATTGCACGCGGAAGAGGTATGACTCATTTGTTTTCACTTCTGTGTCAAAATTCACCTAGTGCTGTTGTGGCTTGCTGGTCATTTTGGCCTTGTTTTGTTGCTCTGAAAGCAATGATTGTGTGAGTGGGTGTGGCAGGGGCATGAAAGAACCATCTGTTGTTTGTGTTTTGTGCTGAAATGCTGTGTGCATGACTGGTGGTGTGTGTGTGTGTGTGGATGTGTCTGGTACATTTGTGTGTGTGTGTGTAGTGAGAGACAGCTTGTGGCACGTTTATGCATGTGATAATTATGTCTGTACTATTGTCTTCAGGTGAGGATCTGGGACGAGGGAGGACCCGAGTACGGGGAAGGGGAGCCGTCCATGGAAGAGGAGGTGTTCAGCGAGGTAGAGGGAGTGGAGGGAGAACAGCAACTGCAGTCCTGCCTGATCCCCTGGTGGAGCCCAACATGACAGCACCAGCTATTCCTGTTTTTACAGGGCAGCCAGGCCTGAAGGTGCCAGTGAGTGGCACCAAAGCCATTGATTACTACAGACTGTACCCGAGTGATGATCTGGTGGAACATTTTGTCACAGAGACAAACCACTATGCAAGCCAGACAGTCGTCACAATAGGACCTCAAAAACAGTTCACACAACTGAAGAAGTGGAGGGAAGCAGACAGTCCTGAAATGAAGAAATTCATTGGACTTGTTCTTTTGACAGGACTTGTATCCAAACCATCCATTGAGTCGTACTGGTCAACACTGCCGATACTGTACACACCAATCTTTTCACAGATTATGCCAAGGAACAGATTCTAAGCCTTGCTCCGTTTCTGGCATTGCAATGACAACAGCCATGAACCTGCCCGCAACTCTTCTAACAGATACACTGTTCAAAATCAGACCATTGGTCACACGTCTGCAGGAAAAGTTTCAGTTGGTGTACACACCAGACTAGTTCGTTGCAGTTGATGAATTACTGTTACTGTGGAAAGGACAGCTTGTCTTCAAGCAGTACATACCCCTGAAACGAGCGCGGTTTGGAATCAAACTTTTCAATGTCTGTGAGGATACAGGTTATACATATAAATTTCACATCTACACAGGCAAGGAGGATCCTGGTTTCCAGATTGAAGACCAGGTACCCCCAGAAGCTGCGCATCTCACAGCCACAGACAAAATTGTGGTTTTCATGATGAGCAGCCTGCTGGACTAGGGATATCAGTTGTTTATGGACCACTGGTTCCAGACTGTATCTGTACATGATGGGGAAAAAAACTGTGCTGTGGCACTATGAGGGAGAATCGGGCTCCAATGGCAGTCCGACAGCTAGTGGTCAGCCAGCAAGAGCCAATGAAAGCTCCGCGTTCTGGCCCTCTTCTCTTTGTCAAATGGCAAAGCAGCAAGGTGGTGTATATGCTTTCCACCATGCACACTGAAGCCATGCAGCAAGTGACAAGGAGAGGGGGTCAGAGTCTCTAAACCCAGCTGTGTTGTTTCCTACAATTCTAAGATGGGGGTTGTAGACAGAGCTGATCAGATGCTCCAGCCTTATGATGCCACCAGAAAAACCACTCGGTGGTATAAAAAGGTCATGGTGCATCTCCTGCAAGTCAGCCTCTTGAATTCCTTTCTTATATTCAAGAAGGACCAAGGAAGCAGCAAGGACTTTGTCACATTTCAGTGTGATGTAATCAGTGACCTGTTGTTTGCTGACAGTCCTGCGCCAGTGCCACAGCTGCCTCGCACTGAAGATAAACAACACCCACTGGCTTTTTATTCTCCAACATTTCCATCCAATCGTTAATAGTAGTTAAAAGTTGAGTGATGCATGACCTACCAGATGTAACAGTAAAGCCATACTGTTGGTGTACAAGCAGTTTATTCTCTGCAAAATGATTATTCAGTGTATCCTGGACAAAGCCTTCAGAGACTTTACATACAAGGTTAAACTTAATGGTCTTTAGTTACCAGGGTTAGTTTTATATCCTTTTTTTGAAAATGGGCTTAACCTCTGCTTGTTGCCATGACTTTGGAATTTTTGTTGACCAACACAGATCCATGTATTTAATTTTTACATAGGACTGATATATATTCCTCACAATGACAGATTCTGAATGTAGCTTAATTAACATTAAATTTGTGGTTTTTGTTGGCAAAGGAAAGATGGCCTGACTCCAAACGTCAAAGGGCATACATCATTGCACACCGAGTACTTCAATGCCCAGGCATACAAAGAGGCTGCTGGTAGCAGGTGTCTGGACATTACTAGTAGTAGTAGTAATGCTATTTGAATGTAAAATACTGTTTTATTAATGTGGACTCATACTGTCATACGACTCATAGTCATTGATGCACACTATTATAAGTAAAACTAAGTGCAGTACCCAATCTTGGGTGTAGAAAACTAGCATCAGCAGACAAGGAGGAGCATTTTGTTTTGGGGGCAGTGAGAGATTTGTGACTTAAAGGTTTTTAATTTTTTTATTGTCTTAATAATATTAATATATTAACTATCTCCTGATTTAAATTCTTCCAGTTGATGGTGGTCCTGGGGAAAAAAGAGTATCTGTAGACAGCAGTTTCTTATCATTTACAAAGGTAGAGACTGTTATCAATATAACAAACGACTAACAGCAACATGTAATGTTCACACCCACATGGATTCAAACATAACTGTGTAAGCTGCACACACACTGTAGAGGGTCCGCTAAAGAGCTTCCTGATGTACGATGACCTGTTACTACTTCAGCCACCCCCTCCGAAACTGGTGGAGTTTACAGGTGTAGTGGTAGCAGCGGGAGGGGATCAACCAGTGCACATCGTGACGGACAGGGAGCTCATTCAGGAGAGGGGCTCAGAGAGTGAAGTTGCCCAGCTGGAAGTCAAATCTGACAGTGAAAGTATGGGGTCTGGAACTAGTGGAAGCTCCTATGAATGGCCGTTTGGCTCAGAAAGTGAGGAAGATGGTGAAATGAGCAGTGATGACTGATCCCTCTTACTCGTCTTAGGAGGAGCTGCAGCTAGTACTAAGCGACGCAACTTTGTTGCTTGGGGAACTCGGTGCCACAAGTTCTGTAAAATCTAGCTTGAATTTTTCTCTGCTCCTTCTAAACCGTGCCTGATTAGTCTGCCAAATGTGTGAGTATTGTTATGTGTAACATTCATTGACTGGTTGCTGTGTAATTAGATGTTTTTCTTTTAGACTTCTGTTAGGTCCATTATGCAGATTAATAAAGTTGTTTTCTCATCATTTTCCTGTTTGTAAATGCTTCCTTTGGGGGAGTCGGGGGGATGTGGAATATTTTGGCAAATTTTAAATGCCCTTTTGAACCAAACCAACTTAATCAAAGTGAGCTTGTTTTGTTCCTTGTGTTTGATGACCCAGTAACAAAAGTACTTCAACACTGCACGGAGTATGCAGACTGCAGCTAGCTGTGAAAGTTTTAGCCACTTTTCATAGGCTATATTATGCATATCTTCTTTGAGACTTTGATTTTTGTAGTATCTTTTCAGACACAGATCATGTTAAAACTTGTAAAAAAAAAAAAAAGGCTGCCTAGACAAATGTAGCCTAGCCGTGTTAGCAAACTCAAGATTTCAATGATGTGTGGACAGCATTAGAAAAACCAATGGATAATCCAGCTGTGCATTTTGCATTGGTAGCATGTTGAGTTAATTTTGAAGATTCACTTCAGTCCAAGGCATTGATTTATGACTTGCTTGTTGCATGACCAGTGTGAGAATGAGATGCACCACGCTAAAAACAAGTTGTAAATGTAATAGTAAAAGTCCAACAAGAAAGTACTGGGTTGCCTTTAATTTGCACACTGGGTAATATATATATATATATACTAATGTTTATAGGTTGACAAGTTACAACACTGAAAAACCATGCACTAACAGTAACAGTAAAGAACTTCAAATTCTAACTCTTTGGCATGCATGCTGATACTGACTAGTCCATTACCCGATTAAAGAAAAACTGACAAAAAAAGGGACAGAAACAATAGAAAATAAAAACTATATAAAATGTGTAACAGCAAGTACCTGTGGCAGCAAGCTGCATATATATACCCCCTACCATTATCTCCTAGCTGCTCAACAAGAACCACGCAAAAAAGCTTTTTTGTTAAAAAAAGAAGATAGGAAAGGGGTATTAAATGATGGCCCTGAAATTCCAGACAGGAGAGGAACATCACACATCCACAGCCTCCCTTCAGAAGCAGGTTTTCCTATATCACTTGAAGTTTAACAGAAAACCTGATTATTATTTTTTAATATATATATTTATATAAAAATTGGTATTATTATTATAACATTACATGCTTTCACAACTGCACTAATTCTAGACAGTTGTGCTCTTTTGACATCAAATGGTCAGTAAACGTAAACCTACTCATCAAATCTACAAAATCAGTCCAACCACAGATCTATATATATATAAAAAATACAACATACACGCATACCCAAACATCACACACACGTACAACAGATGATGAAACAAAGCCCAGCACATAACAGTCGCCCATCTATTTGGTGACCACGCTTGATCATGCTTAACTCTGGCTTTTGAGAGTGCGTGTTCTTGCTCTGCTCCACTGACTCTCCTGGTTTGCATCAGCTTATCAAATATGAACACATGGGGATCAGTAAGACATTGTATTCACTGGGAATGGGAATCGCGATGTGTCTGCTTCAAGCATGAACACATGGGGATCATAAATGATTGTGTTCATTGGGAATACACAAGTCATTAAGTGTCGTCTGCATCAAGTATGAACACATGGGGGTCAAGAAGGGTTTGTGTTCATTTGGAATTAAATGGAGGTCAGTAAGGGTTTATGTTCGTTGGGAATGTGAGTCATTAAGTATCCGCATCAAGTATTTAAACACTTTGGGTCAGTAAGGGATTGTGCTGACTGGGAATGGGAGTCATGAAGTGTTGTCTGAGTAAGAAATAAACACTAGTCTAATATCAACACATGGGCATCAGTAACTTCAGAAAGGGGTTGTGTTCACCGACACTGGGAGTCATTATTAACGGATTAAGCATTGTCTGAATAAGACTAGAGATAAAACAATGGTTCAGTGCAAAATAAAAATCTGAAACTTGTAAAATTAAAAGCAGCAGGAACGTGTGTGAACTTTACAAATCTAGGATTTAATTCTAAAAATCCAGGATTTCAGTTTGTTCTTGTGTTGTTGTTTTGGGGAGGTTGGGGGAAGGGTCCACAGAACAGTAACTACAAACCCGTTGGTGTACAAGCTCTTAAGATGCTGCTTTGATCAATACAACTAGTTACTGTGTGACTGGAACCATGAACAAATCACTCTGCTTTATCACCTGCAGCCATGCTCATTCCGTACTCTGAAGCCTTCGTCCTCTTCTTCCTCCTCCTCTGAGGCAGACCAGTCAGGATCTGGAGCATCTGACTCATACGGCCTCCTCATAGTGTCTGTGTCTATGTTGGCCCGACTGTGGAGGGGTTTGTCCCTGGAAATATCAAACCAAGGCTCCGCTGATCTTGGGGGTGCCACCAGCAAGGGCTCCAGGTCGTTGTACAGCAGGAAACTTCTGATCTCTTCTTTGACAGGAAGGTCTGTAATTCCTGCTTGCTTGCCAGCTCTCATGCCGATGGCATCAGAGACGGCCTTTCTGCTGAGCTTTTTCAAAGTGAGAACCTGCTTCAGGGCAGAGTCTATGTATCGTTTAGTTCTACCGCACATATCAAACATGTATTTGAAGTACTTCTTCTGCAAGAACCCGGCTCGATTGTACATCTTGATGAGGTGCATGTCGCCACTATTGAAGGCATATTCCAGCGGTGACATGTGATAGTAGTTCTCCAAACACCTGTGGCTGATGGCGCCCCCCCGAAGGCAGCACAAAATCCAGGGTCGGCAGTTGCCAGCAGTTCCCTGAAGGATGTCCCTGAAAGCTGGGTCACCGCTGCAGTCCTCACTGAAGGGATCTCCACCATGCTCCATGAGGTACTCGAAGACCTTGGGCAGTTCGCTTATCACACTGAGGTGCATGCAGTTCTGCTGGTACCTGATGTTGGTGGCTGTGAGGGAAGCACCTGCCTCCACCAGCACCTTAACACACTCCATGACCATTGCCTCTTTCACCTCCCAGCTCGCTCCCGAGACGTAACCGGTGATGGCACATAGCAGCGGAGAGGAAGCATGGAGGTCTGGGTAATCCAGTCGTGCTCCTGCTTCCAGGAGTATCTTGACAACATTAAGCTTCAGCTTCTTGGCAGCGATCATGAGGGGTGTCCTGGGATGAAGGGAGGTGACTACATCCGGGTTGGCCCCGTGGATGAGGAGCATCTTGACAGACTTGCCATCTCTGGTGCTCTCCACAGCAAAGTTGAGTGGAGAGCCTTTGTGGACTCCATGATCCTTGAAAGGGAACCTGAGCTCTATGCTGCTCTCCTCAATCACCCAGGCAAGGGCGTTCACGTTGGCTCCGCTTCTGGCCAAAAAGTCAATCATTTCTGACTTTGAACTTCGTGCGGCCATATGAATCGGAGTCAGACCACAGTCTATGGCTTGGTTGACATCAGCACCTTTCTGTAAGAGCAGCTGCGCCACCTTGATGTGCCCGTGGTAGGCCGCACAGAAGAGAGGAATCTCATCCATAAGCATGCTCTGGCCACTGATGTCAACACCGGCCTGCTGGAGTAGGATTTCAACCACCTGCTTGCTGCCTTGTTTGCATGCAACATGTAAGGCAGAAACCCGACACCTACTGACATCAGAGGCACGACCGCCAGCTTCAGTGATCATCTTTACGGTCTCCACATTGCCTCCTGCAGCAGCCATGATAAGGACGTTGTTGCCTTGGCTGTCCTTGACATTGGGGTCCACACCTTTGTCCAGCAGCAGACGGCATAGATGTGGACGACCCAGGATGGCTGCCATGTGCAGGCAGGTACATCTGATGTACACAAATAACAGGAACATTGGTCAAGACAGGTACACCTAGTAGCAGTGGTACACACTACCATGAGCATTCTCCAGGCCCTGAAATTTATCCAGCAATGTAAAATGCACAGGGCACATGACAGTCCCAAAACAAAAGTTTATGAGCCATACTTTTAGTTTTACTTACACTTATAATAATAAATTTTATTTATAATGCGCCTGTCCCAGTTCTGCAAAAACGAGCTCCAAGCACAGTACAGCTTCATGTATCGGGCTCAGTACATAGCTAAGAAATACATGCAATAAAAAGAACAACAAAAAGAAAAAAACACTTATACAGTACCAGGGTACACCAAATTTCTCAAAAGCAGTACCCCCCACCCACCCCGAATATTAAATTGATAGATACTACAACTATGTGACGCTGTCTGCCAGTCTAAGTTGCTTACATGAGCATAATGCACAATGCATAAAAAATATTTAAAAAAATCACTTATAAGTTATACTAAAATCACTAAAGACTCGAACAGCACTGCTAAGTTGTGTAACAAAGAATCTGACACTGTACACTGGAAGCAGTTAATGTTATTCACCCTCCTCTGACATGAAACTTATATATTATATATATAATGTATTAAAGGCCATCGTTCACCTGTAGTTTGATGCGTTCCCTAGAGGTACGTAGGCCTTCTTCATCCACTTGCTACCTGGTGTTGGTGCCAACAGTTCTGAGAAAAACTCTGCTGGGAAATTCTTCAGCTGTTGTTTCAAGTCCACCTCCTCATCCTTCTCCACCAAGTCAAACAGGAACTGAGCAGTTTCTGCATTGACCAGAGGTGGCTGGTGACAGCTAGGCTGCGTTGCCAGCTTCTTGCTTTTTGACTCACTCATTCTGACAACAGAAAACAGATTAAACTAGTAATATCTAAAAGGAAAAGCCCAACTTCAGTGTATGGTTTATACTTGTAAGTTATATAGTGAGCTACTATTACAGTATTAGTACTAACACTAGAAGTAAAATTAAACATTTCAAGTACACTGTGACTGTTGTCTCAAACTCTCCAAGTCCAATGAGGCAAATGGGACTGGTGCTACTGGTAGTACTATACTGCCAGTAGTGGCCATTGGAAATTTGGAGCATCCCAAATACTGTGATGTTGAACAGACACACTCACACTGTTTCCAATTTCATACACAACACATATTATTATTAACATTATCAGTTGAAACTGCCTGCAGCTTAAGTGCAATGTAAATGCAGAAAAGCAGGCAGTGCTGAACTGTAGTGGTATAGTTCTGTAGTCTATCAGAATCAAATGCTGAACAAGTATTCAGCAGTTTGTACTGATGTATAAATATAATAACTTCCTGGAGTAAAACTGATCAGACACAATAATGGTCAATGCACAGAACACTGAACAGATACTCGTGACAACCTGCCAATGCCATACCACTCATTTAGATAACTTAAACAATAATGCTTCTTCATTAAAAAATAAAATTAAAAAATAATTAACTCAGCAAACCGCACTATGTTGTAGGCCACCCTCCTCCGAGTCTGATCAGCATGACCGTTAGGTACATCACAAGCATGCAATTGAAAGTATTTTACTTATTTTAAGTAAAACTTGCTCAATCTCATTCAGGCATTCTCAACAACATGCATGCAGAAATGTATGCATACATGGACTATGGAGAAACCTGTAGTGTAACTGTAACTGATTACATGAATTATAAAATTAGGATTGCACCTATCAACACTAGCGACAGTGAAAAGATTATATCGTCGGTGACTGATTAAAACCTCTTAACTTAATTTTTTGTGGTTTTTGGATTTTTACACTTTTGAGTACCTTATTTATACACCTTCTGTGAAAACCTTGGAACACTAGGAAAAATATTTTTAGGTGAAATCGGGGTTAGAAATAACTAGCAAAACCTCGTAAGTCATTTGTGGCGGGAGGCTGAACCAAAATGACATGTAAGTTGAGTTATGAGGTATTTTCACCAACACATTTTGGTGGATGAAAACCTCTTATGACGACTTGCGAGCTTTTCCATGCTACAAAATATCCGGAAACTATGTCACTTTTTGCGCCTTACAAGGTTTTTCCTCTCCATCAAGACATCTTTTCGAGTGAAGGACATGTGTGAAATCTGTTCGGGTAAGAGCTGATATGTTAGCACACAGCTGTATGATGACTAGATTAGTATGTTAAAATTATGACTGTGTACAGAGTAGTATGCGGCTTAATTACTCAAAAGAAGCGATTGATTCAGAATTTATTTATTTGAAATCATCACCGAGGGTGACTGGTTTCTACCAGTATGCCCTCTTTTGTACCTGTCTGTCTGCAAGTATACTGTATGTACAACAGATAGCTAATGTGTGTGTGCGGTTCAGAGTGTGTGCCTCTGTGTGTGCATGTATGTGTGTGTGTGTGTGTGTGAAGATGCAGGTGTGTACATGTTTTGGAGTCCAAGTAGCATAATTACAATAATATTTCCCTTCACTTCAGCCTCTGTGAATGATGATGATGTCTGGGAACTTCACACATGAGACTGAGACTAGTGAGAGTCAGATGTCTTCATGTGACAAGCCGTGCGGGACTGGGTGTTGAAATATGTGAGGGTTCATGGCAACTGGCATACACACGAGCCCCTCGTCAACAAAACAACACAGGAATACAGGTGCTGACAAAAGTCGGAGAGAGAAGGTCCTGATAGCAAGAGTTTTAGAATCACTAGCCAAGCTGCCCTCACAGTCACACTATTGCCGAAAGGATTCACAGAAACTGTACCTTGAAATTGTGATTACTTCACACACACATCTGAACAAAGTGTTTCAAGAGTACTGTGATTCCAAAGGAAAACTCTGAGTGTCCAGACAAGTTTTACTCAAGGAAATGATGCAAAACATTGCCATATATATTATACAAACCAAAAAAAGATCAGCGTAATGTGTGTCTTGGACATAAATATGGCACTGTCTCTGAAGAGGACTTCAAGGAGCATGAAAAGAGAAAAGAAGAGTCAAGACAGAAAAAGAAGAATGATGAATAGGAGGCCAAAGGAAACGATAACATCATGGTTCTCACCATGGACCTTCAGGTGGTCCTGTTGGCTCCACGTGCATTTGCAAATTCATGCAAATTACTACAAAACCAAGCTTTGCTGTCATGACTTTACAATCTACAACCTGTCTAACCGTGATGTCGTGTGTTACTTCTGGCATGACTTTACAATCTACAACCTGTCTAACCGGGATGTCGTGTGTTACTGTCATGACTTTACAATCTACAACCTGTCTAACCGTGATGTCGTGTGTTACTTCTGGCATGACTTTACAATCTACAACCTGTCTAACCGTGATGTCGTGTGTTACTTCTGGCATGACTTTACAATCTACAACCTGTCTAACCGGGATGTCGTGTGTTACTGTCATGACTTTACAATCTACAACCTGTCTAACCGTGATGTCGTGTGTTACTTCTGGCATGACTTTACAATCTACAACCTGTCTAACCGGGATGTCGTGTGTTACTGTCATGACTTTACAATCTACAACCTGTCTAACCGTGATGTCGTGTGTTACTTCTGGCATGACTTTACAATCTACAACCTGTCTAACCGTGATGTCGTGTGTTACTTCTGGCATGAGATGAACGGTGAATTGAAGAACAGCAACTTTGCATCATGCATTTTTGGATCATCTAGTCAGTGGTGGATGATTCTGTCAGCACAGTGATTCTGTACAGAGACGGGTGCTGCTATCAGAATTGTAATGTTACCCTGCCCTGTCCAATGCCCTCATTCACTTTGCTGTGTGCCGAAGGAAGACCATCTTTCAGAAATTTCTTGAAAAGGGGCACACCTGGATGGAGGTTGAATCTGTACACTCTGCAATTGAAGGCAAACTCAGGGGGCGCCAGATATTTTGGCCAGCCGAGTACATTGATGTAATAACTGCCGCAAGAAGAGACCATCCTTATGAAGTCAAACAAGTGGACCACACTTTCTTCAGAGACTTCTCCAAGCTGAATTTTTATTTTAAGCAGCATTCGCCCAGGCAGCAGTGCTGGAGATCCTCAAGCTGTGGACCTACGGTGTCTGCAATACCTCCCGGATGGTTCGGTGAGCTTCTAGATCAACTACACTGACCAGTGGCAACCCCTACCACAAAGACGGAGAAAGAACAAAGCTAATGACAACACAATCACCAAGATGTATAAGGCACCCATGTGCATCACGAGCACAAAGTGGCAGCATCTTCAGCAGCTGAAGAAAGTACTGCCCAAAGACTACCATCACTTTTATGATGCACTGCCTCATGGAGACTCGATACTGAACATGGGAACCTCGTCAGTTCTGATTCCAAGGCAGGTACCGCTGGACATCAAAAGAACATGCTCAGCAGTGTAAGGATCAGAACTTGCATGGTGTTAATAAGTACTGTTATCACATGACTAAATCATAAATGTAATTGGACAGTGCTTCTCTGAGTTTATTGTACCAGGTAAAGTCAGTCTGATACCTCGGTCAAAGCTATCATTCTGAACTCCCACTATTACTGTATTAGCAGTATTTCAGACATCAAGAGGCCTTGACATCATAGACGGTTCCAGACGAAAGTCTCCATAAAGATAATCAGCTTCTTTGCTTTGAAAAAGAAAACATAATTAATTTTGTTTGGACACTACAGTCATAAACCAGACAGGGCATACTGTTTCAAATCAGTTTAATTTTGTTTACAAATTACATTTTTATTTTTTAATTGCTAGAAACTAAGAAAGCAACCAGTAGTTGCAGTGTCACTTTTATTTTTGAACTAAGTGTACTATGGAATGTTTTTGTTTTCCTTTGAGTTTGACTATTTGTATTAGTATTAATCTCTATTAATAACAATATTTTTTCTGAAAGTAAAATCCTCAGTTTGGACCAATTGTTTAGTACAAAAACCACGTGTCTGCCTTTTGTAGCAAAAAACAAAAAAACATGCCTAGTTTACTTTAGTAGTTAATAATATTGTTTTGATCATTGATGTGAAATCATATAAGAGACGTTCATGCTTGCAACCGCGTTTTTGTCAAAGAATCTGGTTGTTCTGACTACATCTGATCGTTCAAGTGGTATGTTTTGATTATAAAAATGCGAGAAATCCTCGTAAGTCTTCATCGATCAGGAGAAAGCACAGTGTATCTTCATGTTCTAGCAAAAATCGTTCATAACTTACTCTTTTCCTCCAACGAAAATCATAACAAAAGTAAGTACTTACGATTGTGTGTTAAAAACGTGATGTTCCGATTAAAACTGAATTTTTAAAAGTTTTTTTTTTGGGGGGGTGTTTTTCTCAAAACCGGCAAAACTGTGGCTGAGTTACGAGGTTTTAAACGGTCACCGACGATATATATTATATATAAATATAATGTTTTAATTGTCACTAGTTAATAGGTACAGTCCTAATGATTTTATTTTTACCTGCAGTCGCCAGCTTGCCTCTTTCCACTACCAGACATCTTCCGGTGTTGCTGATCACAAAGCATTCAATCAAATCACCGCAGTTTTCACTGTCACTAGTGTCGGTCACGAGCATCCGTTTTGTCGGTTCCCGCCATTTGTACGACCAAGCCTCGCAGTTTTGAGTAACTGGACTTTTCATTGGTCTAAGTCGTCATGTGATCCAGCCATCAACCAATCATTTTTTATTCCGCGTTTATTCAGTCTTACCATGTGTAGTGTTTATTTGTGCCGTGTAAAATCAGGAGAGAACACTAGGCCCACAATTTAGATCTAACGCAAAAGCATCACAGCGCCATAGTTCAGGAGCTGTGTGAGAGTCGAGGTGGACGTCCTGGGCTGTCCGTCCTAAAGAGCCTTCTGGTTTCCGTGGATGCCAAAGATTTATTGAACCGTGCTTCAGCAATGGTCACAACTTGTCCCTAATATGTCAACTGACATCTGAGGACATTAAGCATCAACTCATCATCATCATCACAGCGAAACCAGAAGGCTTGTTAGGACGGACAGCCGAGGACGGCCACCTCGAGGACGGCCACCTCGACCTCGAGGTGGCCGTCCTAGGCTGTCCGTCCTAATGAGCCTTCTGGAGGTGTCCGTCCTAACGAGCCTTCTGGAGGTGGCCGTTCTGGGCTGTCCGTCCTAACGAGCCTTCTGGTTTCCGTGGACGTACGGCTATATGTTGAACCATGCTTCGGCATTGGTCTCAACTTGTCCCTAATAAGTAATATGTCAGCCGACATCCCGCGAGGACATTGCGGCAACACGACCTACCAACACACCTTTTTTTCATTTTTTTTTTTTTTGGTAGAGCTCAGGAGCTGCCGGTGTGAAAGTCAGTCCAGTCACGGCATCATTCACCAAGTGCAAGTCGAGCATATGTAGGTAGCTCTGTCAGTCTCAACATGGAGTTACCAAAGCCGATCGTGTATTTGTGAGCCGGTTTGGCCGCCTAGTGGGTAAGGCGTTAGGCTCAGTCGTGGTAAGCAGTGGGACGGCCTCTGTTCGAATCCGCTTCGGCGCTCTTTTCTCTTCAAACGTTGTGCTCTGTGGACACTGTCTTGTGACTGTCCCTCACAATTAATGCAATATTAAAATGGCTCTCATCACTGCCAATCCGTTAATGCAGGAGTCATTCTGGTGGTGACAGTATAGCATATAGGTATAATTGGTCTCCCTCTTCCCCCACCTCCATACATAGTTCAGGAGCTGTGTGAGAGTCGAGGTGGCCGTCCTGGGCTGTCCGTCCTAACGAGCCTTCTGGTTTCTGTGGACGTAAAGCTATATTGAACCATGCTTCGGCATTGGTCACAGCTTGTCCCTAATATGTCAACTGACATCTGAGGACATTAAACATCACTTCATCATCACCACCTCCATACCGCCCCTTTCTTCCCGTGCCTAATAAGCCTTGTAGTTTCTGTGGACGTTAAGCACCCTGTTTATGATCACTAGCATAGCCGAGTACACCACCAATACTGCTTTAGCTATACGGTCTTTGGCCGGAGTTACCATACTGACTCAATGACACTTAGTCGGTGGACACAGCATTTCCGCTTGATCCAGAATAAAGTAAATGCCATGTTTATCCCTTCGTGGCGCTGCTGTTTTCCGGCTCTGCTGTAGGGTTATGAAAGTTGTGTATTATTCATTTACTACTGAAGCCGTGACATGTACAGTGTACTCAGTGTGTGTTGATGACTGAAGCGGCGGCATTAGCGCTTAGAAATAGAATCGCCCTGCCAGACAATATTTTGTGCCTTATAAATATTGCAATTATTAATCATTTATTACGGTCTGATTTTATTACTACATCTTTGGTGCAGCATATGAACATAGCCTGACCACAATGGTCAGCATGGTGAGGGGTAGACACTGTGACATAGGGGTGTCGGCCAAGCATTGCTAAAGCAGTAGCTATACGATCTTTGGTGCCAGTATACATGCATCATTGTAGGTATGAACATAAAGTAGGAGTTGCCTTTAGTTAGGGGTATGAATGTAGCCTAGATGCGGTGTGTACCGAGGGACATTGGCCCAGCCCAGACTATTCTATACGATCTTTGTAGCTATACGATCTTTGGTGCCAGTATACATGCATCATTGTAGGTATGAACATAAAGTAGGAGTTGCCTTTAGTTAGGGGTATGAATGTAGCCTAGATGCGGTGTGTACCGAGGGACATTGGCCCAGCCCAGACTATTCTGAGTGAGGGATATGGGGCTTTGGGTAAGGGATATGGGGCCCAGTGGCAGAGACTATCTTCGGTGGGGGAAATGGGCCCGGCCCAGAGGTCTTGGTGGGGGATATGGGCCCAGCCCAGAGGTCGGGGGGTGTGTGTGTGGGTGGGGGGGGGATATGGGCCCAGCCCAGAGATCTGGTGGGGGATATGGGCACAGCCCAGAGGTTTTGGTGAGGGATATGGGCCCAGCCCAGAGGTCTTGGTGGGGGATATGGGCCCAGCCCAGAGGTCTGGTAGGGGATATGGGCACAGCCCAGAGGTCTGGTGGGGGGTATGGGCCCAGCTCAGAGGTCTTTGGTTGGGGATATGGGCTCAGCCCAGAGGTTTTGGTGGGGGGTATGGGCCCAGCTCAGAGATCTTTGGGAGGGGGGGGGGGGGGATATGGGCCCAGCCCAGAGGTCTGGTGGGGGGTATGGGCACAGCCCAGAGGTCTTGTGGGGGATATGGGCCCAGCCCAGAGGTTTTGGTGGGAGGTATGGGCCCAGCCCAGAGGTCTTGTTTGGGGGATATGGGCCCAGCCCAGAGATCTTTAATGATGGATATGGGCATATCCCAAAGGTCTTTGGTGACGGATATGGGCACAGCCCAGACTATGTTTGATGAGGGATATAGGCACAGCCCAAAGGTCATTGGTGAGTGATATGGGCCCAGCCCAGAGGTCTTTGGTGAGGGGTACAAAAAGAAAAGAAAAAAGAAGTGTTCAGCCTAGGGGCAGCCTTTGGTGAAGGTAAATAAGCATCACAGTGTAGTGTTTTGTGAAGGGTATAAAATGGCTTTGGGCTGACCTTTAGTACGGGGTTCATTTATTCATCATAAAAAGATACCATTCTGTGAAAATACAGCTTTAAAAGAGGATTGGTCTATCACAAAGAAGTCTACTGTCATTCAGCTTCCCCCAGGCTACTGACATCAAACCGGTCAGCACAACTGACAATCCTCAGAGCTTTAACCAGACACACATTACTGACCCTCATCCACCAGGTGCTTACAGCACCACAGCATGACAATCACCATCAGTATACCTGGGGTTTTGTTTTGATATTAGTTCAGAAAGTTTCTCTGTATGCTTTTGTTTTTTTGTCTGCTCTGTGGTAAGCTTGAAATTTGCCCTCTCTACCCTTCAGGGCTCTTTTGGGAAAACTGAAGTGCCTTTTTTTCAGGCCTGGAAAGTATGGGGAAACTGGCAAATCTGGCCATGGTCTTGGAAAGTTTTGAAATTTCATGATAATGGTAAACAGATCTATGCCATGCACATGTAGGATTCAGAAGAATGAACACACACATGCATGCAGACGCACAGGCATGTACGCGTGCACCCACACACCCACAACAGCAACAACTGGGAGGCCAAATGATTCTTGCTGAAAGGACAAAATTTGCTCTGCTTGAAACCACCCCTAGACATGGTTTTGATTGGTGTGTCGTAAAAATCAGATTGTGTGAGTAACTGAACAGCAACTTGGTCAGGCAAAATGGCCTTTAAAGTTTAGGAATTTTGAACCAAAAATCCTGTACAAACCCTGTTCTCTCTTTCACACACACACACACACACACACACACACACACACACACACACACACACACACACACACACACACACACACTGGCCCTTACACTTACATACATGATTTCATCTTTGACACACAGACATGGTATCATTCTAATCACTCTGTGTGTGTGTACGTGTGTGTGTGTGTGTGTGTGTGTGTGTGTGTTATGTCCATGTAATGGCAAAACATGCCCACGATATTCAAATAAAAAAAACTTTGTTCAAAGCAAACTACACAACACAATCCTCATGTAATGTACCAGCACAGTTGGCACCTGTGAACAGTTTGATACATGCATACAAACTATTCCAGGCAAACTTTACCTGTAACTGCTGGGCAATGTGCGCAATCCACAGTTTTTGTGAACAGAACCATTCACAAGGGCTAAGTTGTAGATGGTTAGATCCAAATACATAAAAGATTCAAAAGAACGCTTATTTATTATGACATAGACACACAATCTGCAAATTTTGGGGGTAATCCCCTTCATCAAGCAACAAAACAACCTACAGTTAAACAACATTCTTCCAAGCACTGAACAACTACTCAACCAAACTGAACATAAGTCATCTCATTTTTCATCATTTTTAACCGTTTAATTGTTGTTTAAATGTTGTTTTGTTGCTTCGTGAAGGGGGTTACCCCGACAATTTGCAGACTGTGTCTATGCCATAATAAATAAGTGTTCTTTTGAATCTTTTATGTGTTTGGATCTTCATGTTTCAGATTTTTGTAGACAGTTAGAGAAATCAATTATTTTAACCCCCAGTCAGTTCCACAGGTGAGGCCAAGGCAGGGTGCAGCATGAATAAAAAGTATGCACTCCGTGTCAGACATCAGCCAACTATACAAGTCTACAGTGACCAACTATGAATGTCAGAGCTCAGGATCTGTGTGAAAGTCGAGGTGGCTGTCCTGGGCTCCCATCCCTAATAAGCCTACGGTTTTTGTGGATGTCACAGAACCAACTTCAACCAACACTTCAACCAACTATGAATGTACATTTCACATGTTTACAACTTGTGATATTTTTATATTTTATTTAGAAGGCCAAAATTATGCACTTTCCAGAGAAACCTCCAAATAACACTGAGATTCTGCTGTAAAATGTTTTATTTAATACCAATAAAATCTGAACAGTGTCCTAATATATGTTCTAAAGTAAACAATTCATTGCATGCAATACATGCAGGCAGTTTCTCTGCATTTAAGAAAGAAGAGTGAGTCAAACATGAGGTCAGCGACTGGGTGCATAAAAACATACATCAACAGCTAGGTAAGGTCAATGATTGCATGTGTCAAACTATGCACAAATAGGCAGGTAAGGTCAGCGACTGGGTGCATAAAAACATACATCAACAGCTAGGTAAGGTCAATGATTGCGTGTGTCAAACTATGCACAAATAGGTAGGTAAGGTCAGCGACTGGGTGCATTGAAAACATACATCAATAGCTAAGTAAGGGCAATGATTGGGTGTATCAAACTGCATCTTTATGGCAGAACAAAAATAAACAAAACCCAAAAACATGTACATCCTCAATGTGTTTGATGTTTGCTTTATTGGATTGTTTGTTTCTAAAGAGATGCATACAACAGAATAAAGAGTGTAATTTTTTTAAAGGTAAAAATGAATTTTTCTTTGCTAAATCTTTGCAGTTCGGAGAGGTCCAAATGGGACATTTACACACATCCACTGCATCTTAAATTGATGCCAACTACTTCAATATCACATATCTTATACAACGAGTACACAACAGACAATGCATTTGACTAGATTTTCCACTCACAACTGAAAAAAAATAAAGATGATGTATCAGACATCAGTAATGTTTCAAGTAAGGGGAAGAGATAAATTCCTCTGAGATGTTGCCAATAAGGCCATCCTCAGCACCAAGATTATCTGCTGAACTGCTGCTGTTGCCAGCTTGGTCTGGTAAGCAGAAGGGTAAAAAACAAACAACGAAAAACATTGCTGGCATTTTAGAAAAAGACAGAGAAAAAAAACCCGGGGTGACTGTACTTGATATTAATTACGAACAGATGAAAATAGAAATGATCATGAAAGGACCCTCAATCATCTTCAATACAAAAAGTTTCAGGTTTAGTGTATAAAATAAAAACAGCAGTACCCGTAAAGCTGCCAGTTAACAGTATTATAAATCTACACATCTATCAAAACTGAGCAGGAGGCCAAAAAATGTTTATAATGATGCAGGACTACACATATCATATAAACATAATGCTCAAATGTTGAACAGAATGTATCACTGGACAAAACTCAAATCTAGCCTTTTGAATTGGTACACACAACTATCAGTAGACACAAATGCTGTTTGATTATGTGCATGTTAATGGGAACATGCAAACATTCCACTGACATAAACCACAAACATTTGATTGTGATAGTACAGCAACTGTGAACAGAAAAATCTCAATGAGCATGTTTCAGCATGAACATATATTCACACTTTACAAGTCATGGTCACCATCACAAAAGTGACAATCAGAACAGTTTGGCAGATTAATCAAATGGATATAAATTGCACTGCATCATGTAAACAGAAAGCAATGAGGACTTAATCTCACAGACACATGCTGATGGGAAAGATTAAATGCACAATATATAATTAGCCATACAAAGAAAACAAATTTGAAAATGTTTGACAGCACCTCCCCCCCCCCCCCCCCCACCCCCCCCGACAAATTTGTATGGATAATGAACTGGCTGCCAGCTCTGTAAAACTAGATGCCTTTATGCTCAGTATATGTCATCAAAAGTAAAACAGCTCAGTGTTTACAAAAACCACACCCACACACACACAAACCCCCAAAACAAAAACGAAACCAACTAACAACACAAGCGCATCAACATTTCGTGACTGCAGACATAGACATACCATATCCATGAACAGTTTCACAAATCTGTAGACAGGACATTGCCCAAAATCATGAATGTGAACTCTTCTGCAGGACAACAAAAAAGCAGTTCCTTCACTCAAGATGTTCTGGTCAAGGTAGTGTTAATGTGCCTTGGTTCCAGTCATGATTTTTCAATGTACCATGCAATCAGGATGGTGTCACTGATCCTTGGTTCTGATCAGAATGTTGTCAGTGTACTTTGGTTGTAATCAGGATTGTGTCAATGTACTTTGGTTCTAAACAGAGGGTGTCAGTGTACTTTGGTTCTGATCAGGATCATGTCAATGAACTTTGATTCCAATCAGGGGTAAGTAGGTTGGGGGATGTTAGTGTACTTTGGTTCAGACCAGACTTGAGTCAACATACTTTGGTTCTGACCAGGATGCATCAATATACTTTTGTTCGATCAGGATGGTGTCAATGTACTCTGGTACTAGTCAGGAAATAATATTAGTGTGTTGTAGTTTTGTTAAAGTCAGCATTGGCATGGTCTGGTTCTGAACAGGATGACATCAATATCCTTTGGCAAAGCCAGATGCCTTCCATCTTAACACACTGGCATCAATGAATCAAAATAAACGCCATTCTATTCAGCTGCCCTGTATTTTGCTGCCACCTCTTTTTGAAGGGAGAGCCATCTGCAATAGCAAACAATGACAAGAACTTGTACTTCTGATGTGTACATGAGAATGGAAAACAAATGAAGGACAGAATCTGGACAATGAAATAAATGTGCAAGTTATTGTCACTTTTGGTCTGTATGCCAACACTCCCCCCCCCCCCCCCCCCCAATCTTATCTATGTGTGTTGTAGGTGGTAGGGTCATATCTGTGAATAAAATCTGCCTACTTTTCCGAAGAAAGACAATGAAGAATCGGTCTCTGTATTAGTCAGGCCAGAAATTGCATATCTTGCTAAACTGATCAGTGGTAATTTCTGGTCAATCAACAGAGGACACGATCCCAGACATGGAATTTGGAACGACCCAATATGCCTAGTCTAACTGTCAGCGTGTATCACAATTTACTCAAATGTAGAAGACTATCAAACTAAAACAAAACGCGCGTTGACACCAAATAAAAATGAGAGAAAATGGCATCAGCCTCAATTTCCACTTCGTCTCATTACCAAATCCCATGGAAGATGAGAACTGGATTTGCCGACGATGTTCTGATCCATTCAAACTCTTTGTGAACAGCAAATTTACTGAACATTTCCACTTTTCCATGCACGGATAGACTTTCTTTTTCCTTTTTTCATCTGCTGACTTTATAAATAGATCGTGAGCTCCATCATTTTGGCTTTGTGTGTGCACTAACTCTACGTTATTCTGTATGAATTTTTGTATCATTGACGCAAAATACGTAATGTTTTGTGTCACTGACGCAAATCTCTGAAAGGCAGCGCAACCCCTGTAATTGAACAGAGTCAAGCATAAATGAGCAGAGAATGTATTCCTGGGTGTTAACTAATGGACCACTTTAATTAGTGCACATCTCACATGCACTAAGAGTGCAGGTTTACCAACAATAAGTAAGAACGAGAAACTCACCATCCAAGTCCCACAGTTAAAAAAAAAAAAAAAAAAAACTTTAAAAAAAGAAAGAAAAAGATTGCAACACAAACACAAACTGCAGTTAAATTCAGATTCAGTATACACTACCAGCCAAATGTTTTCTCTACCAGTGGTTACTGTAAGTGACCAGTATGTCAATGTGTGAATATTACCTGTCTATTTTCACCCTAATATAACCACATTGGTCGACTGGGTGTCAAAACACCAGTTTACTTACTTACTTACCTGTCTATTTTCTCATCCAGCCAGTCCCTGTATTTCAGTCCTGTTTTCCATGAGTCTGGAATCTTCTCCAGTCCCAGCTTACAGCCCAGCATAGCCCCAGCGACACAGGCGTTGCTGTCTGCATCACCTCCCTGGCACAGAAGTAACAAAGGCTTTAGCTCAGCACAGCCAAAGCAACACAGGCATTGCTGTTGGCATCCCCTCCCTGACAGAATTAACAACTACAGCCCTTGCTGTCGGCATCCCCTCCCTGACACAGAATTAACAACTACAGCCCTTGCTGTTGGCATCCCCTCCCTGACACAGAAGTAACACCAACTACAGCCCTTCACAGCTCCAGAAACCCAGGCGCTGATGTCTGCATCCCCTCCCTGGCACAGAATTAACAACTACAGCCCTTGCTGTTGGCATCCCCTCCCTGACACAGAAGTAACACCAACTACAGCCCTTCACAGCTCCAGAAACCCAGGCGCTGATGTCTGCATCCCCTCCCTGGCACAGAATTAACAACTACAGCCCTTGCTGTCGGAATCCTCTCCCTGACACAGAAGTAGCAACTACAGCCTTTGCTGTTGGCATCCCCTCCCTGGCACAGAATTAACAACTACAGCCCTTGCTGTTGGCATCCCCTCCCTGGCACAGAATTAACAACTACAGCCCTTCACGGCTCCAGAAACCCAGGAGTGAGTGAACAACTGCTGGGAAGGTTGACAAAATAGAACAGATCTAGGGAATGTACTCACCAATACAAGGAAAAACAAGGAAACAATAATACATAAGTGCTTTCAACAAAAATTGTCTTCTTCGGGTGCAAGAAGATAAATAGACAAAAAAGAAGAAGAAGGAAGTAAAGAAGAGGAAAGACAAGAAATTACTGCTTCTTTTGGTGATTATCTTCTTGCATCTGAAGAAAAAATCTTTTGTCGAAAGCACATGTGTATTATTCTTTCCTTGTTTTTCGTTGTCTTGGTGAGTAGCAACACAGGCATTGCTGTTTGCATCCCGCCCTGGCACAGAAGTAACATCAACCATTACTACCAGTCAGTAATAACTGACTTTAGGCCAAGTGTTACAACTGTACTGTTTGGTTTGTGCTGCAGTCTGACCTTATTAGAGGATAACTTCTGTGTACAGTAAGACAAAGTTGTGCCGCAGTCTGACCTTATTAGAGGATAACTTCTGTGTACAGAAAGACAAAGTTGTGCCGCAGTCTGACCTTATTAGAGGATAACTTCTGTGTACAGAAAGACAAAGTTGTGCCGCAGTCTGACCTTATTAGAGGATAACTTCTGTGTACAGAAAGACAAAGTTGTGCCGCAGTCTGACCTTATTAGAGGATAACTTCTGTGTACAGAAAGACAAAGTTTCTACAGCAAAACCTTATTATGATGGTATCATAATAATCACCTTAAAAAAACACTTCAGATTTTTTTTTAAAGCAACCCCCTCCTCAGCCCCCAAGCAAACTGCAAACAACAAAAACAACCGTATTTAGAAAATAAGACCCCAACCAACAAAAACTACCCAAAAATGTTGCTTCTTTTTTTTATCAAATGTTGCTTTATGTCCATGGAGACCATAAGGACTGTCAAGGACAGGGGGGGCCTAGAATGGCCACCTTGACTTTTACACAGCTCCTGAGCTCTGTGATGCTCTCCATCTCCTTTCCCTTATTGTACTCAAAACTGAAAAAGAAAAGTTAGCTGAAGAGATCAGTGAGTTACGGAGCTGCCTCTACCAAACATGTTCCCCCCCCCCCCCCCACCCCCCATATTTCTCCCCCTCCTTTGTATCGTACCTCCATGGTGATTTTTTGGATGGCTTTGCGGAAGTCATCTTGCTTCAAAGCCCAGAAGCCAGACCCCATGCTCTTGTAGGTGTAGCCGATCTTGTTCGGTTCATCCAGCTGCAGATTCTTCAGCTTCTTGCAGCTCATGAACTCCCACAGCAAACGCTTCTGCAACACCAGAAGACTCAGTGCTGAGCAGTGAAATCCCTGAAAAAACACTTCTGCAACACCAGAAGACTCAGTGCAGAGCAGTGAAATCCCTGAAGAAACACTTCTGCAACACCAGAAGACTCAGTGCAGAGCAGTGAAACCCCTGAAGAAAGACTATCCTGTTGAGAGACCATCCCTTGCTTTGGACCACTTTTCGAAAACCTTTGCTTCATCTTTCCATATAAATTTGCCCTGACCAAGGACCACCCCTAGTGTGCCTGTTTGGCCCAGCGGGTAAGTTAAAAGGGCCTTGAAAATTGTTTGATTCTGCTCTGGCTCTCTTTTTCTTCAAAAGTTGTGGTCTTTTGTCACTGTCTTGTGACTTTGTCCCTCACGATTAATCAAACATTAAAAGGGCTCTTGTCGCTGCCCATCTTAATGCAGAAGTCATTCTGGTGGTGATAGTGTAGTGTTAAGCCCGTTCTTAACTGGGTGAACATTTGTTCGTGAACATGGTTGGGAGTATTCAGTGAATATAGTTGGTTCTTAACTGGGCAAACTTTTGCTTCATGAATATAGTTTGGAGTATTCGTTGAACGTATTCGGGGTCCAAAAAGCTTCGGACAACATGTTCTGGGAACATTCGCCCAGTTTGACGAACACTGCCTCTGATTGGCTGAGAGCAGAGCTCTCCTGTGGATGAGGAAGAAATATTAAAAAAATAGATGATGGTGTTGCTAGCTATTTCACTCACTTTGGAGAGAATGTTTTAATTTGTTGACTTGTGGGAGGCACCGCCTTTTCTCAGGGACCCAGAATGACATAGTAGTTAGTTGAATTACCCTCTGAGGGATGGTTAGAGTATACTGACTTGACTTGACTTTAGCCTACATTTTGGATCATGCTGTCTGCTGTGCGTCTGCCACAAGTTCGGGCCGAAGCTTGCATCTCATTACAAAGCCAATTAAGAACGAAGTATAGTTTGTCAAACTGTCCAAACCATGTGTGGCAAACTAAAAGTTCATTTAAGAAATGAATCATAGTTTGTCGAACTGTGCGAAGTATCTTTGGCAAACAAACATTCACCCAGTTAAGAAGGGGCTCTAGGCCATAGTCTTACTCTTCCCCCACCTCCTAGGGTCTCAAACCCCACCAGTACCTCTTCAGAGACAACTCGGTGTTAAACAAGTTCACACCTAAATCCAACAAAGACCATCCTTCTCTTAAGGTCTTTGTCAATTGTTTACAGCAGTGTTTCGTTTAAAGCTCGGCAGATCATTATTTTCTAAATATCGCCACACTAATTAACTGTCCATATGTATATGCTTGCATGTGTGTGAGTGTGTGCATGCATGTGCGTGCGTGCGTGCATGTGTGCGTGTGTGTGTGTGTGTCTGTGTGTGTGTGAGAGAGAAACATCACATTTGTGTGCATGCATGTGAGTGCGTGCATGTGTGTGTGTGTGTGTGTGTGTGTGTGTGTGTCTGTGTGAGAGAAACATTACATTTGTGTGCATGCATGTGCGTGCGTGCATGTGTGTGTGTGTGTGTGTGTCTGTGTCTGTGTCTGTGTGAGAGAAACATCACATTTGTGTGCATGCATGTGTGTCTCAAGTTCTGCTTCTGCTTACGAAAAAACATTGATACTGTTGAAATTACAACCAAAAAGTGAAAGAAAGCAAGAAGAAGCAGAGACAAAAGTACCCACATCAGTATCTGTCTCCAAACACTGTGCAGCCTGACTGTGTGCCTCTTTGATGAGGTCGTCCACTTTGTAATGCCCCTTCCCGTCCAGGTGTTCTGGTCGTCGCTGCAACATCAGGCTGATGGCTGCTGACACTGCTGCTGCTGAAGCCTGACACCTGTCCTCGCATGAACAAAAAATATATTAGGATACGTATTATTATGTATAGTCTTAAATAATGAACATATGCATGTGCCTATTAAATGGCTAACTTCAAATGCAAACACTCCTAGCATGTAGATGGTACAGTCCGAGTGGACCGGACCTAACAACCATATGTAGACATTAGATGATAGCTATACTCCAAGATTCTTGCCACTACGGCATTCCCAGGGTAAGCCATTGTCTGCAAGAGACATCTTCCTTCCTCCTTATTGCCTGTGGAATCATTCTGTCTAAATGCCAACAAAGTAACTGTGTAACTGATACAGTTGTGTTATGTCACCAAAAAATAATAATATGTATCTTAAGATATTGTTGTAATATCACACAGCTAACAATTTTAAAATGCCTGTCAGCACATGGGTAATCACTTGAACACCCCTGTTATCTCTTCAGAAATTATTTGAATTAAAACACCTGACGTGGTTTTGATGTGATTTTAAGATGCACACACCATGACACACATGGAGGGAGAACAAGTTATGTTTAGAGACATCACTCTAGTCTATAAAACAAAAAAGAAGAAGAAAGATGCACTGGCTGAGGAAAGGAAAAAAATGGCAGCTCAGTGCCCACAACGGGTTGTGCATGGTGGTGATGGGCTCATTGTGTAGTACTAGTACTTTTAATACGAGTGTATTAGATTGTTTTTATATACCTCTATTCTCTGCTTCTGAGCAAACTCCCTGCACTCTAGTTGCATGCAACTCTGAATGAGTAACACTACAGTAGCACTGGACAGTACATTTGAATATCCACTTAAGTGATGTACATACTGTACTATTTTGATTGTTACTGTATGGTTGGTTACATATAAAACTGCTGCCATCAAAGTGCCTGTTCTGCATATAACATACAACCCAGTTTATCTATGTTATTTGAAGCTGTATATGTAGGGTGTATGTATGCTTAGTTGTAACCTGTGATTTTGGCAAAGTAAGTAAGTAAACATGGTGCTTAAAGTCCACAGAAACCATAAGGCTTATTAGGGACGGGGAGAAGGGAGGGGAAGTGGGTATGAAGGCGGGGGAAGAGGGAGATTATATACCTATCACTGCACTGTCACCACCAGAATGATTCCTGCGTTAAGATGGGCAGCGATGAGAGCCATTTTAATGTTTCAGTAGGAAGTGATGGACAAAGTCACAAGACAGTTTCCACAAACCACAACCTTTTTGAAGAGAAAGGAGAGCCGAAGTGGTATTGAACGAAGATCCTTCTGCTTACCAGCCTTACCGCTAGGCCAAACTGGCTCAGAGTTTTGGCAAAATGACCCAAACTGTTTAAATACTACTGCAGGAACATGGGGTGGAATGAATGCTGAAGTAAGAGTCAGCACAGAAAGTTGGCTCTTGAGATTAAATTCTCACGCCACTCCTGCCAGGAATGAAATCCGTGACCTTTTCATTGTGAGTCTGGCATTCTACTGCTGAGCTGTCCCATAGTGTGCTACACGTGTAAGAGAGAAGGAAGATTTCTGATCATCAGGTGTATATCTGATGAATATAACTGTAGGAAAGAAGGGACACTTCTGATCATAATGAGTACATCTGATTATTTTAAGTGTAGGAAAAAAGGAATGCTTTTGATCTCAGTGTGTACATCTGACAATTACATGTGAACAGAAAAGAAGGAATAGTTCTGATAACACTAACAGTATGTAATCTGACAACTACAGATGAACAGAAAAGAAGGAATATTTCTGATAACAGTATGTAATCTGACAAATATGTAGGAATGGAAGACTACCTTGGATCATAGTGTGTACATCTGACGAAACTGCGGGCATTTTTGACCACTGTCTCAATGTCCCACCAGCAGTGAGTGCCAACCACAGATGTTCGCATCACTCCCCCATTTGGTGCAATGTCTCTGCCCCTGGTATCCCAGCATTCAAAGGCCACCTGTAAAATAACGCAGGATATTAACAGAAGATTTTTTATACACAACTCCCCCCTCCCCCACCTCCCGTCCTGGTACACAAGGCACTTAAAATACTAAGCAAGAATCCCAGTCAAAGTTGATTTGCCAGTTGGTTCTGCTATTTTGTTCCCTTCAAACACACCTTAAGTCAGTCTGGTCATCTTTTTTCAGCTTCAGAATTTGTGACTGACTTGCTCTGCCATCAAATCTTTGTGAACAAGGTTTTTTTGCTGGACATCTCTCAGCATAATCAAATATTTTTCTTTAGCTGTTTGTGTCAGGAGAATCTGGCTTGAGGTGGATCAACTTGAGAGGCCCATCACAGCACTGACCAAGATCTGATCACAAACAAACCAGCTGTGGAAAGGTAAGGTGACATTTTCATAAAATATATTTTGCAGTTGTAGACTTGTACGCTTCATTTTCTCTCTAGGCTATTTAATAGATGTATCCACCCTGTGTCTATTTCATCAAACAGACCGGTTTTTTTGGACGAGAAACTTACACAACAGGATCCCATGAAAATGGTTCCATTATTTTGGGGCCAAATGGTTTGGAAGAGCAAATGAATGCCTTTCTGCAACAGCACAGTTGACAGAGATCTCACTGACTGTTGGGGAACTCAGTGTTGGATTGTAAGTCAAATCAGTGTGAATGTGATTTGCTGTTACAACTCTTCGCTAAATGTCATCACCATAATGAACACTCTCCCTGCCAAATATCTTGACCAGGTGGAGTGATGTCCTTCCTGAAATAGTCTAATGGAGAGATAAACCAACCAGACACATTCAGTTTAAGAACTCTGCTCCATGTGAGAGTGTTGTTGTTTGTTGGTTGCTTTTTTTTATATAGTGCTATTCTCTGCTCTTGAGCAGACTCACTGCACTCACATTTGATTCTACATGAGTGACTAGCTTTTTATAGTGAGTCTTTGAATGTCAGCTGAAGTGGTGTACTTACAGTGCTGACGTGGCTGGAGCTACATGAAACTGCTGCCGTTTTGGCATATTCTGTGTACACCCTACAACCATGCACCAGGTCACTTCATGCAAAACCACATATGTATAGTGTATGCATGTTTAGCTGTAACCTGCCACCAGCATTTTTGCCAGAATGACCAGGATCACAAGTCCAGAGCCCTAACCACTGAGCTATACCCACTCCCCAACCACTTAAGAGTGCACGACAAGCTGAAACCAAAGGAGGATGTTGCATGATGTCATATTGGCCAACAGTAAGCTCTTTGCCAAGAACATCATTTAATGTCCCTGGAGCAGGGTAGTGGTTAAAAATCAGTCAGCATATCTTGTTTTACTGTGCAGTGTTAAATAATTAGGTACCGCATGTGGATCAGTGAGGAACTTTGCATTCCTGAGGACAGCGGAAGTTGTTTGACCAATGCCCATTCCTGCAAGGTCCCCCATCTCAGCAAACCCATGCAGCATCCAGTTCCTCATCTTCTGTGCAAAATCCTGGACACTGACCTGTAAAAAAGACAATAAGATTTAAGAACAGAACTGATGATATGTACAGCAAACGGAGGAATGCAGAATTGGTGATCTGTAGAAGACACATTTTCCAGGGCTTGAATGCAGAAATGGTGTCTATTACAAGGCACGTTCACAGGATTTCAATGCAAAGCTGGTGATTTGTACATTTACAGCACTTGAATGTAGAACTTGTAATTTATACAAGATACGTTCATGGGATTTGAATGCAGAACTGGTGACTTGTACAAGATATATTCACAGCACTTGAATGCAGAATTAAAGATTTGTATGAGACATATTATTTACAGGACCTGAATGCAGAATTGGTGACTTGTACTGGCTCCAAGTTCTTACAAATTCTTTAACATGTATATATATTGACAACAAAGATTGCATACATATCCACACATACATACACATGCATATATGTGCATGCGTGTATATATCAAGGCCAACGGACTGAAGAAAAGGTTTCCGAAAAGAGAAAGGTTTTTAAGGAACACTTAGAAGAACTGACACAGGTAGCATGATAACAGAAACAGGGAGTTGGTTCCAGGAAGTTGAAGCCTGGAAAGAGAAAGAGCTCTGACCACTGGACTTTGTGTGGAGAGGTGGTATTCTCAACAGAAGAGCAAAGCTGCCAGGAAGGAGTGTAAAGGTAAAGAATGTCTGAATGATAGGTGGGGGCTTGATAAGAGATAATCTCAAAGCAAAGCAAAGCAAAGACAATTTGTATTTAATCCTCTGCTCAATAGGTAGTCAGTGAAGAGAATGAAGCATAGGATTAGGAGTGATGTTGGTGGATCTGGAGATTCTGAAAATAACCCTAGCTGGCAGCATTGTTCCCAACCTTTTGGCGTTTAGAAAGAAGATACTTAGTTCTGAGAGAAGTCAGAAGAAAAACGATGGAAGACAGAGCAATACTTTATGTAGAACACTTCATTTGCAAGGAATGGTACAATTATTTCAACTCATCCTTGAGAGAGATTATTTTTCTGAATGATTTAAAGTCATTATTAATACTATCATCATCCCAGCACTTAATAAGTACACTTTATCTGCATGAAAAGCAGACAGCACCTCTCCCCCTTGATCGAGGAGTGAGAGAAGAATAAGCAGCATCTGGTCGGAATCATCTGTCCAGTCTCCAACTTGCCAGCGACTGCGGTGGAAATCTGGAATCTTCATCTCATACTCCAGGGCTTTCTTCTTGTAGTGCTGAAAATGCCAAATGGCCACTTTAAAACAATGCTCACTAACACTAATTTAAAACAATTACAAAAACAAAACAAGAAACACCCCCCCACCCCAAAACAAAACACAAAAGGTCACATGTGCACAAAGACTTGAACTGCATAGTATTCAGACATTATAAGTCTCACAGACAACTAAAACAAAAATGCTGAGGAGCAAGAGTAACCTTTGACTAGAATACTGCATTTGATCTCACCTTACACTAACTGATTTGTGTTTTTACTGTCCTTCACCTTGGGAGGAACACAAGAAACTGAGGCCCCACGCGTGGTGAGGCGTTGGAGCAATGGCACTGGAAAGACGTACCGGCAAAATTCCACATCAATTCTGTAATTAGTATTAGCCTAGGTTAGGAAGTGTATGTGACTCGTCTCACAGCTGGCTTTTCTCAACCTGTGGGAAAGACTGGTTTGGGATGCTAATAATTAATACCGATTGGGCATCAGAAATATAACAAAGGACACAACAACAGCGATCTGAAGCACCTAAGGTAAGCGTTACCTGGCATGTGAGTAAATGCATGGTAGGTACATAAACTCAGCCAACAGTACACCCGCAAAAAAAGGGTGCCCCTCTGTGGTGTATGCTCTACCAGCCTCATTCTGTTTGAGATTATTATTGATAAAAGTACATGTATGCACATACATTTATTACATGCACAACAAAAAATGACAGTAAAGAACAGAAACTCACCGTATGAGCCTCCTTTTTAGAGAGAAATTCTGTGAGAAGGCCAATGGCATCACCAATACACTGCCCATACAGTGTGGCCTTAATCTGAGCATTGCGAGACTCCACCTCTTCTGCAGCAGGTGCCTGCATACAGAAAATTTAACAGACTTAATAACTGTGTTGGTATTAATTAATTAATTTAGAGTGTGTTGTAATCTTTTGCACTACAACAGCATACACTTCACAAGAAAAAGAGAAAAACTAGCTGGTATCTGAATGCCAAGATAGGTTAGACAAAAATTTACAGGGTAAATTAAATCCAGCTGAAGGCGAGTTTTTCTTCTTCTTCCATGAGAAACAGCCAAAATCATCACTTTGATTATTCTGGAATTATTATCTGTGTGTTTCCATGTCACCAGCTATTTACTAGTGTTAGTCATTCTCTTGTCAAAAAGTGAAAAATCATTTTTTTAAACATGTGCAACCATCACAGTGTGTTTTGTGCACATGAAGGCAAGACAGGTGCTGTCAATCTAGGTCTGCAAAAGTGCTGACTCAGAAGAACTGGAAAAAGGTCCTTCACCCTGTGTCAACGAGGACTCAAACCCATGATAGCTGCTTTCACTGGATCTCCAGTGCAGCACACAAACCGCAAAGCTGTGGCCTCTGAGTTGAGATGTAGGTAAGCAATTGCACTGTAACCTTAGAACAATTTTTTTTTTACTCCTGACTTCAGCTACACAGACAGATGAAAGATGATAATTTTGAAGATCCTGATAAAAGTGATATTAAGCTGGGCCAAACCTCAAAACATTCAGAGCAGAAAGATCATTTGGATGACTGCAGCCACTATCAAGGGAATAAAACAATACCAGCTAATTGAAAGAAGTAAATAATTAAGTCTTATGTATAATATAATACATGATTTGGAATCTTCTTTACACATATTTGCATGAATGCAAGTAACAGTGTTAATTGATTTGGTGCACAAAAGTTTTAAAGAACTCTGAACACAAAATGTCCACATTTTCAGGGTAAGCCCCCTTTTCAAGCAGTAAACAGACAGACAGTACGCTAACAAATGATGAGTGGAAACAGCCTACTTATCTGGTTTTAGTCAGTGCTTGAGTATGTTGAAGAAAACTAGCACCAGTCAGCAGTCCTTGTGCTAGCATCTTCATGTTGTGGTGTGAGATCTGATAGCATGTGCATGTGGTATGATTCTATGAATGAATGGTCAGTTGAATATGTGAATGTGTTTGTAGGTGAATGGATGAGTGAATGGTCAGTAGATGGAATGAATGCGATCGTGTTGCACGGCTCTGTGCAACACAGCTTGAAAACTGAACTATTCTCAGACTATGAGCCATATAGCACACATATATATATATCTATGATAGGAGTGAGAGAGACCAGACAATGCACATCCCAGCAACATTACATTCAGCACACTCAAACACTAAAGTTCTGAAGTCTTTGTGCTAGCATTCTTCAGCACACTCAAACACTAACTGAAGTCCCTGTGCTAGTATTCTTCAACACACTCAAACACTAACTGAAGTCCCTGTGCTAGTATTCTTCAACACACTCAAACACTAACCAAAGTCCTTGTGCTAGCATTCTTCAGCACACTCAAACACTAACTGAAGTCCTTGTGCTGGCATTGTTCAACACACTCAAACACTAACCAAAGTCCTTGTGTTAGTATTCTTCAGCACACTCAAACACTAACTGAAGTCCCTGTGCTAGTATTCTTCAGCACACTCAAACACTAACTGAAGTCCTTGTGCTAGCATTCTTCAGCACACTCAAACACTAACTGAAGTCCTTGTGCTGGCATTATTCAACACACTCAAATATGAACTGCAACCAGATAAAAAGACAATTTTCATTTGTAATCATTTGTAAGTGTTCTCTTTTTGTCTGTTTGTTGCTTGAAAAGGGGGTTTACCCTGGAAATTTGCACATCATCTTTTTGAAGATTATGTCACTGTTGGGAGTGTGCACCCCAAAAACCCAACCAACCAGCCAACCAAACAACAACAACAAAGAGAAAGAAAGAACAAAGAGCAGATACTATAATAATAATAATAACATTTAATAATGTAGATTAATCATGCGCTCGTCAACACCCTGAGCGCTCACATGACACATATCAACCTAAATATGATATTCTATACACATGAAGAGCATTGTCCTACCAAAACAATTTACATAAAGTATTATAAAAAAACAAAAAACAAACTACAAACACACACACACGCGCGTGCACACACACAGACACATACACTGACTGTAGCAGAAACTGGGTACTGATATTAGTTAGAATGGAAATACTGTGACTTGTGTGAGAAGAGGAAGGTTTTCAGTTTGGCTTTAAAAGATGACAGGGTTGAGCAGTGTCTAAGGTCTTGTGGGAGTGAATTCCAAATGTGGGGTCCAAAGCAAGAGAAGGCGCAGAAGCCATGAGTCTTGCGTTTGTATTGTTGGATTTCCAGCATGCAGGTGTCAGAAGAATAGCGTAGTGTACGAGATGGAGTGTAGACATGCAGCAGTTCAGAGAGGTAAGCAGGACCAGAATCATTTATAGCACTGAAACACATACAAGCGACTTTATACTTAATACGTTCTGAAATGGGAAGCCAGTGCAGTTTTTCCAGGAGAGGTGTTGAGTTGTGGTGACAGGGTGCCAAGAGAACAAGGCTTGCAGCAAAGTTCTGAATTTTCTGGAGAGGCTGGATGACAGAATTAGGTGCACCCATAAGGAGACGGTTGCAGTAGTCAAGCCATGAAAGGATATAGGAAGTAACAAGTCTTGGTTGCGTCTTCAGTGAGAAACCTGCGGATTGAACTAATGCGTTTATTATACCCCTCAGTTCCATGTCTTCCAGCCTTATGTCCATAGCAAAGAGAGAACTGATAGAGCGGATAATAATGTGGATAGAAACAATACTGAGACCGGCCTTGATTTGCCCAACAGCAGCTGCTGGAACAGGAGCATGAGAAGATGAAGCTGCCATCGCGAAGCAGCCACTAGTCAGCTTTAGTGGAACGAACAACAACAGCAACAACTACTGCAACAGTGCAAGCAGCCTTTCTCGTCTGTAGTTCGTGTGACGCCGGGCTGTTTTTGCACATCATATATATAGTCGACGGTATTTTTAGATGCATGACTGCGTTGTACTTTTTACTTCTCTGAGTGAAGTGGGACAGGTTGAAGAAGGGAGAGAACTCACATACCCCAATACCAACTTTTGGTCTCTTCTTCGAGTCAAGTTGCACAGGCTGAAGAAGGGAGAGCACTCACATACCACAAGACCAAATGGTTCACCCCCCTGGACCTATATATAAATCCATGGTTTTCCCCAATCGACTAAACATCCTCCTCTGATTGGTCAGACTGTTTCATGTGACATGTTTCTATTTGGGTGAACAAGGTTTTTCCTTGCAAGTTATTAAAACTAGCGTTGCAAGCAAGAGGCGACCATTCGCTCGTGCACCGAGCACCGGAGCAGATGTCAACGAGGAAGCACCGAGAGTGAACAACGAATACCTCTGTTCACACACCTGCTTTTCTTCTGGCTTTGAATTTCATTGGGACCAGCATTCCAGCTGATAGCTTGATCAACTCTGTGCGGTGAAAGCAAGAACAAAGGGAAAAAGAAAATGACGTACACTGACGATTCGCCCGCTCCTCTTCGAGATGTGCGGCGCGTTCAGTTTGGACTTCTCAGTCCTGATCAAATTGTAGGTTGATTTATCAGCCTGCTAAATTCAAATAAAAATCGATCATTATATTATTATGTTTTGTGTTGTTTGCGTTTAGACAGTTGTGGTTAACTGTAGTTTGTTCCCTAAAGTGCCGGAATAATTATCAACATGATCGTGGGCATCTAAGGAAAGAAGAAGTTCGTAAACAAAGTATGAGGTCAATTTCCTGTCCGCCCCAGTGAAAGTTTTACGTGCAGATGAAAACAAATAACAAACAAATCCGTTTGAAAAATCAGTAATAGTTGTAAACATTTTTCGGACACAACGAGATAATGACATCCAGTTAATACAACCGAATAAATAAAGATCGCTAAAGTCAGTCGGGAAAGAATTGCAGACGATGGTGCAATGCCGAACCTTAGATGACGTCATTCCGGTAACACGACGCATGTCCTTCCAAACGGATATCCGCTAAGTCAGTGTGTGGCAAAATGGCGCGGGCGATGAATTCCCTGTGGCACTTGAAGTTTGACAAACAGCAGTTCCAACCCCATTGAAGTCTGACGCAGATAGATTTTAGGAACAGTCCTACTTGTTTTTTCTTTAGCATCCAACAATTTTGTTACACGTTAGCGCTACGTTTTTAGCATGATTTTGGGGCACTTTTGAATTTCGGAAATGTTTCAACTTTACTTTCGCTTTCTCTCGCTCTCATCTTCTTCCTGTCAAGGACTCTGCTCTGACAGGGCGTTGCAAGTCATGATGATGAGACTGATGCAGATGTGGTGAGGCATGATAGTTGATACATATAATTACAGAATCAGTCTTATATGACTTTATTCTTCATTTTCGATCTTGAATTTGTAAAGAACAAAAAGGGCATCTCTTCAATCTCTGGTTTTGATCTGTTCCATACGTATTCAGAACGCTAAAAGCTGTACCTTGTACACACATACACACACACACACACACACACACACACACACACACACACACACACACACACACAGAGAAAGAAGAATATAGATGATTTTTGCAAGAGTAAAAACACGAAAAGCTGTATTATCCCACTGACTGCCTTCAAATATTTACTAATGGGAGCCCTACTGTTCGGCTATATTCACTGCCTTTAGTGTCAGTCAGTCAGTTTTATTTATTGTATATCACTCCTTCCCCAGCGGAGCATGTCCGTCACTGATGGTGGCATACGTCATGCTGTCACCACGGAGAATGGCTGTCCCAGAATTGGCGGCCTCATGGACCCAAGACAGGGTGCTGTGGATCGGCACTCTCGCTGTGCTACCTGTGCGGGCAGCATGGGGGAGTGCCCGGGGCACTTTGGGCATGTTGAGCTGGCCAGGCCTGTCTTCCACATCAGCTTCATGACCAAGGTGGTGAAGCTGCTCAGGTGTGTTTGCTTCCACTGTGCCAAGCTGCTGGTCTCACCAGTAAGTGGGATTGGGATAACTTTGGTATCCATTCTATCTCCAATTTACCACAGTAGCACGTAAAAGATCCCAGTCATTCTGCCAAAAGTGCAGGTGGCAGGTTACAGTTAAACACGCATATACCTTATGTATGTGGCTTTGCATGAAGTGACCTTGTGCATGGTTGTATGGTGTACACAGTACTTGCGCTGAGATGGCTGCAGTTTCATGTGGCACCAGCCATGCCAGCGCTTAAGTACACCACTTCAGTGGATCTTTAAAAAAATGCGCTATAAATCTGGTCACTCATGCAGAACCACATGTGAGCGCAGTGAGTCTCCTCAAGAGAGCAGAAAATAGCGCTATATAACTTAGAAGTGATCATCAAGCAATCAAGCAATAACTTGGCAGTGAAACCATTTGCATGCAGCTTTTGTTGTCTTTGACCCCACCTTCCTCACCTTGACTCTCCTTTTCTTCACCTTGACCCTGTCTCCTTCACCTTGACCGCACCTTCTTCATCAGGACAAAGGAATTAATGTGATGAGGGGACAGAGAAATTCCTAGCCTTTGCATTTTGACCTTCCCACCCCCATTTCAAAAGGAACTCACACATATGCACACACATGCAAGTGTGCATGCACACGCACACACACACACACCTATGCAGACATGTATAAATACACACACATATCATTATTCCAATATTAGCTACTGGAATTGTTTGCTGGACTTGTTTCATGCCAGGATGTCTCCAAAGAGGTACCAATGGGAACCAAGATCCTAGGAGGTTGTGGGGGGTGGGGGTGGGGGGGTGGGGGGTGGGGGAGGAACTATACCTGATGCTACACTATGCAACACGATAAATTGTTTGGCAGAGTTTTGAATCTTAGTTTCTTTTCTTGGTCGGTATGTGTTGACGGTATCTTTCAGCTGTGAAATGCAGTTTTTATGGAAGCTTTGGGCCACTGTAGAGATGCTGTAGAGTTTTTTTGTCTTTCGATAACCCAGAGCGATCCCGCAGTGAAGACAATAGTGCGGAAGACCAGAGGTCAACCAAAGAAGCGACTGCTGCACGTGTACGAACTGTGCAAGAAGAAGCGTGTCTGTCAGGGAGGAGAAGAGATGGACAAACCTCCATCCACAGAGAGTGAGACACAGGTACTATGGTTGAATAAAATGTGATTTTTTTTCTCTCTTCAGTTTGACATAATTATGGTACAGAAATGGCTGCAAAAACATGACTTAAAAACACACACACACAAAAACACATTTTATTGTGGATTAAGTTTCTATTTGTTTTACAGGATGAAGTTTGGGAAACAGAAAATTTGGTTAGCACATCTCAAGCATGCCAGTTAACCCATGAAGAAATCACTGAACTATGAAGATGCAATAGTAAAACTAAAAGCTTGGGTTGGAGTGAAATGTGAAGTTTGTTCAGTTGTTAAAAACAAAGTCTGAAAACTGTTGCGTTTCTTATTGCTACTTGCTACTATTTTATATGAGAATGGTAATGGTGAAAGCTACATGTCCAGTTGTCACTGTAAGCAACAAAATACATCTGTGTACAACATTTTTGCATTTCAAACTTCTGGAAGTTCAGCTTGAATGCATAAGGGCTGATACTACACTTGATGATATTGTGCATGTGATGGTTTCCACTGACACATAATTTAAGAGAAATGCCACCATGACTGGATTATGTTCAACAGAAAAAAAGAATCTGCATGAAAATAGATCATATCAGAATTTCCTGAATGAAATATGCCTTTCAATAAGTTTTACACACACATATTTATTGTAGAACACTTATAGTTATATATTAAGTAATCTCTTGCAAAGGAAAGAAAAAAAAAGGTCACATTGGAATCTTCTGTTTGATTTTCAGCATGACTACTCTGGTTGCGGCTACTTCCAGCCAAAGTTCAAGAAAAAAGGCCTTGACCTCACAGCAGAGTGGACGCGGACCAACGACGAAAACCAAGAGAAGAAAATGGCTGTGACAGCTGATCGAGCTCTAGAGGTGCTTCGCAACATCTCTGATGAAGACTGCATTGTTCTGGGCATGAACCCAAAGTTCTGTCGCCCAGAGTGGCTGATCGTCACTGTGCTTCCTGTGCCACCCCTGTCAGTGCGACCTTCTGTCGTGATGTTTGGCTCAGCCCGAAGCCAGGTAGGGACCATTTTGGAACAGGATGAGAGCGAGTATCTGTAGAAAATGGGAGGGGCAGGATGGCAGTGCCCCAACAGAAATTGGTGGGTGGTGGGAGGGTGATATTATTTTTAAAGGTGTGACTAATTAGTAGTCTGAGGGAGTTTAAGTGGAAATGACATCTGTTTTAGGGTGATCTGTTGATGACATGTAGTTACACTTACAGACTCACCACTTTTGCTGACATTGAGTGGGCAGGATACATACTCTACCAAACAGCTCACAATGTATTGCTGCATTTTTGCTCTCCTTCCCAAGTACAGTCAGCGTACATGGGCAGTGTTAGTGTTGTTGCTACATCTGTCAGTGTCACCTAGTCAAGAGTTGGCTTGGCATTTCTGAAACTCAAAATTCACAACTGGTGCATTTGCTCTGGTCCTTTCTTGAACCGGGACCATGCGTGACCTGAGGAAAACCCTGTAGAAAATAACACTTTAAGAGCTGCAGACATACAGTTGTATGCAGGAGGGGGAAAATTATGGATGCAGTTTAGGCTAAGCCCTGTTGTGCTTGGCATTGTCTTGAGGCTGACCTGTGTCTGGTATGCAGGATGATCTGACCCACAAGCTGGCGGACATTGTCAAGGCCAGCAACCAGCTACGACGTGACGAGCTCAACGGCTGTCCACAGCACGTTCTGCACAATGGGGTCAAGATGCTGCAGTACCATTGTGCCACGCTCATCAACAATGACCTGCCCTCTCTGCCACAGGTGTGTGTGTGTGTGTGTGTGTGTGTGTGTGCATGCCTGCGTGCGTGCATGTGTGTGCGTGCATGCATGTGTATGTGTGTGTGTATGTGTGATGTGTGTGTGTGCATGCATGTGTGTGTGTGTGTGTGTTTGTGCATGTGTGTTTGTGTGTGTACATTGTTGATAGTCTGGTTTTGTCAAGCTTGCATATTCATACTTCATTTTTTGGGTATATATTGAAAATTACTTGTGCATATATTAAAGTTGTTAAAAAAAAATGTATTACTTTATGTCATCAGTTTTGCCAAAAAATTTATCTTGATGTTTACTCTACATCATTGTAATAATTAATATATATGATTTTTTGGTAAAATGCTGTGAGCCCAGCAATTCTGTAGCATTGCACTAAAATATATATGTATAGCATTATTATTAATTTATGTTGTTATAAAATATAAGTAATGTTGTTATTGCTGTTATTATGGTTATCATTATAAACGGAGGAGGGGGCATATGAGAGGGCATGTTAGAGATGAATTATTGTGTTGGTAAGTATGAGGTTGAGAGATGAGCATTGCATTGTGACAGAGACTGTGCCTGATGCTTGACAGAGATGATCAGAGACGGAGACCCAGGGGTAAAATCAGTGTATGCAAACTGGTAACCTTTCACCCCTGTTTTACACCAGGCTGTGCAGAAGTCCGGTCGGCCGCTGAAATCACTCACTGTGCGCCTCAAGGGCAAGGAAGGTCGTGTCCGTGGCAACCTGATGGGAAAACGTGTTGACTTCTCCTCACGCTCAGTGATCACCCCTGACCCCAACCTGTCCATCGACCAGGTGGGGGTGCCACGCTCCATCGCACACAACCTCACCTACCCAGAGATTGTGACACCATTCAACATTCACAGGTGAGTGATTTGTGTCAATGTGGACATAGTTCATAATTGAATTTTTGTATAATGTGCCAAGCTCTATCTTTATGTTAGATGGTCATGCTTTATAAATATTTCATCATTGTTATTAACTGGGAAATTGGCCTGAGTGGGTAGCTGACTGCTTTTGTTGTTCAGAGAGCCTTGTCCAAGGGAAAAAAATCTGGAAAGTATACACCTGATACTTCTGTGCATTTTTAGGTGTGTGCATTAACATCTCATGCTTCATTTAGACAAACAGAATGTGCCTGTGATTATTATTATAAGGGAGACAATTACATGAAGTCTGCTCTGCTGAGGATGCATAATTATGTAATTGTCTCCCTTTTGAAGCCTGGGATAGATCAGACACAGTCATGCATGCTCCACCTTTCAGCCTGGAATGCGTTGTTTCAGATTTTTGCTTTCCTGATGCAGTTCATTTGCATTTTTCCAAATCCTCTTCAAGCATGAAGATGTGTGTTGTGAGCAGTGATTCAGACTTTGACTTGTGTTTTGATGACATGTGTTTTGCCACACCTTTTTGGTTGACTGGGTGTTGAATATCAAGTAAGTGGAAGTGATCTTTTTGGTTGACTGGTGCACTTACTTACTTGATATTCAAGCACTTACTTGATATTGAACACCCAGTCAACCAAAAAGTTCATTTCATGGCAAAACCCTTGTCATCAAAACACAAGACAAAGTCTTGTTCACTGTTCACAAGGTGAACCAAAACAGCACTAATGATTTACAAAGATTTTCCAGACTGAGGCCCAAATTACTGATAGGAAACAAAACTGGTTATGATGAATAAATTATTAGGAAAGGTATAGGATGCATGAGCGGCCTTTAAAACAAAATCAGCAACATATAATGAGATGGAAAAAAAGAAAAAAGAAAGAAAAAGAAAAAAAGGCCATAGGGGCTATGTGTTGTTCCAATAATTGTATCACTGTAGTAAGTAAGTAGTGGTAAGTAAGTATGTAATTAGGTAAGTCAGTCAGTCATTAAGTAAATAAGTTAACCCATATATGCCCAGAGATTTGTTTTGAACACTAAATACCCTGATGCAAAAAACCTTCCTGTTCTTGCAAACAATGGCCTCCTATGAAAAAACAACAGGAGGAAATACTCAATGACCTCTTGTTTGAATAAAGGAAGGTCCATGTCAGACCTTCAGAGGTCCATGTCAGCAGGAGGCCAAAATTAAACTCAGCTAAAACAGACCAACAAAACCAGTTATGCGTCCTGAATATGGGATGGTGGGTATAAATGGGTTAAGTAAATCCAGTAGAAACAGTTGGCATTGCATCGCATGTTCAGCCAGCGTCAAATAACCCACGTCTGCACACAGGCTCCAGGAGCTGGTACATCGCGGGCCCAGCCAGTATCCTGGGGCCAAGTATGTTGTCAGGGACAACGGTCAGCGCATTGACCTTCGCTTTCACCCCCACCCGGGTGACCTTCACCTCCAACTGGGCTACAAGGTGTGGGTTGCCTGTGGGTGGGCAAATGATGGTTGTGTGCTTCAACCTGTGTGTGCTGATTGTGAACGATCTGTGCACGTTATGCACCTGTTGCTCTCTTTTGAAAAAAAGAAGCAGAAGAAAAAAAGAGAAGATTATTTGTGTGTACTCTGAGTTGTGAGCAGAACAGATACCTGTGAGTCCTAAAGGATGATTTTCTTTTTGTTGTTGAAAAGATACAATATGTAGAAGGAAGAGATGTAGACAGTAGAGGGTTCCATGTTGAGCTCAAACCCCGCCTCTTTTCTCACAAACATTTAATCTGGGTACTGTGTTGACTGATGGAATGGACTGTGATTTAAATCTGATTCTAGCATTCAGATAAATGTGATGTGTCTCATTTGATTGCAGCTAATATATGTTGTCATCAGTGAATGCACACCATGAACTTTTCGGAGAATTTTGTTTGGAGTCCATCAATCTGTTAGTGACACAGTTCTTTAGCTTCTGAGCAAAACATGTCACTGTCAGGGAATGTACACCATTAATTTTTGGAAAGTTTTGTTGTGAGTCCACCTGTTTGTTTCTCTGTTACAAATCTTTAGCTTCAGAGAACAACATGGCAGACACTCTGTTGCAAATCTTTAGCTTGAGAGACACTTTTAGGTCAGTTTTTTTTCTTCTCTGCAGAATATTAATTGTGATGTTTTGATTGGCTGAAGTTGCTGGGGGACTGACAATATGGAACCCTGTGTTGATGGTGGATTTTAGTTATTATTGAAACTGAGCTGAGATGAATCAGACTGCCCATGCAAAATGGTGATGATGTTTATTCTGAGCCTGAACTGAAGGATCATTAGCTGATGGAAAGTTCTGGGTTGATCTTCAGGTTGAGCGTCACATGATTGATGGAGACTATGTGGTGTTCAACCGTCAGCCATCACTGCACAAGATGTCCATGATGTGTCACCGTGTCAAGGTGCTGCCCTGGTCCACCTTTAGGCTCAACCTCAGGTATGGATCCATCCCCTCTCCTCCCCTTCCCCCCCTCCCGAACAGACAGACATCCGTGCATCAATAATAGCAACAAAAAAAGAACAAAAAAAGCATGTCCACACACATGCACTCATACACATTCATGCACATACACATATACCCCCCACCCACACCTCACCCACACACGCACCCACACACCCATACCTACGTTCACACCCACCTTCACCTACAAAATCTCCCCCCCTGCACACACACGTTCACACCCACCTTCACCTCTCCCCCCCCCCCCCCCCCCACACACACACACATGCACACTGTTAAGGTGATGAGCCTAGAAAGTGGTTCTCCAAGTTTAGGCTGGGGAAGAGTCTTTTCTCTTTTCGGTAAACATGTGACCGCTGACAGTGACTATAACTGGGTAGTTACAGCTGGTTCAAAGTTACATTTATCAAAAATCTCTCTGTCAATTAGCATTTTATTTCCACTTTTTGCGGATTTGGCCCTTGTCGCACTCCATTGCTCCTGCTTGCAGCGTGACTCAGCCATACAACGCAGACTTCGACGGAGATGAGATGAACCTTCACCTTCCCCAGTCACTGGAGGCGCGGGCAGAGATAGCAGAGCTGGCCTCCGTCTCCAAGATGTTGGTGACGCCGCAGTCCAACCGCCCGGTCATGGGCATAGTGCAGGATACACTCACTGGTGTCGGCAAAATGACACGGCGGGACACCTTTCTGGAAAAGGTGAGATCGGATTGATTGGCTTGATGGGTGATTATTTCCCATCATATTTGATTTGGGTCACGCTTTCCAGGGTGGGTGACAGAAAATGTGGCATCACGATGACTCCGTCTCAGAGAAATTGGAGAGACTTGTTCTGTTCATATTGCTAGGGAGAGACATACAGTGGAAAATATGATCGGAGAAAAAGATTCATTTCAAATTGCAGTTATGGACAGCACTTAGAGGTCTTGACTATGGTGTGGACTTTTTTGTATGTGTGTTAGGGATTATTAGAAATTAGTCAGAAAGGTAGTGATGATATAGTTAGAAGAAGAGACAGTATCTCACTTCCAGGACAGAGGACTGTCTGCTGGGGGTTGTCTGTCATGGGACTGCTGTTGTGGGCTGTGTTGCATGGGTCTGTCATGGGCTGCGTCTCATGGGGTCTGTTTGTCATGGACTATCTCATGGGGTCTGTCATGGGCTGTGTCTCATGGGATCTGTTTGTCATGGACTATCTCATGGGGTCTGTCATGGGCTGTGTCTCATGGGGTCTGTCTGTCATGGACTATCTCATGGGGTCTGTCATGGGCTGTGTCTCATGGGGTCTGTCTGTCATGGACTGTCTCATGGGGTCTGTCATGGGCTGTGTCTCATTGGTTCTGTCAGGGGCTGTGTCTCATGGGGTCTGTCTGTCATGGGCTGTGTCTCATGGGGTCTGTCATGGGCTATGTCTCATGGGGTCTGTCATGGGCTGTGTCTCATGGGGTCTGTCTGTCATGGACTTCTCATGGGGTCTGACATGGGCTGTGTCTCATGGGGTCTGTAATGGACTGTATCACACGGTTTGTCTCTCTTGGGGTGATCTTCTCATGGTGTTGGTCTTTAGAGAGAACTGTCTATTGTGGGATTTTTCTCTCGTGGCACGTGTCTCACAGTGTCTGTCCCATGAGGGCTGTCTTTCATGCAGTTTTTCTCATGGGCTCTGTCTTGGGTTGTCTCACTCATGGAGTCTCCCTCTTCATGTTTTTTTTCTTTTTCTCTAACTGGGTTTTGCCTCACAGGGACTGGGTGTACATCTTTTTTTCTTCTTTTTCTCTCTCTCTCATGGGGTATGCCTCATAGGGACTGGATGTACGTCATAGTTTTTTTTTCTTTCTGTCATCTGGTAGGGCCTGGGTGTAGTCATGGGTATTTTCTTTCACCTGGTCTCTCTTTCACGGGGACTCTTCTCTCGTAGACTGGGCTTGGGTCAAGAACTGTGCTGTGTTGCGTGCAGGGTGAGGTGATGAACCTGCTGATGCAGCTCCCTGATTGGGACGGACGTGTTCCTCAGCCTGCCATCCTCAAGCCACGCCCCCTGTGGACGGGGAAGCAACTCTTCTCCCTCCTGATCCCCAAGGGAGTAAACTGCCTCCGTGAGCACAGCACACACCCAGGTGATGAGAAGGTGTACCAGTGGATTTCACCTGGTGACACAAAGGTGAGTGTAATTTTTTTACTTTATGTGCATGTGTTTTGGTTTTGGAGGGGTGGGGGTCGATGGTAGATGCTTCTTCATGCACACTGTTATTTACACTTGTTTGGGGTTGAGTGAGACTGCATGGTAGAATGTTTTAGCTGTTTGCTGCTTGGCAGGTGGTTGGCATTGTGCTGACGGGATACAGCTCAGTGGTACAGCACCGGACTCAGGAAGGTCGGATTGTTTGGCCCCTGGCTGGAGCAGTGGGAGAATCTTTTCCCCCAGAGTTAACTTTCTTTGATGATTCTTACTTCAGTGTCCATTCTGCCCCTATGTCACCACAGTAGCACATAAAAGTCCCTGAAGTGTACTAAAGGTGATATGTCCCAGGAATGTACTAAGGTGAGCTGTCCCAGGAATGTACTAAAGTCAGCTGCCCCAGGACTGTACTGAAGGTGAGCTGTCTCAGGAATGTAATAAAAGTAAGCTATCCCAGGAATATATTAAAGTCAGCTGCCCCAGGACTGTACTAAAGGTGAGCTGTCCCAGGAATCTACTAAAGTCAGCTGCCCTAGGACTGTACTAAAGGTGAGCTGTCCCAGGAATGTACTAAAGTCAGCTGCCCCAGGACTGTACGAAAGGTGAGCTGTCCCAGGAATCTACTAAAGTCAGCTGCCCTAGGACTGTACTAAAGGTGAGCTGTCCCAGGAATGTACTAAAGTCAGCTGCCCAAGGACCGTACTAAAGGTGAGTTGTCCCAGGAATGTACTGAAGGTGAGCTGTCCCAGGAATGTACTAAAGCCAGCTGTCCCAGGAATGCACTAATGGTGAGCTGTCCAAAGAATGTACTAGAGGTGAGGTGTCCCAGGAATGTACTAAAGGTGAGCTGTCCCAGGAATGTACTAAAGTCAGCTATCCCCACAGGTGTTGGTTGAGGATGGAGAGTTGCTGATGGGCATGCTGTGTGGGAAATCGCTGGGCACTTCATCTGGCTCCATGCTTCATGTCGTTGTCATGGAGATGGGTCATGATGTTGCCGGGGTGATGTACGGCGCAATCCAAACGCTAGTCAACCATTGGTTGCTGACAGAAGGTCACAGCATTGGTATTGAAGACACCATTGCTGACCGACAGACCTATGCTGACATCCAGAGCACCATCATGGAAGCTAAGGTACTTGAAAAATGAGATAGAAAATGAAATTAGTCTGTTCAGTTTTTGTTCTGTTTTTACAATGGCTTTCATTGGGTAATTTTATTTGTACTGTTTGAAAAACAGGAAGAGGAATGACAGCACTTTCTTTCATTTTGATTGCTGTCAAATCATGGTTGATGATGAAAATTGTTCATTTTTACCATGACTTTAGTTATAACTGTTTTGCAAATATATCTGAAAAGTCAGTTCACTGTTCTTTTGATATTTAACTAGCTACAGACATGCAAAGTGAAACTGGTAATGTTTTGGGGAAACTGAAACGGTTATTTTTGCTTTCCCAGCATGCAGTGCAACGAGTGGTGGAGGAAGCGCAGACTGGCAAGATGGTGGCCAAACCAGGCTGCACCTTGCGACAGACCTTTGAAAATGAGGTATGTTGTTGCAAGTCAAATTATTTTGTATGGTTCTTTGGTCTGAGTAAAGATACAGGTTGATGGAGAAATGGATGTGTTCTGAAAGAGCTTCCTGGGTGAGGACACTCCAACAGAAAGATCCTGATTGATTGAGTTTTGATGTTTGATACCCAGTCAACTTTGAAGGTGGTATCTGGGCGAAACACAAGTCATCAAACCACAGTGAAAATCTGATTCAGGAGCGGGGATAGCTCAGTGGTAGAGTGCTGGACTCATGATTAAAAGGTCTTGGGTTTGAGTCCTGGCAGGAGCGGCAGATATTTTGGTATTTGTTCCACCCCTGTATTACCGCAGTAGCATGTGAAAGATCCTGGTCGTTCTGCCAGAAGTACAGTTACAGCAAACCACACATGCACCCTGTCCTATATAGGTGGCTTTGAATGAAGTGACACTTTAATCTGGTGCATGGTTGTATAGTGTTCACAGAATGTGTGCTGAGACAGCAGCAGTTTCACGTGGCACCAGCCATGTAACAACTAAACAGCATTGTAACCACTTTGGTCAATATACAAAGCGTGCTGTGTAAAAGCTACAGTCACCCATTCAGAGTCGCATGCAACTAGAGTGCAGTGGGTCTGTTTGGAAGCAGAGAATAGCACTACAGTTGCCACTGTGAAGCTCTTAGGGCTGATCTGGAGATGAGACGCTCAACGGGTGTTCATATCAGTAAGTAATTTCACTGTTCATGATGCGCAGCAAATCAAAAACATTACATACTCTATCCTTCCCCCTCCACTGCATCAACACATGCGCACACATGCACACGCACCCTCCTCCCCCGCCCAACACACACACAATCTCGCATCCTTTCATTTATCCCTCTCTCTCCCAGTCTCTCCCCCCAAAACACACACAAACACACACACACACACACACACACACACACACACACACACACACACACACACAGTCAGCCAGTGAAGATGTCAGCAGCAAAATGAAGCTCGAATCAAGTACAGCATCTAGTGCCTGTGAAAGGGCAATTGTATAAAAAAAACGGCTGATGCCAAATTAATAATAATGGGAGATTTTCTGTAGGTGAACCAGCTTTTGAACAACGCTCGAGACCGAACAGGTCGACGTGCTCAGTGCTCTCTCTCCCCCTACAACAACTTCAAGGCCATGGCCGATGCTGGGTCAAAGGGCAACCAGATCAACATCTCACAGGTAGTACACTCCTTTTCTCTTTTCATGTGTGTGTGTGTGTGTGTGTGTGTGTGTGTGTGTGTGTGTTTTGACATTGGTTTGTGTGTGTGTGTGTAATCGTGTTGGGAAACACATTGTTTAAGAGCAGGAGAATGGCTGCATGGGTAGAATCTTGCTTGTTTAAATCTCTGAGCTGACGAGAGAGGAAGCAAGAGCAAAGAATGAGACAGATGGCTTTATCAGCCTAAGTGCTGACACCGTAGCCCTCAGGCCTTGTATTAGGCCTCATTCCCCAAAGCTCAGCTTTAAAACATTTTAGCCTTGCTTGAGAACAAGGCAGGGAGTTCATGCCGTGTTCAAGACACAAGCACAGGTCAACCAATGAAGTGATGCACAGGTCAAGAAATGAAGTAATACATGGGTCAAAGAATGAAGCAATATACAGGTCGATGAATGAAGTGATGCACAGGTCAATGAATGAAGTGACAAACGGGTCAAGGAATGAAGTGATGTATGGGTCAAGGAATGAAGTGACAAACAGGTCAAGGACTGAAGCCTTGTCTTCATTGCTTGATTTGTGCATCTCTTCATTCCTTGACCTGTTTGTCACTTCATTCCTTGATCTGTTTGTCACCTCATTCCTTGACCTCTTTGTCACTTCATTCCTTGACCTGTTTGTCACTTCAGTCCTTGACCTGTTTGTCACTTCATTCCTTGACCCATACATCACTTCATTCATTGACCCGTTTGTCACTTCATTCATTGACCTGTGCATCACTTCATTCACTGACCAGTGACCCAACGTATTACTTCATTTCTTGACCTGTGCATCACTTCACTGCTTTACCAGTGCATCACTTCATTCCTTGACCCATGTATTACTTCATTTCTTGACCCATGCATTACTTTGTTTCTTGACCCATGTACTACTTCACTGCTTGAACCAGGCATCACTTCATTCCTGTGCATCACTTTGTTCCTTGACCCATGTATTACCTCATTGCTTGAACTAGGCGTCACTTCATTCCTTGACCTATGCATTACTTCATTCCTTGACCTACGCATTACTTCATTCCTTGACCCGTGCATCACTTCATTCCTTGACCTGTGCATCACTTCATTCCTTGACCTATGCATCACTTCATTCCTTGACCTATGCATTACTTCATTCCTTGACCTGTGCATCACTTCATTCCTTGACCCGTACATCACTTCATTCCTTGACCCGTGCATCACTTCATTCCTTGACCCGTGCATCACTTCATTCCTTGACCCGTGCATCACTTTATTCCTTGACCCGTGCATCACTTCATTCCTTGACCCGTGCATCACTTCATTCCTTGACCCGTGCATCACTTCATTCCTTGACCTGTGCATCACTTCATTCCTTGACCCGTGCATCACTTCATTCCTTGACCCGTGCATCACTTCATTCCTTGACCTGTGCATCACTTCATTCCTTAACCCATGCATCACTTCATTCCTTGACCCGTGCATCACTTCATTCCTTGACCCGTGCATCACTTCATTCCTTGACCTGTGCATCACTTTATTCCTTGACCCGTGCATCACTTCGTTCCTTGACCTGAGCTTGCCTTCTTTCAGGTCATTGCCTGCGTTGGGCAGCAAAATGTGGAAGGGACTCGCATTCCGTTTGGCTTCAAGAATCGCACCCTGCCGCACTTTTTGAAGGATGACTACGGACCAGAGTCACGAGGGTTTGTGGCGAACTCGTACCTCGCTGGCTTGACCCCCACTGAGTTCTTCTTTCATGCCATGGGGGGCAGAGGAGGGCTTATCGACACCGCCGTCAAGACTGCTGAAACTGGTTAGTACGATATGGTGTAATTGACACACTGCTGTGTAGGCCGCTGAAACTGGTTAGTGCGATACAATGTAATTGACACATTGCTGTGTAGGCCACTGAAACTGGTTAGTGCGATACAGTGTAATTAACACACTGCTGTGTAGGCCGCTGAAACTGGTTAGTGCGATACAATGTAATTGACACACTGCTGTGTAGGCCACTGAAACTGGTTAGTGCAACACAGTGTAAATAATGCACTGTGCAATACAGTGTAATTAACACACTGCTGTCAAGACTGCTGAAACTGGTTTAATATACAGCTGTCAAAACCACTGAATCTGCTTTGTGCTACAGTTTTACAGTATGACTCACTGCTGTCAACTCACTGAGGCAACATAGCGTGGAATATATACTAGCTTCATATGATCTGCTGAGAAATCAACATCTTAGGAACAAAAGCCCAAAATTGCAAAATTCAGGGTGTCGATCAGGTGACAAGACCGCATATTAACTGTGTTAATGTAGTGTTTTTCCACAGGGTACACTGAATGTAGTGTTTTTCCACAGGTACACTGAATGCAGTGTTTTTCCTCAGGGTACACCAAATGCAGTGTTTTTCCACAGGGTACACTGAATGCAGTGTTTTTCCACAGGGTACACTGAATGCAGTGTTTTTCCACAGGGGACACCAAATGCAGTGTTTTTCCACAGGGTACACCAAATGCAGTGTTTCTCCACAGGGTACACCAAATGCAGTGTTTCTCCACAGGGTACACCGAATGCAGTGTTTCTCCACAGGGTACACCAAATGCAGTGTTTCTCCACAGGGTACACCGAATGCAGTGTTTTTCCACAGGGTACACCAAATGCAGTGTTTCTCCACAGGGTACACCAAATGCAGTGTTTCTCCACAGGGTACACCAAATGCAGTGTTTCTCCACAGGGTACACCAAATGCAGTGTTTCTCCACAGGGTACACTGAACAGCAGGGTGTGATGATGCTGGGTGACAGGAGTTAGTCATGATGGATGGTGTTTCAGGGTACATTCAGCGGCGCCTGGTGAAAGCGATGGAGAGCGTCATGGTCCAGTATGATGGCACAGTGCGTGACCAGGGCAGCGGTCAGCTGCTGCAGCTGCTGTACGGGGAGGACGGCCTGGACGCCACAGGTGTGGAGCACCAGAGCATCCCCACCCTGCTGCTGAGTGACGCCGCCCTTGCCAAGAGATGCCGTCTGGATGTCACTGACAGCAGGTTAGTGAGAGGGAGGGAGGCATAGGGCATCCCCACCCTACTCTTTGTATGAAGCTGGCCTTGCCAAGAGATGCCGACTGCATGTCACCGACAGCAGGTTAGTCTGAGGGAGGGGGTATAGGGCATTCCCACCTCACTCCTGAGTGATGCTGTCCTTGCCAAGAGATGCCGACTGCATGTCACCGACAGCAGGTTAGTCTGAGGGAGGGGGTATAGGGCATTCCCACCTCACTCCTGAGTGATGCTGTCCTTGCCAAGAGATGCTGCCTGGATGTCACTGACAGCGGGTTAGTCTTAGGGAGGGGGGTATAGGGCATGCCCACCTCATTCCTGAGTGACGCTGCCCTTGCCAAGAGATGCCGAGAGCATGTTGGTTCACTGGTTAGTGAGAGGGAGGCGGATACAGGGCATGCCCATTTCGCTCATGAGTTGTGCTGCCCTTGATGATGATGGGTCATGATGATTGTCAGTGTGTAGAGTGCTTGAAACGTCCCTGGGAAAAGCATGCTTATGGTACATACTGGCGCAGTCTCCCTGCCAGATGAAGGAGAAAGGCATGCACATGGAAAAAACCAAAAACGAAGAGGAAAAAGAGATTGGAAGAGATGCACACAGGGTGCCACTGACAGCAGTTACTTCACTGATGAAGAGATGGGGGGCTGGGGGTATACAGAGCATCCACTCATGAGGTTACTAGAAGCATGTTACTCTAGTCCAACACCCGGTGGAGGAGGGAATGAGAGGTCGGGAGATGCTTATTACACGTGTCAGAACATGAACTGCATCTACATGTAATCTGTATTAGTTTCTTCGACACACAAACGATTACCAGTCTTTGTTACCTGTGCAACTTTCAGAAAACTGGAGAGTTTCTTGACATCAGATGTGGCTCGTGAAGCGATGTCCGATGTGAGCGTGATGGCCCACTTGGACGAGGAGTGGCAGCAGCTCGTCGACGATCGCAATGACCTGCGCAAGATTTTCCAGCAGAGTTCTGCCAGAGTGGTGCTGCCGTGCAACTTGCAGCGACTGATCTGGAATGCCAAGAACATCTTCCACGTGTCGCAGCGCAGCAAGTCGGATTTGCCTTTGGTCAAGGTCATTCAAGGTCAGGGAAGAGACAAGTTTGGTTGATTTTCTGGTGATGGTGTTATGGAATGCTCTCTTAATTTGGGTGCTGAAACAGTGCTTTTATTTCACTGAGTATTTGACTAATTTCTACCATCAAGACGTGGTCTGGGTTTCCTTATAATTTATTTATAGCTGTGCACACTTAGCACACACCGTTTAATTTTTTTATGATTTACTTCACTGCTGGGTTTTCATGCACAGTACCAAGTGCATCAGAAATTATCAGTGAACCTTTCATGTTTTGCTTTTCTTAGATGTGCGCAACCTGTGCGATCGCCTGAAGGTTGTTCATGGTGAAGATCCTGTGAGTCGTCACAGCAACCAGCACGCAACGAAGCTGATGACGTCACTGGTGCGTGCCAGTCTGTGTGCAAAGAGCGTGACACAGGAACATCGCCTGTCCAGCGAGGCCTTCGACTGGCTGCTTGAGCAGATTGAGTGTCGCTTTCAGCAAGCGCAGGTGGGTTGCTGTGCCTGGACCTGATGTCTGTCTCAACGTCCTCTCAGTATCTGCTGTCCACCCAGTCCACCAGCGTGGTTACATCAGGGCGATCCCTGTCCACAGTGTGCGCAGTCACCTCATAGTGACAAAAACATCATGTTGTATATTTTACAATTTAAGCAGCACAGACCATTGTCGGATTAGAAGCTGTGGGGGCCTACTGTGTTAATTGTGCATGTTATTGTCCCATCTGAATTTTTTTTATGGGATATTTGGGTTGCTTTTTCAAGGGAAAAGCCAGCGGCACCCAGCCTGCTAACAACTTCTGAAAGTTTATAAAGCCCAAATTAATGGCGTCACCCCAAGCTACATTACATGTTGGGTTAACCCCTCCCCCCCCCAAAAAATGCAATTATTTTCATTTGCAGGCTTATATGCATTAAGTTCTATATGCGAGAGAAGTACTTTTGGGGCTTTGAATCTGAGCTACCCAAGCTACATTACACGTTGGGTTAACCCCTCCCCCCCCCAAAATGCAATTATTTTCATTTGCAGGCTTATATGCATTAAGTTCTATATGCGACAGAAGTACTTTTGGGGCTTTGAATCTGAGCTACCCAAGCTACATTACACGTTGGGTTAACCCCTCCCCCCCCAAAAAAATGCAATTATTTTCATTTGCAGGCTTATATGCATTAAGTTCTATATGCGACAGAAGTACTTTTGGGGCTTTGAATCTGAGCTCCTCAGGTGCAGCCATGTTGGTTTACTCCTTATAGAAGAAGAGCAGAACAAGGCTGACTCGATGACGTAATGTACATTGGCGGCATACATGTCAGATGCATTCATATTAACATCATGGACTTGGTCAAATTAGCAGTACTTGCCACCATGTTTTCGTGGCTTTCAGACGTTGATTTGTTATTGAAAAACCCCCACACAAACAGGACTATAAATTTATTGAAAAGCTGCTGTGATTGGGCGTATTTTCATTCCATTCTTCTTGACAAGACCTGTGATGCCTTTCACTTTGGGTCTCCTTTAACACTGAAAAATCCCAAATGGTGCCATTAATCTCCCCCCCCCCCCCCCCCGCCCCCTCTGACTGGTTCTCTATCACTGTCTGCTGTGTACTTGCAGGTGCACCCAGGGGAGATGGTGGGGGCGCTAGCGGCACAGTCGCTGGGAGAACCAGCCACGCAGATGACACTGAACACTTTTCACTACGCGGGTGTGTCGGCCAAGAACGTCACGCTGGGCGTGCCCAGACTACAGGAGATTCTCAACATGACGCGCAATCCTCGCACCCCAGGCATGTCGGTGTACCTGACCGGCCCCGCTACCCATGACAGTCAGAGAGCGCAGGTGAGAGTTAAGTCCTAGGGATTTGTCGTCTTGGGCTTGTTTGTTGAGTGTTGCAGCAGTCATGGCCTTGTGTGCACTAGCAGTCCTAGGTTTGTTGTCTGTACCAGCAGTCCTAGGTTTGTTGTTTGTGCTAGCAGTCCTAGGTTTGTTGTCTGTACTAGCAGTCCTAGGTTTGTTGTTTGTGCTAGCAGTCCTAGGTTTGTTGTCTGCACTAGCAATCCAAGGCTTGTTGTCTGTACTAGCAGTCCTAGGTTGTGGTAGCAGTCCTGGTCTTGTGTGTTGCAGCAATATTCAGCTTGTCAGTACCAGCAGTCCTAGTGAATCATTTTGCATTGTTCAGAATTCATTCCTGTAGTGGTAACCAGGAGCCTCTTTCTGATTTCCACCACCACAGGCTGTTCTGTGTCGCCTCGAGCACACCACGCTGCGTCACATCACTGACAACAGCGCCATCTACTATGACCCTGACCCTGCCAACACTGTGGTCGCTGAGGACCAGGACTGGGTCAGCGTCTACTATGAGATGCCAGACTTTGACGCCAGCAGGCTGTCACCATGGTTACTCAGGCTGGAGCTGGATCGCAAGCGAATGACAGACAAGCGTCTGACCATGGAGCATGTTGCTGACATCATCACCGCTGGTAAGGGAAATGGGGGGAGGTGTGTCTGTGTTTGAATGTGTGTGTGCGCGTGCATGCTCTGTGTGTGTGTGTGTGTGTATAATATATAGGGGCTGTTTGTGTGGCAGGGTTAATGGATGTGTGTATGGGGTGATGGTATGAACATGTGAGTGTGTATAGGTGGAGTTTGTGTGTGTGTGTGTGTGTGTGTGTGTGTGTGTGTGTGTGTGTGTGTGTGTGTGTGTGTGTGTATAGGTGCTGTGTGTTTGTGGCAGGGTTAATGGATGTGTGTGGGGGGGTGATAGTATCAATGTGTGAGTGTGTCTGGTGACATGCAAGGATTGTTGACCTACTGTAGAGCTAAGAAGTATAGCGCCTGTCCATATTATCTCTTTGTGTCATTTGTCTGTCTTTCTGTATCAGCTGTCTCTCTGAACCAGCTCGTCAGTCTGCCTGTGTGATCTGTCTGTATTAGCTGTCCGAATCATCTGCATGATGTCTGCCTTTATGATCTGTCTTACTAGAGACAGATCTGTGTGATGTCTATCTCTATGAACTGTCTGTATGAATCATCTGTGTGATGTCTGTTTCTCTGTGATCCATCTGCCTTACTCATCTGTTGGCCTCCTGCCTGTTGCTGCCCTGACTTGCCTTTCTGTGTGCAGGCTGGCTGTTGTTTTGCATGCTTGTTTCCGATACAGTTTTAGCCTGAAGGCTTTCACTCAGGGTGCATGTGTTTTCTCTGTCCGGCAATCAGCATTCAGTTTCCAGGAGGGGAATGGTGATCGTTTCGGTTCCAGACTGTCGCATGAAAAGCTTGCCCTTGATTTGGTGTGCAGGCTTTGGGGATGACCTGAGTGTGATATTTAACGATGACAACGCCGAGACGCTTGTACTCAGGATCCGAATCGTCTCAAATGAAGAGAACAAAAGTCTGGATGAGGTAAGAGGATGGAGAATGATTCGTATTCGTAGTGTGTGTGACAATCTACTGCCTGTGTTGCCCAGCTATAAATGAGTAGCAGATACTGGCTTCCTTTGATACAACCAAATACCGGTCGTGGAATTTACCTGTGAACTGGTTGTGGAATTACTGGTGATCAGTTGGCATCTCTCCATGCGGAGTCACTTGTGCCTTTGAGCCAGCTATGAAAATCTCAATTTAGACTTGTTGCCTTCAGAAAGGTTTTTTACTTTTAACTTAAATTTTAATGATTATTTGGAACTGTTTCAAAGGCAACGGTGAGGAAACTTCTGAGAGATGAGATGGAGCACATATGGGCTTGCTCGAGCATGTAGATGCCATCTTGAAGTGAATTAAATTATTTCGTGTGATAACTGAACAGAGATTTCCTCCATGTGGTGATATTTTGTGATACCCAATATTTGTGTTTAGGATGATGACGCAGAAGTGGACAAGCTTCCAGATGACACGTTTCTCCGCGTGATTGAGTCAACGCTCCTGTCAGACCTGTCGCTGAAGGGAATCCCAGGCATCAAAAAGGTCAGTTTTGCGGAGCACTGTTTGACTGAATCTCCTGATTAAAATGGGAGCATCAACAGAAGTGTGATTCCCC
>OY757547.1:4109144-4111644 GCA_963584105.1 Alviniconcha strummeri | reverse complement strand
TCGCCCTCCCACCCGAGGTACTCCCCTACCTCCCTGTCCTACTCGCCCATGACGTCGGCATACTCACCGAGAAGTCCTTTGTACACTCCCACCAGCCCTTCCTACTCCCCCATGACGTCGGCGTACTCTCCAGCGAGCCCTCTGTACACTCCCACCAGCCCTTCCTACTCGCCCATGACGTCAGCGTACTCACCGACGAACCCTCTGTACACTCCCACCAGTCCTTCCTATACCCCCATGACGTCAGCGTACTCACCAACGAACCCTCTGTACACTCCCACCAGCCCTTCCTACTCGCCCAGGACGTCGGCGTACTCACCGACGAGTCCTCTGTACTCTCCAACGAATCCAGCCTACTCTCCCACAAGCCCGAGGTGGGCCCGCTCAGTGACCCCAGCCTTCCACCACCCTCCCAGCAGCCCCCCCTCCTCGCCGAGTGCGTCTCCGCTGTACACTCCATCCAGTCCCTCGTTCTCACCCGCCAGTCGGCAGTGGACCGGCTCCGAGTCTCCTGTCTACACCCCGAGCAGCCCCTCCCTCAGCCTCACGTCCTCGGACCTTGTCACCTGCACCCCCAGACGGGCGGGTGCTGCTGACTCACCGGTGAGCCCAGAGCTGCAGCGCTCGCCTGAGTCACCCAAACCTTTGGGATCCTCGAGTCTGTGTGAGTCGTCCGATCCGGATTACTCACCGACCAGCCCGCAGTACTCGCCGAGCAGCCCGATGTACTCGCCGAGCAGCCCGCAGTACTCACCGAGCAGCCCGATGTACTCGCCGAGCAGGCCACAGTACTCACCGAGCAGCCCGCAGTACTCACCAAGCAGCCCGCTGTACTCACCGAGCAGCCCACAGTGTGTACCAGCCTCTCCTCTCATCAGTGTCTCAGATTCACCAGCTAGGCCTGAGCTTTTACCAGACAGTCCCAATAACTCACCAGGCAGCCCTGAGAACTCACCAGAGGATCCAGAAAACTCACCCGGCAGCCCAGATGACTCTCCGGACAGCCCAGAAAACTCACCAGGCAGCAGAGAGAATACACCAGGCAGCCCAGAGAACTCACTAGGCAGCCCAGAAAACTCACCAGGCAGCCGAGAGAACTCACCAGGCAGGCCACCTGGTTCAGCCAGCCCACAGTCCGCCTCAGCCAGTCCCTTGACCACAGGCTGGTTAGTCCAGGATGAAGCAGTACAAATGTACCCATCGCAAGAAGAGTCTGTACACATGTACCCATCACAAGAAGAGTTTGTACACGTGTACCCATCGCAAGAAGAGTCTGTACACATGTACCCACCACAAGAAGAGTCTGTACACGTGTACCCATCACAGGAAGAGTCAGCAGGTGAGCACCCACCACCACAAGGCAGGGCTCAACCCCCAGGTGCTGCGTCCCATGGGCACGCCTCCCCCATGACCTTAGAGGAGTCTTCGCTCTCTTCTGAGATTGAGGATGGCCCGGACTTCTCAGGGCAGGGCTTCAGCGGCACTTACGATTCAGTGGATGGGAGCGTGGATGACGAGGAACCCCCGACAGAGCCCTACACCCCGGGCACCCAGACGAGGGCCCACACCCCCAGCCCTCGGAACCCCGGGTCGTGGTGGTCGCCACCGAGGTCCGACTGGGACGACAACGAGGACTTGTCTCCTCCCTTCAGCCCCCTACGGACCCCAGCCGTCCCGGAACTGTCTCCGGACTCTACGCTGCCGGAGCGACGTTCTTCGGGTGGTGAAGACTCACCCCGGTTTTCGCCGGGCCTGTTTGGGCCCAGTCCTCTGGCCCAATCCAGGTACTGGCCCTTGTCACCGCCTCGCTCTTCCCCAGGGCCCTTCAGGCCCAGCCCGTGGAATCCAGCGGTGATTGGGTCACCGTCACCGCTCTTTTCGCCGGACCAGCACGTTCCCTCCACTCCGAATCACCCGAGCTTGGGATCACCGGAACCTTTCATGCCTAGCCCTGCAAGGCTTTCGCCTCAGTACACTGCCAGCCCAAACTCACGGAGTCCTGATTCACCGACTTATTCACCATCGTACGCTTCACCAGGTTCCGCTTCGTATCGTTCACCAGTTTTCTTACCTCGCTATTCACCTGGTTCCTCACCCAGCTACTCACCAGGTCCCTATGAGCCTGAACAGCGTGCGGTGAGCCCTGGTGATGGTTCTCCGAGCTCACCGGCGTATGAGCCTGCACCTGTAGAGCAGGAGGCAGAGGACTGGGTGGCAGAGACAGTGTTGTCCTTGCCTGAAGCTTGAAGGAGATACCCCACACTGTAAGTAAATTAACATGGTGCTTAACGTCCACAGAAACCATAAGGCTTATTACGGACGGGGAGAATTGGGGGAAGGGGGTATGGAGTTGGGGGAAGAGGGAGAGTATATACCTATCGCTACACTGTCACCACCAGAATGACCTGCATTAAGATGGGCAGCGATGAGAGCCATTTTAATGTTTCATTAATTGTGAGGGACAAAGTCACAAGACCGTGTCCACAAACCACAACTTTTG
>OY757547.1:4071571-4081818 GCA_963584105.1 Alviniconcha strummeri | reverse complement strand
GTATTGAGCTGACACATTTCAGTTAGCAGTTCGGATCCGGTTAACTGCATATGCAGCCATAGTCAAGTGCACAAGATGTACTTCCACGCAGGGTTTCTACGGGAATTTTAAGTGAGGGTCAATATGACCCACTACCAACAAAACTGAGGGTGAAGCAGGTGATAATGGGGTCACAGCATTCAGTGTTGACTTGCTCGGTTTCCACGGGAATTTTAAGTGAGGGTCAAAATGACCCCCTACCAAGAAAACTGAGGGTCAAACAGGTGAAACTGCGGAACACAGCACTCAGTGTTAACTTAGACGGTTTACTGTTTTCAGTGAGACATATTTCTAAACACATATTTTCCCTAGGAGCTATGTGAAAATCGAGGTGGACGTCGTGGGCTGCCTGACCCTAAAAGTGGCACGTGCTCTGTGGACGTAAAGCAGCACTGCAGAAGAAGCGACCTGTATCGTGAGCCGGTTTGGCGTAGCGGTAAGGCGTTAGGCTGGTAAGCGGAAAGGCCTCGGTTTGATTCCTCCTCGGCTCTCTTTCCTCTTCAAAAACTGTGGTCTGTGGACTCTGCCTTGCGATTTTGTCCCCCACAACACAATTAACGAAAGATTAAAATGGTTCTCATTCTGCCCACATGAACACAGAAATCATTGTGGTGGTGAGAGTGTAGCGGTCGGTATAGTCTCCACCTTCCTCCATCTCCTGGGGTTTCGGTCCCCAATCATCCAGACGACTTGCTCTCACTGAGAAAATGCTTGGCGTTGCACATTTCGGGCGTATAGGCCTAAACCTTTTTTTTTTCTCTTTTTTTTTCTTTTCTTTTTTTCTTCTTTTTTTTCTTAAAAAAAAAAAATCAAAAAAAAATCTTGTCCATTGTATGTGTTTATACATTTTTCTGCAGTTTTTTGTACGGCGCATTGTGCCCTAGATCTTGCTAAGGATCATGCGCCATAGAAATTTCCATTATTATTATTATTTGTTCTAGTAACCCTCTCCCTGTCCTTAACACGTCGTGTGACGCCCTAGGACTAGTGCTTTCCATCTGATTAGCAGATGTTACACGTCGTAATGCTTCAATTGCGAATTTCTGTGCATTCTTGTGTGAATAAAGCATCTCCAAACGAACGTCTGTGGCTCCTTGAACCTCCATTTGAGACAGTCACTGAAGGAATTTGAAACTGCAATTGAAACTGTTTGGTGGAGATGGGTTAAGGGAGAAACGGAGTGAAGACGTAAGTTGGGCTGAAAACACAGAAAACACTACAATATTTTATAGAGGCGCATCCACCCCGGGTAAAAAGACAGTTCCATCTCGATTGAAACGATTTTGGTTTTGAGTTGGCGTAAGCAGCATGGTCAGTTATAAAACGATCGCTGATATAATTTGAATTGTTTGTAACAAACGTACTACTGTTTGAGCACCAACAAAAAACTGCTCGTTAGCTGACTTTTCTGGGACCTATGGTGTAACTAAATACGGCAGTGGTTGAGGAAGGATGTCGTAAACCAGTGCTTGGAGGAAGGATGTCGTAAACCAGGACTTGGAGGAAGGATGTCGTAAACCAGTGCTTGAAGGAAGGATGTCGTAAACCAGTGCTTGAAGGAAGGATGTCGTAAACCAGTGCTTGAAGGAAGGATGTCGTAAACCAGTGCTTGGAGGAAGGATGTCGTAAACCAGCGCTTGGAGTTTGCGGCAGACGGAGACGTCCCGGCCGTCAGCCGAACTTCCGCTTGAAGGGAGCGGCCATTAGGTGGCGAGAGAAGCATCGGTAAACACTATTCACGCCCAATCGGGGGCCATTAGCCGGCCTTGCCGAGCAAGTGCAGGGGACGGAGCCGAGGCGTTTGTCAGCCTTTGCGTTGTCGTACTTCGCGGCCCTGCGGCGGGAAGCCAGGGGAAGAACTGCTGCTGTCTGTGTTGGGTTTCTCATCTTCCCGGATGGTGATCAACAACATGCACGTACCCCCTCCGTCCCTCACTCGTCCACTTCCCCCAATCCCCAAAGCGCCCCTCGCCCTTCTCGATATAAGCGCCATCACACACACACACACACATACACGCGCGCGCATACACACACAAACGCACACACACACACGCCGTCACACACACACACACACACACACACACACACACACACACACACACACACACACACACACACACACAAGCCATCACATTATCACGCTGATACACAGACACACAGACACACGCACGCACGCACATACACACAAACACACACGCACGCACGCACACACAAACACACACACACTCACTCACGCATGCACACACACACACACATACACGTACGCACGCACTCACATAACATGCACACAACACACACACACACACACACACACACACACACACACACACACACACACACACACACACACCTCTAAGCATCAGTTTACGACATTCTACCTCCATATACGCTGAACCCCGTCTCTCAGAAGTTTCCCCAACGTCGCCTTGGAACCAGTCCCAATGTTCGTCTGATTGACGATGGCCCTCTCTCGTCCTTTCAAGGAAGATCGTCTAGCGCTTCCTCTTTCCACACCTCTCTCCTCCAGGCGATCGATGGTGTGATGTCCTTGGATTTATGCCCGCAGGTAGTGTCTCAAGCTCCGCAACACCAAATCTTCCGAGAAGCAAGCCACTTGTAAGGGTTGCTTTGCCCACCGGTCGGTCATTTCCTTTGACTCCGGAAGGATTGACTTTGACGGATATAGTCTAAGAATGGAATGTTTTTCAAAGCAGTGACAGACGAAGATTGATTCTCTAAACGAATAAACAAGTTTCAGTTGACATGTTTCGATCAGTGCTGTCACGCTGACTGGTCGTTGAATGCCAAAAGTCAGATCCAATCCCCCTTTATGGCAACATCTACTGTCACAAAAATCGAAGGAATGTTTGCTTGAACTTACAAAAATTCTGCTGTGCTTAGAACAAATCTCTTGCACAGTCAAACTTGGACTGATCACTGGCAATCAATTTGTGTCTGGCAGATGTTCTATGGATTATATTTTTAAAGTCGCAAAACCATACATTTTACATGTGTCCATATGCGTAGTTAATTTCAACTGATTTATAATTCTCTCTCTCTCTCTCTCTCTCTCTCTCTCTCTCTCTCTCTCTCTCTCTCTCTCTCTCTCTCTCTCTCTCTCTCTCTCACACACACACACACAGAGGATCATATGCACGCGCATATGCACGTGTCTGCTAGATTTGTTTATTGATTTTATATTTTTTAAGTCGCAAAACCAAAGATACATTTTTACATGCATCCAAACACATAGTTAATTGCAACTGCTCTATAAATATCTCACACAACACACAGGAACATATACACGCGCATATACTGACACATTCATACACCCTAAATTGTGTGCACTCAAAAGACATTATAATGATTATTAGGAAGCTCTCACATACTTTCTGACACAAATAATTTATTAAGCGATCGTAACCACATCTGTTGTTGTTGTTGCTGTTGTTGATGTCGGTGTAGTGTTGCTCAGCTGAGCGCTCTGTGGGTCACCCGGTGTATGACTGCAACTGCACGTTGACAAATGCATTCCATAAGATGCGAGGGCAGCGAGTGTTCGCATCTAAGCGCTAGGCAAAGTCCACATGCTCATTTTGGCACCCGGAATTTTCCCGGTAGTTGCTTTCAAAGCAGTTTCACTGTCTGCAGCAGTGCATTAGGCAATAGTCATAGCGTCTGTTGCGGCACGTTTTGTCACCCTGACTGCACGTTTTGTCACCCCGCCTGCACGTTTTGTCACCCCGACTGCACGTTTTGTCGCTCCGCCTGCACATTTTGTCACCCCGACTGCACGTTTTGTCACCCTGCCTGCACGTTTTGTCACCACGCCTGCACGTTTTGTCACCCCGACTGCACGTTTTGTCACCCCGCCTGCACGTTTTTTCACCCCGACTACACGTTTTGTCACTCCGCCTGCACGTTTTGTCACCCCGACTGCACGTTTTGCCACCCCGACTACACGTTTTGTCACTCCGCCTGCACGTTGTGTCATCCCGACTGCACGTTTTGTTACCCTGACTGAACGTTTTGTCACCCCAACTGCACGTTTTGTCACCCAGATTGCACGTTCTGTCATCCTGACTGCAAGTTCTGTCACCCCGACTGCACTTTCTGTCACCCTAACTGCACGTTTTGTCACCCCGACTGCGCGTTCTATCGCCCCGACTGCACATTCTGACACCTCGACTACACGTTTTGTCACCTCTACTGCACGTTTTGTCGCCCAAACTGCACGTTTTGTCAGTAGAGCGACAGAGACAGAGAGATAAAAAACACAAAACAAACAAAAACAAATTGCAAGCGGTAGTAGGTTTTAATCAGAGGGGTCGTCAGAGCGGTTTCAAATGCAGTGGTTGACTGCATGCGTCTAATTTCACGAGGCTGGGATTGTCAGACAGAAGGAACAGCACAGGAAAGAGAGCAATGTCAAATGTTTTAGTCTTAACATGTAGAACACGTAGAGTTCTGGAGTCAAAAGAGAAGCGAAGCTGTCCTGATGGCGAGTACACACGAAGAAGATCTGACAGACAGGCAAGAAAGGGGATGCATCAGAGAAAGAGGAGTGACAAAGAGATGGTAACTTACTCTCAATACGTGCTTGTATCGGCAGCCAGTGAAGAGTTCCGAGGAGGGGTGAAACATGATTTCCGTTACGAGCTTTGAGCACGAGTCTTGCAGCTGGGTTCTGAACCTTTTGTATTTTCTGAACAAAGTGTTTAGGACAGCTTGATTAAAGGAGCGAGATGCATGTAGTCTAACCTAGAGAGGACAAAGAAAAAAAAAAGAAAGAAGAAGCAGTAGCTTGCTAATCTACCTGTCCTCGGGCAAAAACGTTTAGTGTGCTAAATCTGGAGTGTGAATAATTCAAGACACTGGTCAAAGGTGGAAAAAAGACGAGAGACGATCCACAAGGCATGATCGGCTTTGTCATCACCTGTCTGACTGAGATCCGACCTGAAGTTAGGGGTAAGACGTCGGACGACGTCAAAGAGAAGCCAACGCACAGGATACGTACAGCGTAGAATCAGTTAAATATGCAGGGGGGTAGACTGAGGGCTGAGGGTGTTTTCAGTCTTCAACTAGAAAAGCCGAGCTCTCACCGTTGACAATTATTCGACTTGGTGTGCGCATCGCTGCTGGCTAGAGAGAGAGAGAGAGAGAGAGAGAGAGAGAGAGAGAGAGAGAGAGAGAGAGAGAGAGAGAGAGAGAGAGAGAGAGAGAGAGAGGATAAGATAATACTTTATTACACAGGGATAAAGATTTAAGCACGTGTCGGCTTTTTTGCAAATCTGTCCCTGATGACAAACACAGCAACACTCAATACATCAAACAAAAATTCACTTAAATACACTAGAGAAAAAAAAACTTAAAAACAAAACAAATTTCTGTCTAAAAGAGAGAGAGAGAGAGAGAGAGAGAGAGAGAGAGAGAGAGAGAGAGAGAGAGAGAGAGAGAGAGAGAGAGAGAGAGAGAGAGAGAGAGAGAGAGAGAGAGAACTCCAAAACTTTATTTACAAGGATTATAGTTTAGGCACAGTCAAAACATGTCCACCCCCCACCCCCACCCCCAACCTCACAACAGTTTTTGTCACAATTGTGTAACTGCCTCAAGGTGTACACGAAATGTTCGCTTGGAGCCGAGTGAGTGGCACGATCTGACTGTTAGAGGACTGTTCCACAGAAAAGCACCAGATAAATCTATACTTGTTTTGAATATGTCTACCCTTGGCCTAGGCAAATTAAGCTGATAGTTCCTGGAGTTAGAAGAGACTTTACGACGGTATATAATGTCAACAGTTACTACAGATACAGAAAATACACATCTTTTCTTCTTCCTCTCGTTTTCACAGAAAAGTGAAACTGGCAGTGAGAGATCAAGTCCAGATCTAAGGTGAATTTAAACGTGGCAGATATAAGCGAATAGTCCAGATCTAAGGGCGAATTTAACATGATAGAAATGAGCGAATAGTCCAGATCTAAGGGCGAATTTACCATGACAGATATGAGCGAGTAGTCCAGTCTAAGGGCGAATTTAACATGACAGAAATGAGCCAGTAGTCCAGATCTAAGGTCGAATTTAAAACTGGCAGAGATATAAGTCCAGATCTTAGGCGAATTTAAACCTGGCAGAGATGAGCGAGTACTCCAGATCTAAGGGCAAACGTGACAGAGATGAGTGTCTAGTCCAGATCTAAGAGAGAATTTAATATGACAGAGATGAGCAAGTAGTCCAGATCTATGGGAGAATTTAATATGACAGAGATGAGCGTCTAGTCCATATCTAGGGGCGAATTTAAAAGAGGTGGATAAGATAAAGCCCCGCCTTTACACATGAAACTGATGGTTAAGTCAAGAAAGAAGAACAGCTTCAGTGCTATTGGCGTTAGTAGTCACAATACAATTTAACTATGCACATCATTTCTGCATCAAAATGAAAGCTTTGTTTCAGATGAGAAATTTTTTTTTTGGAGATATAACATAAAAGTAAAAAATAAAAAATAAAAGGTTCACTGGATAAGAATGAAATATAATATCTGCCGCAAGTCACATGGGAGCGATTGTCATCTTCGGTGCCTCCTTCGTCGGAGCATAGCGAAGGCACATCGCCGGCTAACCTTTCCTGCCTTTTCTAGACAATGGCTGCCCACTGACATCTCTTTCTTCACCGCAAATTGCAAACAGCTCGCCGTCCTCCCCGTGACACAGCAACAGAAAAATCCCCAAAAGGTGATGTCGGCGTTTCATGTTATCTTCGTTAAAGGGGCCGAACTGGGACGGGACAAGTCTTGGATGCGACAAGCACAGGACTCTGTATTGCATGTATGCCAGCGGGCAGAGCTCAAGCAAACCAAGGGGTGGGAAAGGTGCCCAAACCGATTCCGGGTCTCTATGAGATTCCTGCCAGAAAACTTGAGAAAGCACTGTCGAGAACTGCTAGCAGGCAAAACGCAAGAGATCAAGCTTCTCGTTGAAGAAAACAGCAAAGCAAGGTCTCATAGTGCACGTTGATGGCTCAGTCACCAAAGAACAGTCAAGAAAGGTCCGACTACTAGCCATGAAAGCAGTGCAGAATATACGGTCTCAACCTCCAGCTGGACAATGGAGGTGGAAGCAATCACCCATGCCCTACGCTGGTTTTTTTTTTTTTTTTTTTTTTAAGACGTGACAATCAGACCACACATGCCATCATCCTCACAGATTCAGTGAACTTGCAACAGAAAGAAAGAAAGAAAAAAGAAAGAAAAAAAGAGAGAAAAAAGTGGAATGGGAAGCCCGGACTGGAATGTGTCAATTGTCGACATCCACTTTTGAAAACTCCTGTGGGTGTACTGCCCTGGACATACCGGAGTGAAGGGAAATAACCGAGCAGGTAGACTGGCGGGAAAACCAACCCTCACAAGTAGCTTGCGTCTTGGAAGATCTGAGGGTGTTGAGGAGCTTGAGACACTACGTGCAGGCACAAAGCCAGGGACATCACACCATCGATCGCCTGGAGGACAGAGGCGTGGAAAGAGGAAGCGCTAGACGATCTTCCTTGAAAGGACGAGAGAGGGCCATCGTCAATCAGACGAACATTGGAACCGTTTCAAAGGCAACGTTGGGGAAACTTCTGAGAGACGGGGTGGAACGCATATGGGCTTTTCTGAGCGCGTATATATATACCATCTTGAACCGAAAGGGGCCAGTCTTTCTCTTTTTCGGTTAAAATTGAGTCAGCCTTTTATCTGCTATCACTGTTAAAGGGGCAAGTCTTTTTTCTTCTAAAATAATATATAAAAAATAAACAAATCTTTTGTCGCTTGCCGGAAATCCGGGTCATCTTACCTGGGTAAGGCACAGCAGCCGCAGGAGCAGCGCTACCCATTCCTATCAGTGTGTGTAGTATTTTCGTGTGTCCAAACAATGGTATGGCTTCCAGTCACTGGCAGTTGACTGGTAGAAAAGTCCTTTGCCGAACCGTGTACTCGAACCCGCGTCAGTATTGGGCCTGGCTCTTCAATCGTTACTGGGGCCAGCCTTTTCCTTTGTCAGTTAAAAGTGAGTCGGCCTTTTTGTCTTTTTTCTCTGTTATAGGGGCCAGTCTTTCTCTTTATCAGTTAAGGTGAGTCGGCCTTTTGTCAATTTTCTGTTACAGGGGCCTGTCTTTACCATTTTTAGTAAAAGCTGAGTCGGTCTTTTGTCTATTTTCTCTGTTAAAGGGGCCAGTCTTTCTCTTTATCAGTTAAAGGTGAGTCGGCCTTTTACCAATTTTCTGTTACAGGGGCCTGTCTTTCTCTTTATCAGTTAAAGGCGAGTCGGCCTTTTGTTACAGGGGCCAGTCTTTCACCTTATCAGCTGAAGGTGTTGGCCGTTGTGTTTGTCTGTGTCACAAGTGTGGAACTTTTCCCAGAAAAGAGACACGTTTTGACAGGCACGTGCGAATCGTGCGGTTTCTGTTCACAACTTTATTTGTGGGGAACTGGACAGTGAGCGCTTCGCTACTCTGTCCCTACCGTCGTCACCGAGATACGTTCCCGACCCTTCCTTTCTCTCTGTCTCTCTCTTTCTCTCCCTCACTTCTTTTTACTTTTGAAAGCTCGTTAGCTCCTGTACTTCTCTGTCTGTCTGTCTCCTCTATATATCTGTCTCTCCCGACAGAATTAGTCCCTCATGGGCGAAGGCTGGGCGTAAAAACAAACAAAACAACAACAACAGCAACAACAACAACAACCTGTGCTTGGTCCACTGCCCTCATTCATTTATTCTCTCTCCCTCTCTCTCTCAGTAGAATTAGTCTCTCATGGGCGAGTGCTGGATGTAAAAAGAACACTACCCTCGTAAAATTAAGTTCAGTCATTTATTCGTCTGTCTGTCTGTCTGTCTCTGTCTGTCTGCCTGCCTGCCTGTCTGTCTCTGTCTTTGTCTCTGTCTCTCTCTCTGTGTAGAATTAATCTCTCATGGGCGAGTGCTGGACGTAAAAACAACACTACCCTCGTGAAATTAAGTTCATTCATTTATTCCTCTGTCTGTCTCTCTGTCTCTGTCTGTCTCTCACCTTCTCCTTCAAACCAGTTTAGTTAGTTCCCGGATTTTTACGTCCCGTCAGCCTCACAGGGTCGCCACACGATGAGTCACACATTGTTAGTCACTCTACACACAGTTAGTCACTCTTTACACACAGTGTTAGTCACTCTCTACACACAGTTAGTCACTCTTTACACACAGTGTTAGTCACTCACCACATAGTTAGTCACTTTTTACACACAGTAAGAAGGCTTACACACAGTGTTAGTCACTCTTTACACACAGTCACTCTTTACACACAATTAGTCACTCTTTACACACATCGTTAGTCACTCTTCACACACAGTGTTAGTCACTCTTTACATACAGTGTTAGTCACTCTTTACACACAGTGTTAGTCACTCTTTACACACAGAATTAGTCACTCTTTACTTCACTCTTTACACACACTGTTAGTAACTCTTTACGACACAGTGTTAGTCACTCTTTACATACAGTGTTGGTCACTCTTTATACGCATTGTTAGTCACTCTTTACTTCACTCTTTACACACACTGTTATTCACTCTTTACACACATTGTTAGGCACACTTTACACACGTTGTTAGTCACTCTTTACACCCGTTATTAGTCACTCCTTACTCTTTACACAGATTGTTAGCAACTCTTTACACACATTGTTAGTCACTCTTTACACACGCTGTTAGTCACTTTTTACACACATTGTTAGTCATTCTTTACATACATTGTTAGTCACTCTTTACACACATTGTTGGTAACTCTTTACCAGGTCGATATAGCAGTCACCAAAACAAGTAAAAATCTGGCTCACAGGTCTACACGCAACACAATCGGTAACGCACACAACCAGGCCAAACCGCAATAACTGGTACATCTCAATAATTTCTCTGAATCACCCCTGGAGTGAGTGGTTCTTTGCATGCTTTTGATGGAAACAACCCAGTGACTACGTGAACGGCATGCCATTTGACGAATAGATTTAATGTTAATTTGTTTTCCTTCCATTCGAAGCATGCATGAGAGATTTCGACTGATTAATATCAGTGTTCTGTTTTTGTTTTGTTTTGTTTCTTCTTCACAGTTTACGAAGGCATGTGTATACCTGACACGCACATCTGGTGTTACTAGATTTGATTTACAGGCATGAGACAGGCACGTGACTAAATAGACCGGCAAACCATCC
>OY757547.1:3996001-4068501 GCA_963584105.1 Alviniconcha strummeri | reverse complement strand
CGTTAACTGTTTCCAGGCCCGCCAGTGCGTTAAAAACATGATCCAGTAATACGATCACTGGCTGCCAGTTTTTCTTCAGTCTGCTCGCTCTCCATCTTCGTGGGTTCGTGTACAGACTGCAGAGAGGTTGCTTTTCCGTTTTCATTGTTTCTCGTGGAATAACTGTTCTCAGGTCTCACATTGTTGCATGCGAGAACAAAAATACAAAGGATACAAAGGACGCTTTTTAAAATCAGACGATACAGAACACTGCGAGGTCTCTTACGCAGAGTGGCCTCAGTTACCCGTGGTATGAAATCACGCTGGGTGTAGACTACAAGGCTCAGTTACCCGTGGTATGAAATCACGCTGGGTGTAGACTACAAGGCTCAGTTACCCGTGGTATGAAATCACGCTGGGTATAGACTACAAGGCTCAGTTACCCGTAGTATGAAATCACACTGGGTATAGACTACAAGGCTCAGATACCCGTGGTATGATATCAAAATGGGTATAGCCTACAAGTCGCAGTTACCCGTGGTATATCATGCTGCGTTTAGCCTACAAGTTACATTACCCGTGGTATATCATGCTGCGCTTAGCCTACAAGTTACATTACACGTGGTATGATGTCACGCTGGGTATAGCCCACAAGTCTCAGTTCCCCGTGGTATATCACACTGGGTATAGCCTACAAGTTTCATTACCCGTGATATAATATCACGCTGGGTATAGCCCACAAGTCTCAGATACCCGCGGTATCACGCTGAGTATATCCTACAAGCTTCATTACCCGTAGTTTGACATCACACTGGGTATAGCCTACACAGAGCGGTCTCAGTTACCCGTGGTATATCACACTGGGTTTAACCTACAAGTCTCAGTTACCCGTGGTATGATATGACGCTGGGTATTACCTACAAGTCTCAGATACCCGTGGTATGATATCACACTGGGTATTGCCTACAAGCCTCAGATACCCGTGGTATGATATCACACTGGGTATTGCCTACAAGTCTCAGCTACCCGTGGTATGATATCACGCTGGGTATTGCCTACAAGTCTCAGCTACCCGCGGTATATCACGCTGGGTATTGTCTACAAGTCTCAGATACCCGTGGTATGATATCACGCTGCTACTACTACTACTACTGCTACTACTACTGGGCATTTAGCGCGCCTAGCATGTAGAACCTTAAGCGCTTACAAATTCTTTTACTCCCTCGTGTACATATTTCCACGACAAAGATGTGAATACGCCCAAGCCAGACAAAGTTCAGACCTTCAGTGTTGTTGTGACTGTAACGTGACCGCCGTGTGTCCGTTGGCGAGTCGGGAGCGTCTGAGCCGTTTATTCTTTCTTTTTTTTTAAATTTGACGTTGGCGGTCAGCTTTGTTTCTTGACTTTTTTGTTTTGAAGATGCAGTTCCTTGCCTCCGACACACAGATACAGCACACTACACTACACTACACTACACACACACACACGCACGCACAACTACACAGACAGACAGACAGACAGACAGACAGACAGACAGACACACGCGCTGAACTACGCACACAACCTAAACTACGCGCGCACGCACACACTAAACTACACAGACAGAGACAGACACACACACACACGCTAAACTACGCACACACACACTAAACTGCGCGCGCGCACACACACACACACATACTACAAGCGCGCGCCGCTAATCTACACACACACACACACGATCGCTCTAAAAATGTGTACGTGATCAGTATATGGGCTGTAGCAGAGATTAAAAAATCAACCTAAGCAAACCAGGACTGGCAACTTCTGCCATATAAGATGCGTGAAGCAAATGCGAGGGTAAACATCGTCATCTGGACCGGGTCGTGGCCGTTTTCCAAGCGCTCTGTGCAAAATTGAATGACCTTTCTCAAGTCGCATTGGTTTCGCTTTTAGGCAGCTAGATTATATTGGTGGGCTTTTTGCAAGAGAAACAGAATTTTTCCTGGGGTAAACCCGAAAGGATCGTGGGTCGGATGTAGACATGATCGAACCATGGACAGCTCTGTTGTGAATGTCTACGCTTGGCTTCCCGGAGTGGCTTCCCTTGGATTAGACGGGTGTTGTGCGTGCACGCGTTTGTGCGAGTTTAGCATGTTCTTATGACTCTGTGTGTGTGTGTGTGTAAATTGTGAATGTGTTTTATGTTGTGTGTGTGTGCATCTGTATAAACTGTGAATGTGTTTTATGGTGTGTGTGTGCGTGTGTGCATCTTGTGAACGTGTTTTATGTTGTGTGTGCGTGTGTGAGTGTGCATCTGTGTAAATTGTGAGTGTTCTACGTTGTGTGTGCGAGTGTGAGAGAGTGAGCGAGTGTGAGAGAGTGAGTGAGTGTGAGAGAGTGAGCGAGTGTGAGAGAGTGAGTGAGTGTGAGAGAGTGAGTGAGTGTGAGAGAGTGAGTAGTGTGAGAGAGTGAATGTGTGCGTGTTCTAAGACAACAAAACAAACAAGTTTCAAGGCTTTAATGTGCTAGCTTCAAATAACAAAATGAAACAGACTTCAAAAAACAAGCATACAATCCCACTTCACGCATTAAACGGTCACTCTTTCATCAAGCAAAACAAAAAACAAGACAGGTCACGATTTTTAACGTAATGCTCAGTCAACATTGACGGTAATATCTGGGCGAAAAACATAATTTTTCATCACAAAACAAATTACAAAAGAGATTATTTTTTTATTTTACATATTACTAGTACATTGTCAAATAAAATCATGTTTGTGTAGTTCAGTTACATCAAAACCGAACAAAGTGACGAATGTGAACCTTTTACACATTTTTTTTTGGTATCTAAATATAGGCTTACCTTTGCATATTACGTGACGAGGTGCTTACTATTCCAAACTACTCAATTTTGCGAAGAGACGCTGATGACCCATTTCATTCCACAGGCTCACACGGGAAATTGCGTTAGCTATAACACTATTAAAAAGTATGGAGAGGAGTTAGAAAAAATGAAGGCGAATGGACCGTGGAGGTAGAAATCAGGACAAGTAAGAAATGGACCGTGGAGGTATAAATTAGGACAAGTAAGAAATTCTCAGCAGCAGATGAAGCATGCGTAGCTATATTCTGACCTACTTCTGGATTCTTAATAGGAGGGGCATTAATTTCTGCGTCTGCAGTACCCCACTGCGGAAGCAGAGGAATGCATGGAAAAAACAGCAATGCAAGAAAAAATTGTTGCTTGGGGAAACTCTGTGAAGCATCATAATTATTCATCTTGCATAGCATTACAAAGGGAGATACATGGAGTGGCAGCCGCGATGGTGTGTGGACGAAGAAACACACTGATACGACATCAGAGTACACTAATCAGCTGCAGGGAGTTACAAACCGTTTTTCAGATAAAAATAAAAACCTGAAACTAAAGCATCACTTACTGAACACTTCGGGCGTAAAGTGACAGTTATTGATTGCTTGTTTAGTTTTTTCCTCTTTCTGACTTTACTTTGATATATTAAGTATATTCACTTATCCTTTGACATTGCTGATCCTTTGTATGTCACTGATGGGCACTGAATCGTATATACTGCATTCATGTTCACAACAGCTACCAAGTATCGAAGTGTTGATGTTTCCTGGCTGCCATTGACACGCAAATACAAGCTTACAGAAGATGGCCATAAAATGTAAGTAAACATATGTATTCTTCACAATAGCTACACTTATTAACTTGTAGGAAAACAATGCAGTTTTTTGTTCAGTCCTAGAGTTTTATGTGATAGGAGTTAGCTAAAACTGTCTAAATATGAACATGTATAAGAAATAATTCTTTACAATAGATAAAATTTTACAACATTAAAACTGGAATTTAATAAAGGCATCATCATGCATAAAATAGTAACTGGCTATGCACCCTGAACTCTAAAATTCAACTTTTCATTCAAATCAGAACAGGCACTCATACAAACTTATAGTACCTCGCCGTGCATTAGATTTACTTAAATCTAGTTTGATGTATTCCTCGGGAAATCTTTTGAATAATTTACCGTTACGGGTCAAAATTTTGACAATCACAAAGCATTGAAATAGTACGTAACTGGTATTATCGCAACGGAACTCTATGCTCTCGTAGCAATCGACTCAAGGGAAGCTAACTCTGCATGCTAGTCTCGTTCTGGAGGCTAGGGCCTTCCTTTCGTTTGCTGAATGAACACATACTATTAACTATAACTGATCGTTTCTGCGTCATAATCCTTTCCGTGTAACTGCTTGACTGCAAAACTGAGTCAGCAAACAACACCATACGGTGGCAGCGGTACCGGTTAAATCTGAAACATGCAGGGCATGCTCTGAGCGGGGTCACTACATCGCCATACGCTGAACTCGGAAGCGACCCAAACACAAGACTGTCCCTCAAGTCAGTGACAGTATCAGCGAAGATGACCATACAACTCACTTGACAGTATCAGCGAAGATGACCATACAATTCACTTGACAGTATCAGCGAAGATGACCATACAATTCACTTTCTCGGGTCCATCGACCAGGACTTTGACAGCTACATGACCGCGACCCCCAGCGTCGGTGGGCATCCAACAGTGTTTATGCTCGACACGGGTGCTCCCGTCTCAGCCATTAGCAGCTGTGAACCATGACAGCGACTCCAACCATCAAAGAAAATCTTGCGTGACCCAGGGGGTCCACCCCGTCCTCATCCGATACACTCAAGGTGAACTTGAGCTATCACGGCAGGCCAATAGCAGAAAGCGTCTACGTCCTCAGTGACAAGCCATGATTACACCTCAGCAAGCAAGCATGTGTGGATCTCGGCATTGTCAGGCGCATTGATAGTGATACACTGGCCAAGACATCCACATGTGACTTTAAAGTGAGTACCCAGGACTCTTCTCCAGCCTGGGAACGATCAATACTTAACATAAAATCACTGCGTGGAGTAATGCTCATCCAGTCTGCATCAACAGTTGACAATGTCTCGATAGACCACAGTCAGCAGAAAAGACAATCAGTAAAACAAAGATCATGGTCAATATGGTGAGCTCAATATTTATAATAGACAATCAGTAAAGCAAAGATCATGGTCAATATGGTGAGCTCAATATTTATAATAGTCAGTAAAACAAAGATCATGGTCAATATGGCAACCTCAGTATTTATAATTCCACGAACTACTGCTGACATCACGCAGGAACCCCCAAACAATAAGCACTATTTGGACTCATCAACTGAGGCAGAATGTTTATAAAACCACAAACACATGTCTGATTCACCACTGCAACATACAATCTCATGTGTTTTAGAATTTATTCCACGGGCACTTGACACGGGAACCAGCATTCTGAGGTGACCCTGTGCAGTTGACATGATGCTAAAATCCAATCACCAATCCATCAAAGGTGATTTTATTCTGCAGCAAAGGAAGTAACTAAGTTGGTGTTTTACGCCCAGCCAGTCAACCAGCATGGTTATATCAGGGTTTATTCTGCAGGCAAGATGGGAAATATTAAGAGGTGGAACAGAAGAAAAAAAAAAGAAGAGGTGGAACAGGAAAGCAGTTAATTCTTGGATTTTTTACACCCTGTTAACTGCGCAGGGTCATCTCTGGAGGAACTGACAGTCTCACAGTTGCCCCATGTCAGGTCAAGACACAAGTCACCAAAACACAAGTAAAAAAAGCTTACAGTTATACACATAACACAATCAATAACAACCACAACCCAGCCAACACAGTCAATAATTAGCACATCTCAGTATTGACATTTGACTTACTTATAACTTCTACTTCCACGCAGATTTCCTGAGATGTACTTAGAACAAAATTATAACACAGTTGATCAAATGACTAGCATAATGTGTAATTCTCTGTTAAAGTGTTGTGAAGCACAATAACATGAGTTTTGGGTCCTATATATATTTTGAGACACTCACTATGGGGAACCTGCTTAAATTGCTTGCGACTTCTGCCAGGGTGACCTACTTTATTTCGTGGGCCCACATAGGGGAAACTGTTGGCCAAAATTAATGCCGCTGAAAATTAGGAATAAGATTTGGAAAAACATTAAAGCGAACTGACCAGGATATCAGAAACAGGACAAAGAACTTGCTGGCAGTGGGCGAAGCATATGTAGCTATATTTGGACCTACTCCAGGCTGTAAAGGGAGGTCATCTGTCAGTTCTGGGTTCTTAACAGGGAGGGTGGGAGAAAATGAAAACCACCTCACAGCTGTGTGTTTTGTCTGTCTGTAGGTGTCTCAAGCTCTTTGCCTCCAAGTACAAGTCTCAGGCGGAGCTGATAAAAACTTTCAGCCAGTCGCTGTTGAAATTACAGACAAAATGAAGTCTTTTCATCAGGAATACCATACACGGCAGTGGGTGTTCAGTGGAGGACCCGGAAGAGGTTTGGGCAAGTACAAGTGTCCCATGGTGGAGGTGCCAGATGGGACCTGAGCTATTCTGCATGGTTTGATACTTCAGTGGATCAAACCTGGTACACACACCATATCTGATGCCTGCTTGATTTGACACTTTAATGGGTCAGGCCTGGCACACACTATACATGTATCTGATATCTGCTTGATTTGACACTTCAGTGGGTCAGGCCTGGCACACACTATACATGTATCTGATATCTGCTTGATTTGACAGTTCAGTGGGTCAGGCCTGGCACGCACACTATACATGTATCTGATATCTGCTTGGTCTGACACTTCAGTGGGTCAAACCTGGCACGCACACTACAGACACATCTGATGTCTGCTTGGTCTGACACTTCAGTGGATCACACCTGGCACACCCACTGTATCTGATGCCCACTGTATTTGATGCCTGCATGGTTTGACACAAACAGGGTGACCTGTGACTACTGCTTGCTATTGGTGGGAACTGTTAGCCACAACAAAAGCAGTAAAGAAGTAGTGAGAGTTTTTTTTGGGAGAAAAAAATGAATGGTCCATGGTCATTATTAGAATATTACAACAAGGAAGAAACAAACAAACAAAAACTTAATGACCTCAGCAGCACCCCAAAACAACAACACAAAAAACACCCAACAACAACAACCAACAAACCCAACAGCAATAAACAAAAACAGCCTGTCTTGTACTGCAAATCATATGCAAAGACAGCCAAAACAGCAGGAGGAAAACTGAATACACCAATATGCATGTATTCAGAATGTAGACAGACAGATCTCTTTCAATCTATCTATCTCTCTTTCTATTGGAAAGGAGTTTCCATCTTTAGGTGTTTATTATTATATTTTCAAAATTTGTTTTGTAATATTGAATCATAGTCTCATCTTGGATTTTATGTCCCGTCAACCACACAGGGTCACCTCAGGGCAAATCACACTCAAAACTGATCTGCTCTGGTCTAAAACGCAACAACAGCAGCGGCAGCAAGACAGAGCCACAAATAAAAGGAGTAACCGTCAGGAACGGGGAAGTTCTATTCCATCTAGGACAGAAAAAATGCGTAAGTGTCAATGCCTTTAAAGGGAAGACGCTGATCCATGTCACAGTATCAGTATGCAGAGGAAAACATTTCCCTACTAAAACAGGAGTTACGTTAACTCCTGAGTAATCTGAGGAATTACAAAGGTATACCTCGGAAGTAGACGTGCAAGTGATTTGCTTGGAAAACAAGCGGCAAAAGCAGGAAGAGAAGTCCAGCAGCCTCAAGAAGCGAAAGGCAACTGACACAACTTTAACCGTATTGATTTTACACTCTTTAAACCAACCCTCTCTTACGCCTCTCATCCACAGGCACCCAACCTGACTTTTTTTTGCGCTGCGCATTTCAGCTGCGCAAGAAGGGATGAGGGGCTTTTGGCTCCACTACTAATGGGCTGGGAAGGATGAAATAGAACAAGGAAGAAATTCCTGGCAGTTAGCAAAGCATGCATGGCTATATTCTGACCTACTCCAGGCTCAAAGGGAGAACACTTGTCAGCTCTGGGTTCTCAACAGAGGGTACCCTAATTTCTGCATCTGTAGTACTCCACTGCGAGAGACTGTGTGCAGACAGACCTTTTCTACTCGATTTGCAATATTTTAACTTTGCCAAATTGTGATCAAATATTATTGTGATCAAACATTTTTCAAGAACATCAGCTTATTTCGATTATCCACTTAGCTCTGAGATTCAAACTGGAAATGTTGCTATGTTGGGCACCCTAACAAAACTTGACATTCAGATGAGGGCATTTCTGATTTTTTTTTAATGCTTTTATTTTTGCATACCCCCCCCCCCCCCCCCCCCCCCAAAAAAAAAAAAAAAACAACAACAAAAAACAACAACAACTTGTTGGATATACAAGAACAATGTATTTGCAAACTGGGAAAAATACAAAGTGAGCTAAAACATTTAGTTGGTGTTTATTACTGAGTTTTAAAGTTGTATACTGGGTTCATTTGACACAGTTACTTCCCATCGCATGGGATTTTGCAGAGAAAGGGCAGCGGCTGGTCTGGGGACCAAGTGGGTTAAACAGCTCAGAGAGAAAATGAAATGTACAGCTGAAAAACAACTGTATGCATGAAAATGTATAATTTTTTTATATTTCTATTGGCTGAAACAGCTCAATAAGATATAATTAAAGAGATACAGCGGTAAGACAGTAAAACCTTTGTCAGCATTCCGGTCTGGCCTGACTTTTACAGGAACAGATTTTGGTGCTATCTTGCCACTGACTGTCATTTTGGAATTATTACTCATCTACTGATTGGTCAGATGTATTTTCATGAAAAAATGTTGTCTGAAACTGTTGTCAGAGAGCACTGAGTGTTCTTGCTTACAGAAAGGAGGATAACCATACTGAGATGCAATGCAGGCTGGTTGTGGAGATGGCATCAGAAGAGGAAAACTACCTCACACCCAGCAACTGGACCGAAAATCTCAAAATACACTGGCTTCCATGAGTGATTGTTTTCAGATGATCTTTTTCCAGCTGGAGTAGTTACTTTCCATCAAGAAACATTGGCCTGCGTTCAGGCTGAAGTGTTCATGGGGTTATGGCAGTTGCTTGCTGCAGCAGAAGTCCTCAGATGCACAACTTGATGATGTGTTCCGTGTCAGAGGCTGGGAGGTTCTTTGCAGGATGCACCACAAGAAGATACAACCTTGCCACCTGTGCACCAGTCTTTATTTGCATCTGATGTAGTCTAGTCTTCCAACAGGCAAGATCAAACAGCAGAGCACTGGGCAGCATACCACATCTTGTCATTGCTTCCTCCATCGGAAAAGAACATGCCACATGATGATCTAAAGACAGCAGTCATCCACCATGAGGAGTCTGGAGACTGTGGACCACAGAACACTGATATATCTCCAGAAACATCGGCATTTTACTGCATCACATGGAGAGATGGGAAACAGTACATTTGCCAAATGACGTTGCTGAAATTCATGGCCCAGAGAGATTTGTTCTTCTGGCCTCAGCGGAGTGCTACAGCCTGCAGAATTTCTACCGAACATTGACAAGATGAGATCAGTGTGGGCATCACTGTTTCATTCCATGTCTACTGATGCCAGTCCACAGCATCAACGGTGTCCAGAAGGGGCAGATAGCAAGTGCGTCTACCAGAAGGTACTTGTGAGGGGAGAGCATCCTGGCAGCCACCAAGATCACCCCTCTCACACAGCCCTGTCACGAGAGGTAGCTGAGAAGGTGCTGCCTGTGTACAGGAGGATGTCTGACAAAAATCTCCTGAGGAGAATGATCCGCGGAGGCACTCAGAACATGAACAAGTGCCTCAACTCTACCATTTGGGTGCGTTGTCTGAAAACTTCTGTTTTTGGGATTGAAATGCGTTGAAGAAAGTGTTGCCTGAGCAGTTTGTGTTCAGTGAGGGTGCACATGAACTTGCTGGACTCATGAACAAGATGTACTTGGACATTTCTTTTGACGCATTGAGGCTCCTGGCAGAAAAGGATGAATGCTGCATGAAGAAGAAGGGAGATGCAGCTGCTAAGATCAAAGCATGACGCCACTGCTAGGAGCACACCCTTCACATCGGCAGCAAGCCAGGGCTGAGGATGCCAGAGATGGTGATGTGTATGGTGCAAAAAAACTCCAGAAGGGTGAAACGTTTAGGAGGAAAGACAACCAGCTGGGCCTCTGGCATAAGGCCAAGAAGGATGTTTTCCTATGGAGCACGAAGCACAGAGAAAGTGAATGCGGCCAGGGACTGCCAAGGCAACATGAAGCTGACGTTCAAACTGGTGCAGGACAACAAGATGAAGGGTGCAGACCAGTTCGAATCAGATGCAGACCTGGCGTGTCAGATGCCAACAACAAAACATGGGTTGGGTGGATAAACAGGATCAGCTTCTGCAGCCATACGACAGCAGCAGAAAGTCTACGAAGTGGACCAAAAAACTGTTCTTCCATTTCACGCATTGTCTGCATGCAATGTGTTCATCTTGGCCAAGAAGAGTGGTCATGACCAGCATTTTCTGGATGTTTCATTTTGTGATGTTTCCAGACTATGAACCATCCGGTTATGAGGGTGATATGCTGGACGACCATGTGAGATTAAAGGAGAGACATTTTGCCTTTCCCATCCCCCCAACACGAACAACCCACAGAAGAAATGCAAAGTGTGCAAAAGGAAACTTGGCATCAGGTTACTACTAGGTACTCCAAACACAGGACGGGGTGCTGATTTTGACCCCGTTTCACACATTTTTCTCGATTTTGTAACCACAACTTTGTCTTTTTCAGCTTGTCAAGAAATAAATTTGATGTCATTAAAAAGCTTGTTCTTTCTTCTTTCAGTGTGTGTGTTTTGTAATATGTTGTGGTAAAAAAGTGTATTTAAACTGTTTCTGAAGAGAGCTACTGCCAGCACGTTGAACTGGCTGAGGAGAAAAAAAGGGTACTTGACCTCGACTTTGTCTCTGCATCCTTAACTCAGCTGGGACTCAAGCGGGATCAGCTGTCAGAAGAAGAGCCAGTACCTACTGGATTTAAAAAGGAGCCACTAACACACGAGGTAATCGTTGACCTTGAAACTTTTCGAAACAGAGAAAGGCTCACAGATAAATTTGCCATCAAATGGATCAAGAAGTTGTCCGACTGTTCAGACGGTGACTGTGGTAAAGTTTCATTGTTTCTCATGGAGGGATCAATGACGTCAAGCGACACGTGGGGTCAAAGCGCCACATTGACTGGTAAATCGGAAACAACAAAAAATTCTACATTTTTCACAGATCTGAAAAAAGTCCAGCAGCAAGATCTGGATGTGATCTGTGCAGACACTTTTTAGTCAGTTCCTGGTCGATCACAACATTGCCCTCAGCGTTAACGACTGTGCTGCAAAACTGTTCAATAAAATGTTTTCCGGCAGTTGTGTTGCACAAGACTATGGATGCTGCCACACAAAAACTACTGCTATTCTCAAGTGTTGTGCCCAAGAAGTGGACACGGTAGCTTCTTCGATGAGAAGTGGTCCTTTCATCATTGGCACAGACGGCAGCCAGGAGGGGGGGGGTGAAAAATTCTTTCCAATGGTCATTTGATAGATCGACCAAAACAGTGAGATCACAACCAAACTGGCTGCCAACCCAACATGCGGTGAGTATGCCACAGGGGAATTTTGTTTTCATCTGATCGATGAGACTCTCTTCCATGGATGTGGGGTGGAATAACTGCCTTGCTCTTGTGTGTGATAACTGCAACACCACGACAGGGAAAAACAAGGGTGTGATCTCTTTTGTCAGGGAAAAAGTGCCGCGGGTGCACCTGGCTGGTCCCAGATGCAGTGATATTACTTCGACACAGACCCTGACAAATTGCATACCACTGTGTGCGTCATTACGGCCTCTATCGCCCTGTGGGTTTTTCTTCATTGATTTTCGTACCATTTCAGCACATCATTTTCTTCCAAGGGAAATCCACGATAAGTTCCTTATTAGGAGCTATGATGTCCAGTTTTTGAAATCGGAGGCTCTGATTAGTCAAAGCTGGTCACATGGTACAGCGGGTTTTCCACAATGGCGTCTGTTTATGTTCTGTGAAAACCAACGCTACCTTCAGAAAAATGGTTTGCACGAAGCAGTCAACCATTCGATCGGCGCCAAAAAGCAAGAAGAAAAGAAATCAACAACTGAAAAATATAAATAGGGGCATGAAAAGAGTTACAACAGCATCTATTCCTTCACAAGTGACTGAATCCAGTCGATGTAAACCATGTATTTCCAGTTTCTGTGCCATCAACCATGTATTTCCGATTTCTGTGCCATCAACTTCATCTTCTGACAACACACTTCTTGGTGAGAGAACAAGAACTCAGTTTAAGAGAGATTCCTACGAAAATGTTCTGTCTTGTGAGGTTGGAAGAAGTTCTACATCGCTGACATCTGCAGATGGGAGTGCAAGTGGAGACAGAGACACAAGGAGAGGAGTGGTGGAGTTCAAAGAATTTGGACACCTCACGGACTGTCTCTGCTGTTCTGTGTGCAAAAGTAACACACTGTCACTTAAAACTGACACCAAAAAGCCACAGGGTTTAGCTGTTTATGCCCAAGTATACTGTTCATCTTGCGAACAGGTCGTTTCAGAAAGATATTTAGCGTCAAAATGGGACTTGAAGTCAAAAATATTTGACATCAACAGGCAGGCAGTGTGTGGATTAGGTGCCAGTACTTTCAACAACTGCGAGAGCATGGACCTGCCTGGACTGCACCACAGGACATTTCACAGCCATGCTAAAGCAATCTATTCCAAGTTGGAGATGTTAGAGGACCATGTCTTTGGTTAGACTGTGGCCTACGTGTGAGAAGTTCACGCCAAGCACTCTGGTATAACGGTGGCAGAGGATGTGCTCAACATCAGCGTTAGTTTTGATGGCACATGGTTAACACATGGTCATTCATCCCACATTGGAGTGGGATATGTTGTGGATCTCCTCACAGGACTTTGTATCGATGCACTGGATAAGATTGGGCATTCGTCACCAATGCATGACTGGTCTTGTCACATGTTACGAATGACGTTTGTGTGATTTTAACACAGTGTAAGCCAAAAAATAATAAAATGTTTTTTAGTTTTATTTTCGACATGCTTTTTAACTGTTTGACATTAGGCCAATTACTGTATTAGTTGAGAGATCCATAGATTTTGGGACGGAAAGTGTCCTCTTTTTTCTTCTTCTGGTAAATTGTTGGCTCAAAAAGGCAGCATTATTTGTTTTCTGCAATTAAAAATGTTTTAAATTTAACGTGCAAGAGAAAATAATTCATTGACATGATTTTGTTTCATATTTGACATGTAACACCAACAGGATAATTAAAAAATTATGTTCTGCATCTTTTGAATGGGATGCTTGTTTTGTTAATGGTGTGAAGAATATCATACATGATGTATATTGACCCACTTGGCCCCAGACTGCCCGCTCTTTTTCCTTACCGCAAAACCCCAGACCACCCGGTAGCGGCCAGCTAGCAGACACTCCATGCTAGCATCTCAGCTTATGCAAATAGGAACAGGATTCTCGCGAGACTTGTAGCCTCATTTCCACTATTGTTTACTACTTTCGTTTGTTCAAAGTTCGGCGAAGTTTGAGAGACGCTGTGAATTAAAAAAAAAGGTCCCATTTGGAATTTGGTGGTGGCAGCAACAAAGCTAATGGTGCAACTTTGTTTCTGCTTTCTCTCTCTTTTTTAACCATAGGCCACACTCAGCTTAGAATAAGCTCAGGCTAAGCACAGATGGTTCTGCATCAGTCCAAAGTGATGAAACTTTAAATGCAGTTTCACTTGTTAACAATTTTCATAGCAACATCCGATACAGAAAGAGTTCTGGTGTCCAGGGCTCAGATAAATACTAACAGGATAAACTTATTCATTCATTCAGTCTCTTTCAGGTTGCTACTGTGTGTGTGGAAGAGCAGTTGGTGCAGGTGCATTTTATGACTTCCCAGGGATCACTATGGTACTGGACATCTGAACCTAAGGAATCCTGGGAGGACATCCAGTACTTTGTGAGCAACAGTAAACAAGTCAACATCTTCATCCATCTCATGACCTGCAGACACTTTTGACAATGCTTGTGTCCATCCATCTCATGACCTGCAGACACTTTTGACAATGCTTGTGTCCATCCATCTCATGACCTGCACACTTTTGACAATGCTTGTGTCCATCCATCTCATGACCTGCACACTTTTGACAATGTGTTCATCCATCTCATGACCTGCATATGCTTTTGACAGTGTTTGTGTTCATCTCATGACCTGCAGACACTTTTGACAGTGTTTGTGTTCATCCATCTCATGACCTGCAGACACTTTTGACAGTGTTTGTGTTCATCCATCTCATGACCTGCAGACACTTTTGACAGTGTTTGTGTCCATCCATCTTATGACCTGCAGACACTTTTGACAGTGTTTTTACATCCATCCATCTCATGACATTCAGACACTTTTTAAGGTGGGCCTTACTGTCACTTGATAATACAACATTCTCTTTTTCTATTTTCTACAAATTGTTTCCAGGGTACAATTTGATACTGATGCCATTATTTTGTATTTCAGGCACCATGACAAGGACACGCTGTCCACGTGTGGTACCTAAATTTGATGATGCAAGAGAGCAGCAGAGCACTCGTGGACAACAAAGAGTCCAAGACAGCTGCAGACCAATGAGCAAGAAATAAACTGACTTCCTAAGGTGTGGCTGACAGGACACTAAAATCCAATTACTAACTAAACGTCATAATTTTGTTCTTGCTCAGTTTAAGATGGAAAAGGCATGTACATATTGTAATATAAAATGACCAGACATGTAACAGTGATCATAAATTCATTCTGGAAGTGACTTGCGATGTCTGTTTTTATTTTCATTTTTGTTTCCTTCTGAAGAAAAAAATGTTGTAGAACTGACATTAGGTACTCCAAACTGGGCTAGCGCAGCGAAAATGACCGGATTTCACGTATTTTCATCATCCACTAAAACCGATGTTTTTGCACTAACCTCAATAAAAATTATACCAAACAAGTGTTATGTCTGCTTTGTGACTGTGTGTATTCTGGATGGTTTTATTCATTAGACTGTATCGGAAATAATGTTTGAAGTTGGTAACCGTCAGCCCTCGGAACGGCCGGCTCCAAAAGGGCAGAAAAAATGCCGTCGACCCTTGCTCTCCCGAGCGCGCTTCGCTACGCGGAGGTCCCATGTACCTAGAAATGACCGAAGCCACTGTAAAGTGCTGGCTTTACTCTTTATTTTCGTATCCAATATGGCGGAAAACATGTGGAAAAAGACTGCAAAATCCGTGTTCTAAATGTCTTTACCGCCTCCGTCTGTGTTTGAGACGTAAAATTTTACCGAACGAGGTACCACTACAAAGAGCATTCAGTTTTCTACAAATCTAAACACATTTTATGTCTGTGTGTAACGCCTCCGCGAAACAATGGCAGATTGAAGTGAGCAAGGGTAGGCGCGCAAGCAACTTGACACAACTTCAGAATGGCTGACGGAGTGGCGTCTTCCCCGAGCGAGCCGAGTCAACCGGAGGTCATTGACAGTGGCCAAGCAGCACAAGAATTTTGTCTTAAGACCATTGTCGGTAAGTTAACATGTTTACTTGATATTATTAAACAGTTTTTCCGCCATAATAATTCACAATTCCTCAAATTATAAACCTTCATGTGATGCACAAAGACAATCGACGATGAGTTGTCGCCGGTCCCGGGGGGTGGTTGCTAAACTTCAACTTTATTTTTGTGTGTGTTCCCCAGAAACAAAGTTGTACTTTCAAGAGGTCAAAGACTGATTAAAATATCAAAACACGAAAGACATAAACTTTTTGGTTACTTCGCTGTACGCACAAAAGTCTTCTTGTATGGTCACGTGATCAGCTGAGGTGCAGCTTTTTGAGGACTGCTCGCGCTGGAAGTTGTGATAACGGGACTTGCTTTCACTTTCGATACAATTTTGAAAGTAGCCCAAGAATATTGAGGACAGCTGAAACTGTGTGGAAAATAATAATTGGACTGAGACAGCAGTATACAACAGTGTTGAAACTGTTCTGTAAAATGTGTTTGATCTTTATTTAAACTACTAAAGTAAAGAAACTAAAATGTATGGTTAAGAATATTTGATCTTGCCAGAGCATAAACACTGTGTTGTTTTAGTCTTGCTTGTGACACTGTGAAAGATTTACAAATAAATATACTGTATTGAAACGTGTTGATGGTGTCAAGACATATGTAATGATGTATGCTTGTTTTGGTCTTTTTTTAAGTCAGGGGGATAGGGACAAAGGAGATCTATGTTTGTGGTCACAATCTGCTCTGAGAGAGTTCCTCTGCTTTGTTTTGTTGTGGTATCTCACTGTCTGTTTTGTTGATTGTTTCCTCATTGAAACTCAGGTTGACATAATTATAAATACTAATAGTTAATTCTTCTTGTTCCACTTTCAGCTGATGAAAATTACAGCAAATTCAAGAGAAGTTTCCTCAACGAAGGGAAAGGCAGACCTCCAGCTCCACCATTGGTGCAACTTACCAACCATGTTTTACTGCAGCTGCGAGCACTCCAGACTGAGGGTCACAAAACCGGTAAAGATGTAAGTATTCATAACAGTTTTGTGTGAACAGAGAGCATAGCATTAGCAATGGTTTTTAAGTTTAAATAGTGATTGTGTTTTGCTGTTTGTTTTTTCTGCAATGTCGATAGAAAAAATGAAGTACATGTAATTGCATGCCCATTTTTATATTTGCATATATGTAATGTACTCAGTCTGTTTTTGATAACCATATTTTAACCATACTGGCTGGGGGTTTTTCCTGCAGAATTGAGTTGCAGCTTACAACAAAAGATGCAGTCCAGTGATACCGATACAATCCTTTTTACCTTTTCCAGATTGGTTGCCTCCCAGTCCCAGGTAATATGTGCAGTTATGTAAAGCTATCTCAGTATCTGTATTATTACCAAGTGTGTTGATTTGCGTGTGTTTCAGGTTGAGCGCTGGTTTAAAATGCTGTTTCCATCAGTGAGCTACCCAACAAGTCGACTCGCCAACCTACTGAACAGAGCTGTCGCCAAAGTAGAGTTATATTTCAAAGAAAATGTTGCAGTTACATCATACCTGGAAGAAAGGATTGACCTTGATATAGTGACTTTGCCCCTGTTGAAGATGGGACTCAAACGGGCGCATCTGATGGAAAAAGAAACCTTCACAAGGCAGGCAGATGGAGCTGTGTCCAATGAAACTGTTGTGGATCTTGAGTCTTTCAGGATAAAGGAGAGGCTGCCAGACAAATTCACCTCAAAGTGGATCAGATGCCTTTGTAACTCCACAGACACAGACAAGGTTTTGAAAACTTCTGTCAAACAGTTGATGGACTGTCATCGATCTTTGATCAAAACCAGAAGCCAGCTTCCAGATAAATTATCTGTATTTCTTTGCATGCCATTTACAGTCATCCCAGCATGTGCAGCGCCAGAGACCATGTCTTTGCAACCATCAGCAGCAGCAAAGGCCCTCTCCAAAGAAACAAAACTAAAAACTTTGCTACAAGAGGAGAATTCATCTCTAAAGAACCATGTTGCCATCCTGATGGAGACTGTTCATGACTTGAGCAGAGACAAGACTGAGCTATTACAGGAAGCGACTCAAACCCAGCAGCTGCTCTCTCAGCTTAACCAAACAGTAGCCAGACAGAAGACACAGATGACAGTGCTTTGTCCCGTAGAACTTCAGAGAACAAACAGTCATCTTGAAAGAGTCAGAAATAAGCTCACCAGGTGTAGGGCTCAACTGAGAACAGCAAAAGGACTACAGAGCAGGTTTGCACTGAGGACAGCAAAGTTGAACCATTTGAAAAAGACGTCTACTGCAGAGAAGCAAACCCTTGAGAATAGGATTACAACCTGCAGGGCAAAAATAGGCAGACTTGAAGCAGATAACCAGGCACTGACCAAAGAACTTGCCTCAATTCAAGAGCAGGAGAAAGACACTCTGAGGGGAGAGAAAAATCGCTTCAGTGATAACGTCAGGAAAACTGTGATGCAGTTGCAAGGTGATGGCAATGTTCCGGCAGGCAAGTGTAGCAAAGTCATTCAGATTATTGCAGAAAATCTTTTTAAGACCACATTTGACGACAAGGATCTGCCCTGCCTACAGACTGCAGTGAACATTGCTGATGAGGGACATGTTTTGGCAAAAATCCAAGCCACAGAACAGATGCTGACAGCTGCCAACTACACGCTACATGCTGATGGAACCGGACGAAATGGCCAGAAGATTGTCGCACACCAGATATCTTTGGACAATGGTTCAACACTCAGCCTTGGATTCACAACTGTAGCCACAGAAAATGCGGACACCCTACTGGACGTAACTGTACAACTGTTGAGAGAATTGACAGATGTTTATTGCACTGACGATGCTGATAAAGAGGAAACATTTAAAGCTTTGCTTAGCAAAATGACTTCCCTCATGAGTGACCGTGCAGCTGTGATGAAGAGCTATGACAGCAAGATTAAAGAGTTCATTGAGTCAGAACTTTGTCATGAAGTTTCTGTTCACTTTCTCCATTGCAATGCCCACTTTCTGCTGGGGTTAAGCCGTTCCTGTGAGACTGCTATGAAGCATGTTGAAGCTGAAGTGAAGGCAGAACTCCAGCAGCAGTTGGGCAGGGACAACGATCCACGTTTTAAGCGGTACCACTCTTCAGAACCTGCCACTGCTCGCCTCATCTGAACGTTGAGCAGCATCACAGGACCAAGAGGTGACGAGAAAAATGGTTGCCGTGCTGAATGGATTGGATACTGTGGTCAAGAAAAGAAGACAAGCAGAATGACGAGTTACCGATCAAATAGGTTCAACTCCTATTTTGAAGGAGCAGCTGCCACTGTTTATCACCATGTGGACCTCAGAAAGTTTTTTGGTGATGGATTTTTGGGCCACTCCAACCTCAAAATTGAGAGTACCGCTGCAGACATAAACGATGACAATCTCCTGAGTCTGGTTTGCGCAGTTGCTATCCTCTACATCAAGGTCACAGGCCCATTCTGGAATCTGCTGGAGAGTGATACTAAGTACACTGAATTCCATGTCTATGTGCAGAGAATGGAAACCTGTTTTGACCGTTGGCGAGCGGATGCTTCACAGCTACTAGATCAGCACTTCCCAGGCATTTTTAATGGAGAGTTTGCAATGGAGACGGAGATGGCTGCTGCCATCTACCAGTTTGCTTCACTCCACTTGGCTCAAGTCAGATCAGCCCTGGAACTGATGATGAGAGACATCTTGCTGGTCACCCGGAAGCAACTTTCTGATTTCCTACCACCTGAGGGAAAGTATGCTCAACAGCTTCCACCTGATGTGCAGACACAGCTTGACCATTGCCCACTCACCAACCTGATGGGAGAATACGTGTTTGGTGAAATGGACTTTGATATGGGGAAGAAGAGGCACACCACCTTTCACCACAGGTCAAGCACACAAATGCTGCACCACAATAAAACCTCAAAGTGGCTTAGCGAGAAGAATGAGGAGGATGCCAGACAACTGTTGAAGACAGCCAGAAAGAAAGGCCGCTGGTTACGTGAACAGCACAAACTGCAAGAGGTGATCGTGCGGCAGAAGATAAGAGAGAAGCTGCTGGAAAATGAGAGGCAAAAACTCCTCAAAGCAGCTGAAGTTGCCAGGAAGCGGGCATTGCTCATCCAAAAAGTGATGGAACATGGCGGTCCATTCAAATACAAGGGCGATGTCGACTTGCTAGTGCAGCGATTAAGGGGCAAAACCAAAATTAAAGAAGCCCTCAAGGATGAAATTCGCTTTCAGAAGGTGGTCATTGGCAGGAAGGGTGACCTCAAACTCTCTGGAACCATTGAACAGTTGAAACAGGTTTTGAGAGCTCATCTTGACGAGCAGCCTGCCGAAGCAGATGTACCAGATGAAACCCCTGAGAATGACGAGCCTGGCCAACCTCCACATGCAGTTGAACCAGGCGAGTTGTCTGACACCGACCAGCAGAAGGAACCAACACAAGCCGATGCATATAATGAGTCATCAGATGACAACATGACTCCACCAAAGAAACGGCCACGACTTCACAGAGAACATCCTTCACCATTCATCTTCACCAAGCAGGCACAATGGGTCGCGGTCTTCTATGACCAGCAGTTTTACATTGGGCAGGTCTTAGCAGTCCACAGTGACACCTCAGCCACCATCCAGTATCTAGAGAAGACGAAAGGTCGCTCAGATTATTTTCGATGGCCAACAGTAGATGATGTAGCGAAGACAGATTCCAGATTTGTCTTTAGATGGGATTTTGATGTCAAACCAGTGTCCAGCAATTTCAGGATGTGGAAGGTGGACTGTATTGATGACATCAGTGATGGATACCAGCGCATACAAATTGCAGCCTAATTCATTAACAGCTTTTTTTTCTTTTCTTTTTTAAGGCTACTTGTACATACAAGACTATTGGACTTGTTTCTGTTGCAAAGGACAGTGTCACTCAGTTATCTCTGTTAAATCTAGTTTGAAATCAATCCTTTTGTACAAACTTTGTTGGCACAATAACGGTGGAGAACATCATATTCATAAACTGCAGTGGACATTTCATATGCTGAGAACTGTAATCTTCACAGGAAGCTTTCAAAAGGTAATCCATTTGTTAACTCATGTGTTTCTGAATCTATTGATACCAAATATATCATTGTATGTGTATTAGAAGCAGAGATATCTCACTTAGAAGGTCTGCGTACTTAACGTTATACTTCGGTCATAAATAAATGCAAATGGAATTGATATTTTTGCATTTTCAGGACCTGATATGGACTTGTTGTGATCATTGTTACTGGCCAGAAAAAATTAGGATGTATATTTATACTACAGAGTGTCATAATAAATGGCAACAAGGTGTCTGGCTGTGTTTGTGTGTGTTTGGTGTTACCTGCTTTCTCCACATTTACTCGTATTCAGTTTGGTGCATATATATGGGCGGAAAATTAAATAGTTACAAATTCATAACTTATAGACTAATAACCTGATGCAAACACAAATTATATCAGTGAATTCATCACAAAAAGCTCTTTCTGAATATCTGATTACTTTTCAGATATTAAAAAGTAAAAATTTTAGTTTGGAGTACCTACTGACATGTGTCATATGTTAGATTTTGCTTGACGAAAAGAAAACGATATTGTTGTCAAATATTTTTCATTCAGAATCACTGATTTTGTGTTGATGCTGCATAGCTTAATGCTTGAAGTAACCTACAATGTAGTTCTGTTAGTGTTAGTGTTTTTGTTTGCTTGAAAAGAAAAATGTCGTTGTAATACTGATGTCCATCATTTTTTATTTTTTTTGGCCTGGTGGGGAAAAAAAAGGCATATACATTAAATATTTTCATCTGAAAATACCCTCTTTGTTTGTATTGTGTTCTCTGTTGACATCCTGTTTGGCTGAAAGTGTGAAAAGTTGTGTTAGAAAAAAGAAGAAAAATTACGTGATGACAAACATGAGCTATTACAACAAATGACTTCCGCCATGCATAGGTCAGTGGGAAAGATCATATTTTGATTACATGACCATATGCCTAGAGCTCACAACATTCACGTAAGGTACAATTGTGAGCACCGTAGTAGCCAAGTTGCTGCAGAGTGAGGTGTTTGTGTTGTAATAGCTGATGTCCGTCACACTGTCAAGAACGTGTTTTTCCACTTCTGTGCAAAAACTATTGACATTATTGTTTAGTCCTTTTACACACACGACTTACTATCTGGCCTTCCAAAAAATACAAATCTCATACTGACATTAATTTAAACAAATTCAATCCCTTCTGTCCACTTTCCTTGCACACCTTTTGGCATTTAGTCATATCTATATATAATTATATGTGTGTACTCCTTTTTGACTGTCATGAATTTCTTTTCCATTTTAGTTTCAGGTTGCCCTGATATAACCACACTGGTTGACTGGATGTAAAACACCAATTTACTAGTTTCAGCTTCTTTGGAAAATTAAATCATGCAATTGTTTGCCTTGCTATCTATCTTTCTGGGCTTAAACAACAAAAATTAACAGATTTTGTTTAGGTATATCACACTCACAGATTATGTCAACATTTCTCTCTCGGTTTCAGGTCCTCTCATTGTCTCTGCTTCTTGAATGCCTCAGGCATGCCACGTGGGACTGGTGGGACCGTCCTGCATGCGTATGTATTGAACTACTATACCAGCCCTGAGTTATTCTCCTGACTCTACCTCTTCAATATATGTGCGTGTGGGACAATCTGACCAGTCCGACATGGCATGCCTGAGGCATTCAAGAAGCAGAGATGACACCATCATACTGCAGCAGGGACAAAGCACTTTCAGGGTGAACGACGAACTTCTTGCCAGAAAATCTCACAAGTGTTATGTCCCCATGCTGTCCACCATGCACACACCGAAGCAGGTAAAGATCAACGACAATGATGATGCTGGAGCCAGGAAGCTACTTTGCATTGTTGATTATGTCCAGAGTATCGGGGACGTGAATGAGTGAACGAGAGGAATATTGTAATAATGGATGAATGTTTTTGAATAAATGCCCCACAATGACATGCTTGGCAAAAAAAAATGAAAAAAAATGGGGGAGTGGACCAAGTGTTGAAAAACTGCTCTCTTTTGAGAAAAACAGTCTTTTAGCTGTTCACTCTGGCCATCTGCAACTTGTACTATCTGCACTGCAAGGTTGCTGCCCAGCAACCCCTGGTCTCCCATCGTCAGGTCTTCTTCACCCAATGCTCCTCAGCCTCTTGGAAGAGGAAGGAAGGTGGGCGACTGACTGGCGTGCACCACCCAACCTACAACGTCGCCAAATGACAGCGACCGCAGCGTGACTGTGTGGCATGCAATCTGCCGAAGAAGGACTGAGCTCCTTTCAAGAGGAAGCAATCTGCCTTCATGTGTGAACAGCGTCAGGTCACCTTGTGTGTTCCTCACTGTTTTTAGGTTGATCATACCACAAGTGACTACCAGCGAATTCTCAGGTGGCAGGCGGAAGGTCGTCCCTTGGATGGTGCTAGTGACAACCAAGTGTTTTTTTCAGTCAGTGCTGAACAAGTGTAACCTGTTTTTTCCCTTTTGACATTTTCTACAAAACAGCAAAGCAAGAGAAGCACCAACCAGCAGAGTACCATGTTTCCAGGTCAAAGAGGTTTCAGCGCCGTCGCTTAGGCCTGGCCCTTCTCCTGGCAGTGGTGGGAGGCGTGGTGGTCTTGGTGATGGACCGTGACATGGAGTTGGACGAGGGAGATGTGTGCTTGGCGCGTGTAGGAGCGTTGCTCGTCTTGCGCTGAATCATCAGGTTGTCATTCACAAGGTCTGCCAGGTGACCTTGCTCGGCCAGCATGGTCAGGAAGGTGGTGACAAATGCATCGTAGTTGTGCGTGCGTCGACAGTCGTCAATCTGAACAGGGACAGTTAACCTGGTCAAAGTCCTATGCCATGACTGAACCACAATCTCAGACTCAATCCATTGTGGTCTGTAACTACCTGTTTCCTCTTAGGGCTCTGAACCCCTGGTCCTCAAGCATAATACTGGGACCGAGTTCAACTTAACAGATAACAGCTTGTGATTCATTCAGTCTAAGGACTGAACCTGGGATGGTACTGCTTTAAGCACATACAAACAAGGTCTCAACACAATGCCAAGTCAGCTCATCAACTACAAGTAAAAGTCTGAGGAGCTAGTTCACAATACATGTCACTTTGTGATTGACGAAGGTGCCGAAATACCAAGCTGAATGAATGGGACAGACAGGCAGACAAAATTAAAAAGACACACTTCATGTCAGTACACAAGCTGAAGAGAGGGGCTGACAAAGACTGCTGGGCGGAAAACCTGAAAACCACTCGTCACGACTGCACCTTACTGTCATCAACCTCCCTGAATGGCTGGCCAGTGTCAGACCACACGTTGAAGGGAAGGGCTGACAAAGACTGCTGGGCAGAAAACCTGAAAACCACCAGTCACGACTGCACCTTACTGTCATCAACCTCCCTGAATGGCTGACCACAGTGTCAGACTTACCTTATACTTTTTCCTCTTCTCTATCTCCTCCTTGAGGTTGGCCTCACACAGGTTAATCTCTGTCTCCACGTTCTTCAGCAGGTCAAGCAGGTCCTGCCACAGTGAGAGGAAAGTTGTGGGTCATTTGGAACTGGTGATGGTCAGAGGCAAGAGAATGAAGTATTACACTCACACAAGATGAGTGAAAGGCTGCACATCTATACACAAACATGCATAGCGCTAAATACAGACCTGTTTACACTCAAATACTGATAAGAGTACGCATTAAATCAGAACTGAAATATTTTGGAAAAGGTTTGAGCATTTTCAGTTTTTAGCCACAGACTAGGAGCAGTGATTGTGGCATCATGGCATGCGCTACACTGTGAAAGCTCATACTTTGCAGCAGAAATACAAGCCTCAAACTGAACTGCTCAAGAATTCACTGCTGAGCCAAGAAAAAAAAACCAATACATAGACTAACACTATGGTGGCCATAGGTCGTGAGACTTGATACATGTGCCACTGTAACTGGGCATATTCTGGACTGGAAAACAACTGAACTGCAAAAAAATGGTTAGGAATATTTACGATTATATTATTTTTAAATTTTTGTATGGTGAAAATTTAAGTGTTCAAACAGTGCCCGAATAGCATGAGTAAACAGGTCTGTAACTAGTTAACGGGAACCTGAAACGAAGAAGTATCACAAGCTCTACTGATTCTGAGCTAAAACTCAAAAGTATTTCTGTTGCATGCATATTGACAGAACAACCACATGAAGCCTGCAACATGAAGTAACTGACAATAACACGCAAATACAACAATCACAGTGCTGAAAACATGGGTAGCGCATACCTAGTTACAAACTGTACTCCACTACTTGCCTCTGTACAAAGACACATTCCAACAAAAACATTCCACTGGCAGCCAGCTTGCGATTAATCTGACCCATCACACTATAGCAGTCATTTCTTCAAACATGTGTAGACAGTTTACATGGGATACACATTAATCTGACCCATCACACTATAGCAGTCATTTCTTCAAACATGTGTAGACAGCTTACATGGGATACACAATCATATTACACGACCACTCAACCCCAGGTAGTCAGATACGGGCAGCACTAGCCTTATGTCAACCTGCAACTGAAACCACTGGCCACCATCTAAACTCATCACAACCACTTTGCCCTGTATTCCAGGAGGAGCATGCGCTGCACCTTTGGAGTGAAGGCTCCATGACTAGATCTGTGTTTTCTTTTTCGTTCTGCCCCCTCTTTGCTACCGGCGTCATCACCTGCAAGGAAAGAAAACAGAAACAAACGTCAATGGACTTCACCACGAGCTCCTGGGCAAATTACGAAAACAACTTGCACTACAATACTCCAACTAGTTCAAGCTAACAGCGCCAAGTATATCTATAATTAAAAACTCCACCCACCCACCTAAGACAATACTCCAACCAGTTCAAGCCAACAACTACTGGCAACTACACCCACCTGAACATGTAAGAACGAATCCCGTTGTGCAACTTGGTCCACACCTTGAGTTCTCCATGTTTCAGTTCCCTATTCCATCTACTACTGATACCAGCAAGAACTGCCTTCAAGCCAGTGTTCAAGACAGCAGCCCCAAGGCTACAGCACAGCATGTGTGGAATGCATTCTTTGATTCACTGAAGGACTTGGAGCTGACCACCACTTTATCTCTTCAAACTGACCCGTGGACAATGACATCATTACTTAAATACATCAAAAATACTTTATTTTTCTAACAAATATGATGGCTACAACCCAAAACACTATACTATTATTCATTAGTATGCATTAATTTCTAACTCTGTTGCTACAGACTGTTTCTGGGGTGTAAAACATCAAGTTACATACTTACTGTTTCTTTCCAAGAAAGCAAATTACATTCAACATGTGATCCAGTTTTCTGTGCTTACATAAATACAGCTAGCAACAGTCAGACCAAACTAAATCAATACCTAATTACAATGCCTGGTAACAGCTGCTTACTACCTGGTACCTGTCACCTCTTCTGCCACATACAAACTGAAAACATGCATCAAATAATTTGTATTATATGTTAGTACTGGTGTGTGTGTGTGTGTGTGTGTGTGTATGTGTGCAACTCTGTGTGTGTGTGTGTGTGACTGTGACCGTGTGTGTGACCGAGTGTGCATGTGTTTACCTTCACCCTGTAAGTGCGGACTGCTCTGACTGCTGCCCGGGGAGCTAAAACCACTGCCCACCTCTGAAGCTGTGTCCGTGCTCTCGCTGCTGGGGCCTGACGAGGAGGTCCCACTGAACTTTGTCTCAATGGTCAAAGGCGTGGTCACATCTGGAGTGCACTCCCTTTTGATCTTATCCTCTGGCGAAACCTCAGCACCATCCGACTTGTCTATGGTGGACAGCTGGGAGGCTTCCGTCGAGGAAGAGTCACTTTCGGTTTTCAAGGACAGAGTGTCTATGGATGATTTGCAGTGGTTTCTGTCCTCGTTTTTGAAGTCTTTAGCAGATGCCACCATACATTCTGGTATGCTGGCAGGACTGGATTCTTGGGATGACTTCTGTTGCAGACTCTGCTCATCACAGACACATCAGCCACTTACTTCAAGTAACAGACTTGATCATTAAAAGAAAAAAGAACACCAAGCATAACTGTCAGTCTAGTCAATTAAAACAAAAACCAACAACAACAAAAACCTCTGTAGAAAAGGGAAAGCACTGGGGGAATGTGCCAAGAATGTAATAAACTATTCTGAAATGTTTCTTTTCCTTGACTAACTTCAAATCTTTTTCTTCTGTCTTCCTTCTGAGACTGGACGGAAAAATTCATATGCGTAGATGTTTACTGGGAATAATATACAGATACACAACATTCCCCCCCCAAAACGACAACAACAAACAAACATAAACCTCAGAAGTTCCATTTTATGAAGTCAATTCATGTTAAATAATTCTATGAACTTCACATTAATAATATATGAGTATGCAAGTTATAAAATTAATACACACAATTGCAAGTTAGCAAATTTCAAGTGCAAATTTTTGAACCAAAACAAACCAAGCTAAAAATGCAACAGCAAAAAATGAGGGGAAGCGGCCCTCCGTAAGTCCCAAGCTGCCGTGGAAGAAAGGCAGAAAGAAAGAGAAGGTCCTAGCGCCATACCTGCTGCATGGCCTCCAGTACGATCTTGTGGTTGGTGCGCAGAGTGGACAGCTTCTGCTCATACAGCTGCCGCTTGTCTGGGACCACCACCATCAGGTTGTAGTGGATGTCGTGGGAAGTTTCCCTGTTACACAGTGCATTGTCACTGTCAGTTCTGACACACAGTTTTCGCACATTGCACTATGTCTGCTAGTCCCTGACACACAGTGCATTGTCACTGTCAGTTCTGACACAGTGCACTATTACTGTCAGCTTTAACACAGCACACTATTACTACTAGTCCCTGACACACAGTACACTGTCACTGTCAGTTCTGACACACAGTGCATTGTCACTGTCAGTTCTGACACAGCACACTATTACTGTCAGTTCTGACACACAGTACACTATGACTGCTAGCCCCTGACACAGTACACTACCACCACTGATCCCTGACAAACAGGACACAATCACTGCCCGACATGCATTACGCTATCACCGTCAGTCCCTGATACAGTACATTATCACTGTTGGTCCCTGTCACAGTACTGTCAGTCCCTAACATGGTACTCTATCAGTGTCAGTAAATGACACAGTACACTATTAATCTCAGTCCCTGACATGGCACTCTATCACTGTCAGTACCTGACACTCAGTACACTGTCAGTCCCCAACATGTACACTATCACTGTCAGTCCCTGACCCTCAGTACACTATCAATGTCAGTCCCCAACATGCTGTATACTATCACTGTCAGTCCCTGACACTCAGTACACTATCACTGTCAGTCCCCAATATGCTATATACTATCACTGTCAGTCCCTGACACTCAGTACACTATCACTGTCAGTCCCCAACATGCTGTATACTATCACCATCACTCCCCAACACGCTGTACACTATCACTGTCAGTCCCTGACACACAGTACACTATCACTGTCAGTCCCTGACACACAGTACACTATCACTGTCAGTCCCCAACACGCTATACACTATCACTGTCAGTCCCTGACATGGCACTCATCACTGTTGGTCCGACACAGTACACTATTACTGTCAGTCCCTGAAATGCAGAACTCAATCACTGTCATTAGTGTCAGTCCCTGACATCAGCTCAAAGTGGATCACCACAGTGATCTTGCTTGTCCTCTACACTGTGTATTTCTGGCACATCTGAACCAAAATGGGCCCAGCAAGGTACTCATGCTGGCAGATGCTGGGCTTATGTACAAAATGTCAAAGGACACCCAAAGCAGTGCAACAAGTAAATAATGTATTCACGCAGTGCCAAGACATAAGATCTCCCATCAATCCAGGCAAAGCACGAACACAGTGGAGCACTCTTGACAACAGAGCAGCATGCAAGATAATGCCAGCAGCCACAGTTGACAGAGCTGTAGTCGAGCAAACAGATCATCTGAGATACCTTGGGATCCACTTCAACAGAGTGCTGACCTATAGACAGCATGTGGAAACACCAGGACTGAAGCGAAAGAAAGGCCTGTCAGTTCTGAAGGCTATGACTGCAAAGGGTGTACCAATTTTGGATGGCCCCTGTCTAAAGCCGCCCTCTGACTCACCCACTTGTCGCGATGCCTAGACGTTCGATGATGACACGTCTGAACTTTTCTGTCCAGTCCTCCGTCTTCTCCCATGGACCTGTTCACAAACAAGTTTTCATCTCTCAGCTCAAGTAAAATGGAAGACCCCGTGATGATGCTGTGTCTCGTGTTCTTATGGAGCTTGCCTGTTTATCATACTTGTTAGTGTGACTGTGTGTAGGAGTGAACTAAACACTACTTATTCTTCATACGCAATTTTGTTTGATGCAAGGCCAAACCATCTTTTACAGCAATCTGCATCTCAATGTTGTCTGCAGAGACTCGTAGTATGACAGATAAAATATGGGGTAAACTGGCTTATGTCAATCTGGGCATAAATGGAATACATTCTCCATGGCAAATGGGATGAAAACGGAGACTGTCCACCTAAAGCAAAAGGCCAAAGAAGAGAAGGAACTAAAATAATGTTAGGGACAAATTCTCTAGATGCATCAGTGAACAGAATTATCATATATCCCATAATGATATAGTGAGAGTTCAATCATCCCGAGTAAAGCATAGCATGCACCGGCAGGAACAGGCAAATGCAGCTGTAGTCTCAATAAAGCTGTTCCAGCATTACCCAGGTCAGTTTTCTGCCAGGGTTTAACAAGGTTTAGCCAGGTTTTTGTTTTTAAACACAGCCAGTGCAGAGACCCTGATGGGCCTTATTGTCAGACCTGCAAAACAAGATCTCATCATGGTAACTAAGATCAGACTTGAGAGTTCCAAGTTACAGTGCAAGACACTGATTGGTGGGCGACTGGTTAGTTATACTGGCTCATCAATGTCAATCAGATAATATGGTCAAACTTAGTCAATTTACAAGACACTGATTGGTGGGTGATTGGTTAGTAATACTGGCTCCTCAATGTCAATCAGATATGGTCAAACTTAGTCAAGTTACAGTACAAGGCAGTGATTGGTGGGTAACTGGTCAGTAATACTGGCTCCTCAATGTCAAACCGATATGGTCAAACTTAGTCAAGTTACAGTACAAGACAGTGATTGGTGGGTAACTGGTCAGTAATACTGGCTCATCAATGTCCATTAGATAATATGGTCAAACTTAGTCAAGTTACAGTACAACTTCTACAAGTAGGTAGGACCACAGCGCTGAAAACTGGGTCAGCCAGTCGGATTTCACCGAAATGACCCATTTTCAACTCATGATATCTTTTTCTAAACACGATTGTTTTTGACATGAATACTACTGAATAAAAGAGTGATCTTTTCTGATTCATGTCGTCTGTGATATTTGTTAATTCATGCCGATGTGACCGAAATATAACATTGCAAACACACCTGGGGTAATGCCGAGTTTGTGCTGCCGAGAGCCTCAAACGCGATACCGGCTCAACAGTCCGAAACGAGCGCTTCGCTAAACTCGCAGGGGACACCGTATGCTGACTTGTAGCTAAAAATACTTTATGCAAATATATGACGCAGAAGCAGAGCTATCCAGCGGTGGTATTTTCGAACTAGTATATGAACGCTTTGTTGTGAAAAACTTGACCAAAAGAGAAAGTTGAACTTTAAATATTAAAAAACACACAAAATAATTTAAAAAATCAGATGCCTTCGGGATCATTTTGAAGCTGAATCAATCCTCTATAATACTGCCACAAGCGTTTTTCGCGTAAGAGCAATGTACGCTGTCCCCGTGGAATACTAACTGTGAACCCCACCAAACCTGACAGAGCTAATGCAAACATGGCTGCCGCTACTACGCACGCTTTGGAGTTCGACGATCGAAAGTTCAACTTTGATTTACGATGCCTTGCGAGAACATCTTGGTAAGTTTTTTTCATTGCAATAGTCTGAATAGATTATTTATTATTCTGAAGTATTTTATCAAAATGTTGTAAACGCCGTACTGTGATCTTGACTTGATTTTGTTGTTGGACAAAGCGACCGGTTGTTTTGATTGAAGTTTCGATACTTCCAAGGTGCCAGTGAGCATTTAAAGAAAAATATATACGGTTTTAGGGCCAGTCAAGTTCAGTGCTTTGGATGCTTTTGTTTAGAAAACATTCTTGTATATAGCTATTTATTTCTGAGTGCCGATGTCAAGTTTATGTGGAGATATTTTGATTTCTGACATGTTCCCCGTTTCAGTTTTTCTTCTTCTTTTTTTTCTCTCCTTTTTTCTTTCACAAACTCCGCAAGTGAGAACTGCGCAACCTGAGCATAGGAAAATAAACAAGCTTTTGCTCCCCCACAGATATACGCTTGTTGTGTTAACTGTTATCCTGTGAGAAGCCTGTCTTAAATTTAAAATTATATTTTTGTATCTGCACATTCTTCCCCTTGTATACATTGACATTGTTAAACATTTGTGTCTTTTGTTATTGTAGTTCTACAGTGTTACTGTTAACTCCAGGTTTTGTTTTTTGCCATTAGAAAATTTAGATGATCCATCATTGGTAATGTTACATCCATACATGTACAGTACAGTTAGTATAAGGTTAATAGTGCTCCTGGTAGTGGTACTTTGAGACTTTTATAATGGTACAATATTACAATAGCAAAATGGAAAATAACAAAAAACAGAGAACCACCTGAGAAGGAGTGAGTGAGACTGAGAGAGAGAGAGAGAGAGATTCATGCTTGCTGAATGGCCTAGTAGTCCAATCTAAACCTTTATAAATTATATTGACAAAAGGTTTATCAAAGTTTATGTTTTGTGGACTAGTTTAATTAATCAGTAGAATACAAATCTGTGAAAGACTTCAAAGAGTTGTTTGAACTGAATTTTTGTCCCCACAGCTTAGAATTTAATTGTTTTTTCTTTTTACTTTCTGTACATAGATGATGACTTTTACCAGCACCACACTGAGGAGATTAGGCCTGGCAGAGGCCCTGGTCATCCACCTGCTTTGCCAGCTCTTCCTGGCACCATCACCACCAATCGCCTGCTTTTAGTTACGATTTCTTATTAGTTTATAAGTGTATTATATTAGTTATAATTAGTATATTATCTTAGTAATACTAATAGTATGTCAGTCCTATTTAACTTTTTTGTTTTATATTACTGATTCTCATTCTAATTCTGATTATCAATCATTCTTGTAGCACAAGTATTACCTGAGAATGAGATACATTTTTTATTTTTTTTAATAATTCAGTATTATATAATCACAACTAACATCATTGTTTATTAAAGACCAGATTGTTTCTGTTGGCAAAACAGCTTGGTTACAAACATTTTGATGTGTAAATCATTTTTCTAGCCCAAATAGTACCTGAGATACAGAATTAGGTCATGTTTTGTCATTTCCGGATATTACATAATCTGTTACAGTCATAATTGCATAACAACATTTATGACAAAATTTGTTTCTAGTGTAAAGGTCTCTGGGTAGCACACATTTTGATGTATCATTTATTTCCTTAGCACAAGTACTGCCTGAGATACAGACCTATATAATTATTTGCAATTAAAAAAATTACATAATCGTAATTGTCATTAGATAAAAAAAAAAACTTTTTTAAACCAAACTGTTTTTGGTGTAAAGATCTCTTCATTGCAAATATTTTGATATGTGAAACATTGCTGTACTCCTTGTATAAGCAAAGCTAAGAAAATGTGTCCACAGCCAGGTTAGTGTTTCACTTTGAACCTAAATTTGTGACATTCAAATTGGCTTTTGGGTCAAGTTTGGACACCTGTATAATTACAAATGAAAATAATGCAGTTCTGAAAAAAATTAGGCATAATATATGTATATAGATCTGTGTATAGAGGCATATTAAGACAAATCAGAGGTTTACTTTACTTGGTATGGGGTGCTAAAGATGGATATTTCTGTGATTTGCGAGGAAATTGTCATGAAAATGATCAATTTTGATTGGTTATTAAATCAAATTGGTGGATTTTCTAAATGTTTGTTGTTCATTTTCTGGAGCATTGTGTTGTACTGTTTGAAGAAATGTCTTTGTTTATAGTGTGCAGCATCTGTTCTTCATGTTATTCCCTTGTAAACCTGGCATTCCACACACAGTCAACACATCGACAGTTACGCAAACATACTAAATATTAAATATTTCAAAAACTATTTGAAATATCTGCTTGAAACTTTGCAGAGTGACTGTTTTCACCAAAAGGCATAGTTTCTGACACATTTTGTTTTCCTGTGAAGAAACCAAAAAAATGAGTGGTCCTACCTACTACAAGACAGATATTCATCTCTGATTCTCAGTCAGTTGTGTAGTTTTTATCAGAACATGACAGATGAGGGCAGATAAACACACTGGTGGGGGGTTGTTCAGCGACATCTCACCATGGTCCACTGTGCAGTTTTGATCAAAACATGACAGATGGGGGCAGATAAAAATGTTGGTGGGTGGTTCTTCAGCGACATGATCTCATCATGGTCAACCGTGTAGTTTTTTTATAAGAACACGACAGATGAAGGTAGATATTAAAATGTTGGTGGGTGGTTGTTCAGCGACAAGATCTCACCATGGTCAATGGGATATGGTTTGAGTCCATCCAGTTCAAACAGGTGTCCATTGATAGGCACATAGCTGACGAAGTGGAATGACTCGGAATCCATGGTGCGCACTGTGGAGATTCCTGACTGCTTTTCTGGCAGTTGCTTTGGCTCTGGTCTGAAAGAGAGTCTGACGGTCAAGTTTAACATCAACCGAAACAAGCTAATGACACAAGCTACTGTACAAGCAAGTCAAACAAAATCCATGCTGCAGCTTAATATATAGGCCACAAGAAATACTCTTCAGACTGCAGAAGGAGAAAAAGGTAAACAACCTTGGCACTGAAGCTTTTACAAAGGGTGCATGTGGTGGCCCCCAAAAGAGCGTATCTGCATGATGACAGCATCACGAGACCAAAGGTCTGATTACAGCAAAAACAAACAAATATGAAACAAGGATGACTGATAACGTTCTAAAACAAGATCCACGCACAAAAATGGTTAAAACCATGTCACAGTCATGCCAACATTCTTGCAGATGCTCAAGGCATTCAACAATCCACTACTGGCTAAGTATAATATTATCATTTATCAACTGTCATCTTGTAGCTTTAAAGAAAGGGCTTACCTTGAAAAATTGCACGTTTTGTATCGTCCTCGACTGTTGATGTGTTCGAGTCTGACTGCAAGACTGGGCAGGAATCTTTTTGCCCTTGTTGGTGTTAGCCCTGATATAACCCTGTGTGGTTGACTGGGCTCAAAGCACCAGCTCACTAACCAACCTTGTTGGTGACTCACCGGGCATGACTGTTGTGGGCTCGGGCCAGGTCAGGCATGTTTCCGATGGCATAGCCTTTGTCTTCGGGGTGCATGTGTTTGGTGAAATCCTTGACTCGGGTTAGTGTCTCGCCCAAGTGGACCTTGTTGGAGTTGAGCAGCACGCTAAGCAGGGCGTGAGTTGCACATGAGTTGGGGATGATCTGAAAATGGCCCACAACGTTAACAAACAGCAGACATGCTGTCAACTGAATCACATAATAGTTATCTTCTCCAATTCTTCCCCATTCCCACCTTTTGGAATTCCTTCATTTTGTTTGACACTGGTCCTCTCTAGTGGGCTCTCTGCACCTCTCCTGGGTCCATTTCCTATGACTGTGAGCTTTCCGAAAAACCACTTTGATGTTCTCCCCTCCATAATTTTACATTTACATATCATTTTGGCCCGCTGCACTGACATGAGCACTATGTACCAAGCGGTCACTTCTGCTTGTCCTTGTGGAGACTCGTATAACTAGGTACTCCAAACCTTCTCTGAGCGATTATTGAGTGACCCTGACTTGACCTATTATTAACCCCGTAATTCTACGTAATTTTAACATGTACTGAATAAAAAAAAATGCACCATGATAAAAATGTCTGTGCTCTTTGTAAAATACAAATTGCAGAAATGATTGTAGAACACACTCGTGAAATGAATCATGGAGTTAACCACCACCCCTTTTTTTTTTTTTAATTTTAAATGAAGGAAACTGACAACTGAATCAGAAAACATTTCTCCTTCGGATTATTATTTTTTTTGGGGGGGGGAATAATTTTACGTGGTCAAGTTCTCATCACAAACACATGTTTATTGACTTTTTTTCTGTTGTGAATTTCAGATGCTGTGTACTTGCAACTTCAGAAATGTTTTGCTGCATTCGGTAGAGGCAATCGACCAAAACCTCCCACTGGTCTTCCACTGACAAACAGGCTCCTACTCCAGCTGCGCCGATTACAAGATGAAAGTGGCAAAACATCAAATGCAGTGAGTAATTTCCTCAAAATGAATATAAATAAGTTTTGCACATTTTAGGGTTTCTACTTGATTTGTTCTTTTTTTGTTCCTTTTTGATGCAGTGTTCTATTTTTTATTTGCAGTGCTGTTCAGTGGTGACTGAAGCTGTGATGGTTCTCTAACTTAGTCTAAGTGTATAACGTCTTGCTAATTTCCACACTTTTTGTCATAACAATAAGTGATCTTTTTTTTCTCTCTCAGGTTAATGGCTGGTTTGCAAGGCTGTTTCCTGACATCAGTTTTCCTGCACAGCGCATCAGTGGGTTGATTGACAGGACAGAGGCACAGTTCAAAGCTCTTGAGAAAGATGGTGGTGATGTGAAGACCTTCCTACAGGAAGAACGTGACTTTGACTTTGTGTCTGAGATGCTTTCAAATCTCGGTTTGAAGCGGGGACATCTTCTTGCAGACATGAAGGCAGTTAAAACACCAGAAGAATTTGAATGCACCAACCAAGTCATCATTGACCTGGAGAACTTCAGGAGCAGAGAAAAACTTTCACTAAAGTTTACTGTGATGTGGGTGCAGCTCCTTTCCAGTGGAGAAAACATCAGTGACACTGAAACTGAAAGGTCCATCAAGAAGGTCATTGATGAATACAGGACTCTAAACCGCCACAGAAGCACAGCTCCTGACAAAGTTGATGCATTTCTCAGCTCCAGGTTCTCAGCTGTGAGGGCCCCACCTTCCAGTACCACTACCAGTCTATCTTTACCATTTGACAACCAGAACTTCATGAAGAAGTTACAACAGGAAAAGGACTTTCTGCTTCAGTGTTCTGTGTCCATGCAGCAGGACAGTCAAACTCTTCAGGATACTGTCCATGAACTTGCAGCAGAAAAGAAGAAACTCCTTCAGGTGCCAAATACTATCCATCAATTGCAGCAGGAACTTGATCGCCAGAGGGAGTGTTCCAATATTCAGAAAAGAGCAAGTCAGTTGAGGTACAATGCGAAAAGGAGGGCATGCAATGAAGGAAGGAGGAGACTTCAGCGGCAGGAGAGAGAGACTGCTGAACTAAGGGCCACACAAGACCAACTGCAAAGAAATGTTGACCTACTTAGGAGGGAGCTTGACAGACAGAGACGAAGCTGTGCATCATTCCGTCTGGAAGCACAGCAGCTTCCAGAAGAACTGAATGCAAAGTGCGCTGCAGAGACCAGAGTGAGGCATGAAAATAACCGCTTCTGTGATGAAATACGGAAGACTGTTCTTCAGCTGCAGGGAGAAGCTAATATTCCAGCAAGTAGATGTTCTGCAGTCATCAAGATTGTTGCTGAAAACATGTTTAGTCGACACTTCCTCAACAGTGACCTGCCTTGTCTCCAGACATCAATCAACATTGCTGATGAGGGGCAAGTGCTTGCAAAAATCCAGGCGACTGAGAAGATTTTGAGTGTATCAGATTGCACCATGCACACGGATGGCACATCAAGAGACACAAGGAAGATTGTTGGCCAGCAAATTACTCTTGACACTGGTGAGACGCTAAGCCTGGGTTTCACTCCTGTTGCCTCTGAAGATGCTGCTACACTGCTGGAAATGACAGTCCATCAGCTGCAGGAAATGGGAGACCTATACTGTGATGCAACTGATGACGACAAGGAGCAGGTCTTCAAAGCTCTACTGCAGAAGTTAACAAGCTTTATGACAGATTGAGCTGCAGTGATGAAGAAGTTTGATGCCGACTTTCTGCAGTTCATCAGAACTCAAGTTGGACAAGAAACAGTGGTGCATTTTCTTCACTGCAATGCTCATTATCTTCTGGGTTTGAGTCGATCAACTGACCTTGCCCTTCAAGCAGCTGAGAAAGCAGCAAGAGAAACTACAGGTGTTGCACTTGGTCGAGACCAGCAAGCAAAATTTCGCTTTTTTAAGTCGAAAGAAACTGCAACATCCAGGTTGATCAGATCTGACGTAACAGGACCATGAGGTGACCAAAAAAATGGATGTCGTATGGAATGGCTGGCATGCTGCGAAGAGAAAGGGGTGAGGAGCAGGATGACAAGCTACCGTTCCAACCGCTTCAATTCATTTTTTGAAGGAGCTGCTGCAATCATTCATCACAGAAGAACTCTCCTCAGCTTCTTTCAGTCCCTTGGCCACTCCAACTTGAAGACACAGAGTGTTGAAGCAGACCCAGCTGATGACAGGCTGTTGGCATTCGTAGCTGCTGCTGTTCTCTACATTCACCTAACAGGGCCATACTGGGAACTGCTCCAAAGTGATGTCAAGTACGTCAACCTCTACCAGTACATCAATCCCATGATGGCTTGCTTTGACAGGTACAAGCTTCTTTTTTAAATAATTAATAATGACAGTAGTAATTGCTGATTTCTGCTTGAACTTTATCTAGTAATTTGATTTTAACTGTAAGTTCAGCCACGTTCTAAGATTTGTGAACTTTAAACAAATCTATGCATTAGTTTTTGGAATGTTCTGAGATACCGATGTGATGTTTTCAAGGAGAAAATGGGTGTGGTATTTTCCAGATGGTCAAGAGATGCCAGTGAGCTGCTAGACCCCAACTACCAAGGAGTCTTTGATGGGAACTTCCAGCTGGGAGACAACACAACACCAGTAAAGGACAGCCTTTATGAGTTTGTTGGTCAGGCAGACATCAACCAACAAGTGCAGTCTGCCCTCCAGCAGATGATGAGGCCACTGACGGATGTCACTACCAGCCAGCTCAGGGACTTCATTGCAGGCAATATCTATGGTGGACCACCAGCACCAGTTCCAGAGGGCATGGAGCACTGTCCATTAACAAATCTTCTGGGAGAAAATGTCTTTGGCGATTATGACTTCGACATGGGGCAGCGTCGCCACTGTTCGACTCACCACCGAACAACAACCCACATGCTTTGCCACAACAAGACAGCAAAATGGCTGTCCAGAAAAAGGTCTGCTGACACTGCTTCTCTGATGAAGTTTGCCCGGACAAAAGGCAGGAGTTTGCGACAAGATCATCGCCAGCAAGAGCGGCTAGTGATGCTGAAGATCAGAGAGAAACTTGTGGAAGATGAAAGAAAAAAGAAACTGCGTGAGGCAAAGCAGGCAGCAGTGAAGCAGCAAATCCTGAGGCGTCTTATTACACACGGGGGACCTTGTGAGACATCAGATGATGTGGATTGTTTGATTCATCGTCTTCGTCGAGACAAAGACTGTGTCCTGCTGGAGGCCCTGAAAGACCAAATCAGGTACCAGAAGACAATCCTTGGACGAAAAGGAAGTCTTCGTCTCTCAGGGTCTGTTGAGGATTTGATTCTGACCCTAAAGAACACCTCAGTGACCCTGCACTCCCTGTGGAGCCTCAGCAACAGCTTCAGTCAGAAGATGAAGATGGTGGATATGATGAATTTGACCCTGTTCAGCCACCAGAAAACAGAGCTTGTCCTGGTGAGGATGCAGATGATGATGATGATGACACAGCTCTGTTTTCTTTCTGCAGACAGGGCCAGTGGGTGGCTGTCTTTTATGATGACCAATTTTATACTGGCCAAGTTATTGAAGTCGCACATGGACAGTCTGCAGTTGTGAAGTATCTTGAGCAAACAAAGGGCCGGAAAGATTACTACAGATGGCCAAGGTCAGAGGATGTGGCGGAAACCTCTGCCCACTACGTGTACCGGTGGGACTTCGAAGTGACACCAGTTAGCAATGAGGGCCGAGTCTGGGAGGTGGCTGACATAGACGACATCGCTTCCAGCTATGAATTGATCAAGCATCAGTCATAAATGGTGTGAAGGCACATAAAAAAAACTTCTTTTTTTTTGGGGGGGGGGGGGGGGGGGGTACTTGATGGTTTGGTTAGTAACATAGTACAACAGATCTCTTTATTCTGATCACTTTCATATAAGATTCATGCATGTAGGTAAAATACAAGAGAAGTTACACATTTTTGAAGAATTAATTCTGTCCAGCAGCCAGAATTGCATTAAAATTGCTGATTTTGTGAATTTTGGTTCATCATTGTAGAAAACATATTCCTAGCAGGCTCTTGAAAAATTTCCTGTGCAGTGACTGTTATATAAAGACCAGCATCACATCAGTTCCTTAGCATTAAAAGATATATTCTTTGAGCTTTGTGCATTCAAAATCCACACTTTGTACAATTAAGAACTGGGATGCAAATTGGCATACAAATAAAATCTTTAAAAATCATAACTTGTCTTTTAATGCACCAATCATGATAAATTTAGTATTACTGTAATCAGTTTATGGAGATCTTTCTAAATTGTAACAAACAGAAACTGTACTTTTACATTGCAAAATCACTTTGAAGTACCTAGTAAGTAGTATAACATCTGATATCAACTGGTCATGTTCAGCATAATGCTACTGAACTTAATGGGACTTGGATGCACTGTGATCTTGCACTTACACAGTAGCACTGTAAATTAGGCAATGAAACTGCAAAAACTTAAACTGGATCAAAACAATGAGCAGTACACTGAGAATGTCCCGTAAGGTATACTATTAATGGACAGAGAGACAATCCCACCTGTTGAGCAAAGAAAATGCTGTTGACTGCATCATCGTCAGTTACAAAAGATTCCACCTCCGGGTTGGCCTTTCTCCTGCTTCGTCGCTCTTCAATCCAGCGAAACAGGAAGATGAAGCCATAAACTGGCCTGTATGAAAAACACAAACTTTTGAACAAATTACCAGCTTTCGGCACAGCTGATCACATGCTAAGCATCACTCATTTAATGATTTATGCTGTGTTTGTAGTTTTAGTTATGTTCACATTTGCAGCACAGTGCATGTGTGTGTGCTGGGGGAAGGGTGGGAGAGGGGGTGGGTAGGTAGGATGGTGGGGGTGTCTTTACACTGTCACTAACGATTCATTACACTTATACAAGTTATAGTAGTAGTAGTATGCTGATGATTTGTTCCAGATGAAACACTGCATGCTGGCATCAGACAAGAAAATAAAGTGTACCAAAGTACTGACCCCTCCATGGATTTGGTCAAGTCATAGATCTCCTCCACCTGGACCCCCTTAACACCTGACAGAGCAGACAAAAATCATCATCAATACACTGATGTCTGACTCAGCAAAAACATCCTGTGTGTATCACTTCTCTTATTATGTATACATCCCTTGATTGGATTAAGTCTTAATCTTATATAGTTTGTATAATTATGCATAAGTCATTATTAACACTGTATATATTTAAAATGATTTTTTGCCTTGATGGTCTTGTTGCTGTAGTACTCACTTTCTTTAGTTCCAGTGCAATGAAAACTATGAAAATGTTATTTACTTCTAACTCAGTAACTGGTTAACAACTGTGAATGTGACACTGACAGTGACTTGAGTGAGCATAAACTGTCACTACAAATATGACATGTATACATACATTAGTATTAACTATAGTATAAGAAGACTGAATGTACTGGTGATGCTTGCATTTGACTTAATATTATAATAAGTTAATAACTTTAAGTAGAAAATTATGTCATAATAGTTTTAATACTCCTATGATCAGCTGGTTGCTACCATTGTACCAGTATCATGATTATGATATGAAGTAATAAACAGTAACATTAACAGTATGACCTGCACCACCAATTCAGTGTGTCACAGATCATTAATAATGACATTATCATACCATATTCTGCTTTAGGTACTACTATTATACTAGACTACTAGTACAAGCTTAGTACTAAACTTGCACTTGTCACAGTACTAACTAACTTACAATTACATTACTTAGTAATAGTAACTACTAAAGTACTATTACACAGTATTAGTATTACTAGTTTTATTTCCAAATTTTAATTAGTAACTTCATGGTTATACTGTAGGAACTAGGATATATTTAAATCTCTTAACTAAAAAATCAGAAAGAAAAAAGAAAAGGTTGAACAGATGCAGGGGATGGAGAATACTTTTTTTTTTTTAATTAAAAAAGAAGTTTTGCTTACCAAAGTCTTCCAACAGGAGAGTAAATAAACCTGAGAAAAAAAGAACAAGAAAATCATTTAGTCAAATTAGTGTTTATTGATGCATAAGATGCAGTAAAGACTAAAGGACACACTGATCAGTAATCATAATAAATTAACATTCAAAACATGCTGACAATAAACTGAATAATTCAGTGACAGAAAATACTAGTATTATTAAAAGTAAACATGGTGCTTAACATCAACAGAAACCAGCATAAGGCTTATTTAAGTTATTAGGGATGGTGTTACACTGTTAGTATTAATTATTATTACTATAGTATTATTAGAATATGTACATGTGATGCATACAAACTATAAATATACTTCTCTTAAGATCATCTTGAACAAGTGCAGCCTTCCAAAACAACACAAAACCTTGTTTTACCACCATCAATTTCAAAGTATCATTACTAATAAGTAATATTAGTTTATTAAGTACTGAACTTGTTTTAAATTTGATCACTGACACTGATGAGTGATGGCTTTCAGTTTCACTTATGGCTACATCCTAACATTTTAGAAATTAGATGAGTAAAACATAAGCAAAAATTTGCTTCTTACAAGCAGCAGCCTCTTCCATACAATAAACATGCAAAATTGTAAAAACAATAAAAAGCACACCTTCAAACTCTAAATCTAATTTCTAAAGTCTAACTTTAGCCTGCTGGGATGCGCACCAAGTTACCAGGTTGAATACTTTTTCAACAAGGCAACAGTGTTGGCTCTATCTCTAAGATCAACCTTTTCAGTTGAAAACCGAAGACATTAGTAGTCTCTTACAAAATACAAGTCAAAACGAAGAAGCCATCCCGGGATGGTACACCTGAACTTTTTAACTTTAGAACTGAACACTGATCAGTTTAAAACTCTGTTTCACCGCTTCGCACCAGTGGAAACATTTACTGATTTAGATTTACACAGTATTGTCGTCACATACAAATAAATACCAGGCCTATCCAGAAGAATTACTTTCGTTGACAAGTACCCCCCAACAGTTCTATGGGGAAAAAATGAAATAATACGCGTGATAAAGTTTCTTTTCGTTTTGACTTTGACTCAAAGTTTAAGCCTTTCCGAACTTTCCCCCGATTCTGATGACGCGCAGATCATGAAACTAAAAATTATCTATATCATCTAAACAAAACAGTGGTTGCAGTAAACCTCGCAAAGAATGTAACAAGGCGTTTACCCGGGTCACTTTCAAGTTCAAGCCAGCCTTTGTTCATTTTGGCAATCCAAAGTATGTACAATTATTCTAAGAAAGTGGCGCCAGACGGTAAACCTCCGCAATTTTTAACATGGCTCACTCCCGCAGACTCGCGTCTAAAAGTGACCACAAATTGTATTTGCTACAAAAGAGTCGTTCCAAGGGAAACCACTGGTGTTGATTTGAGTGAGTTTCTTGTCCAGGTCGTCTTTTTGTTTTATTGCTCTCTGTGTATTGTTAGTCATGTATTTAGTAGTCTCTGTTAAAAGCGTGATCATCATGCTGTTGCTAGTATCGACGAAGATTTCCCTTCTTCGATAACATCTCGTTTGTAGGCTTCTAGTTCTACTGGCCTATTTGTGTGTGTGTGTCAAGGGAGTTAACTTTCGCAAACAATGCTTGGCAGCTAAGAATAGGACGGTTTGTTCTGTTTTAGATAATTTGGTAGTCACCGCTGTGCACAGCTATTTGCGTCTCTTCTGGGTCCTTTCTGTTAGGCGTCTTGTTCGTTTATATTTTCTGTTGAAGAAAATGCTTTTGTTTAAAACTGGTGAAAGTCACGACCATTAATTATCAAGACTCGCCAGGATCTACGGATGTTACACTTAACAGCAACAGCTTGAAAGCCAGACGAACAGGTGAAAACGCTGATTTTAATCAGACAGCACAAAACATGGACAAATTTTCAGTGGAAACATTTTTCTCAAGCAACAGACAGACAGGTATTACATGCAAAAAAAGATGAAAGACGTTTCAGTTAGTGCTGGAGTTTGCTAGACACTTTTTCTCAGCTATCCAGCAATATATATATTATAATCAATCAGTTATCATCGTTTGTTATAAATAATGTTAACTAGTGTATTAAAAAATTCTTCCTCAGTAGGGCTGGGCTATGACAGAGCATTGCAAGTCCTGCAGTGATGTGTGTTTAAAAGGTGGTCACAGTGCCTTGGGTGTTACTCGACAATAAAATAAATGACAACATATTAATACAAGTTATAAATTTAGAACTATTAATATAAGATTAGGATTAAGTCATAAGTGTTGTAATTTAATATATAACTACAAGATCTTGATGTTCCTGGAGAGCTTGGGATTGGCTGTAGGTTGTGAAGACTGCAGCCTAGTTGACTGTGGAGGGACTTCAGTGAAGGGGCTGAAAAAATAGCTGTGGAGAGGAGGTTCCATTCAGAGGTTGTATTGGGGAAGAGGGAGTGGAAGAGAACATGGTGATGGGTCTGTTCCTGGTGCAGTCTTTTTGCTCCTCTGGTCCTAGGATCAGAGTGGTGGAAGAAGCTTATTGGGCCATTGCTGATTTGTTCATTATCTATACGGTATACCCATGATAATAATTGTAACATTTAATGATTTATATAGTGCCTGATCCAGCTAGACTGGCTCAAAAAAGTCAAAGCAATTTATTGATCCACTGCAGCAAAAACAGATCACCGACCCCCTACTGCAGATTAGCTGACTTTTGGTTGCAAAATGGGTCTCAGTTCCACAGAACTGGGTTAGATCTGACAGCCATATAATTGATTGTAAAATGTTACTGTTTAAATGTGATGATCACTTTTTGCTTTGCTTCCAGTTCAATAATGAATGTGTGAGTGAGTGTGTGTGTGTGCGTGTGTGTGTGTGTGTATGATTTTGAGGCTGTTCTGATGGAAAACAGTACTACATCAGTGAAAGTAGACCGTCTAGAGAGGGTACAACACCAAGCAGCCTGATTCATCAAGAGAGACTACAGGACAAGAGAGACAGGATGTGTGTGACACATGTTCCAGGAGCTAAACCTGCCACCACTGCAGGAACGTAGGAAGCAGCAATGGCTGACAACCCTCTACAAGATTGTGAAGGGCCACATCCCAGCCATGCCCCCAGAAAACTTCCTGACACCAGCAGACAGAAGTCGAAGAAGAATATGTCCGACCATCTTTAAGGACTGCAGTTATGATAACACCATCACTAGACAAGAAATTTGAAACTCTTGTGGCTTGAAGATTCCAGACAGCAAGACTGAGCAGTATAACTATAAGAACTCATTCTTCGTAAGAACTGTGGCTGATTGGAACAAGCTAGAAGATACTGTAGTCACACTCACAGCAGACTCTGTCACTGCATTTTTATCAGCAGTGGGCAGAGGGCTGTCCCCCACACATAGGCAGTCAGAGCAGAAATGCATTTTAGCCAGTTTTTAAATATTTGAAATAGGGACTGTAAAATGGAACCACACAGACTATTCTTTTTAAGTAATTTTTTTATATTTGCATTGCACTCTCCCAGCTCCATTGCAAAAATGGCCCAAAATGGTCCCTGCAGTGTACATATCCAGATCCAGATCCAGAAGAAGCAAATATGAAAGTAATCATCACAAAAACAGTAAAATGACAATAAGTTATTTGGCTGCATGTGCGTGTGTGTGTGTGTGTGTGTGTGTGTGTGTGTGTGTGTGTGTGTGTGTGTGTGTGTGTGTGTATTTCTCCATTTTTGTTTTGTTTTCTGGCTACCAAATTGTACAGTATTATTTATATTAAGCATGGCAGCCAAATGCCAGTAATGAAAATATTTGACTTTCAGGGCTTTTACAAATATTTTTTGGACACTTTGTTTCAGGGCCAAACAAGATTCATCCTACACTAGCTGCTAGTGCTAGAACAGTAGTACTAGTAGTGAGACTTCTTGAAAAGGACCCTTCAAAGTTCACTACAGCATTTCTTTTACCTGCACTGAAATGTCTTCAGTGTTGCGACTGCGGTGCCAGACCAAAGCAGGTCTCAAGTCTCTGGAGGGGTTGGTAGCCAACTCCACCATCGCCGACCTGCTGCTGGCAGTCTCTAAAGCCACTGCCATCCCCTCTTCTCGCCTCAGGGTCAAGGTGGGTTTCCCACCCAAACCCATTGATACCACAGACATTCACCGCAACCTGTCTGATCTCCATGTGCGGTCTGGTGACAAAATCACTGTTGATGAAGACACGTCGGTCCCGGGTGGTGATTCTTCAGCATTGCCAGCAGGAGGAGTGGGTGTGGCTGAGGCAGACAGGCTGCTGCAGCAGCAGATGGCAGCGGGGGCCAAGGGCATACTGCAGAGGAAGGTGGTACCGGCAGATAATTCCTGTCTCTTCACCTCCATTAGTGCCCTCATGACGGATGGGTCAGTCAGCCTCAGCAATGCTGGAGAGCTGCGGCAGTTAATTGCTGGTGTGGTGAGCAGTGACCCAGAGACATATTCAGAAGGGTTCCTGGGTCGTCCCAACGCAGACTATGTGAAGTGGATACTCAACACAGATTCCTGGGGGGGCGGGATCGAAGTGGCCATCCTTGCAAACTACTACCAAACGGAAATAGCTGTGGTTGATTGCCAGTCTGCCCGCATTGACCGCTTTGGGGAAGACAAGAATTACCCTCAGCGCATCTTTCTCCTGTATGATGGTGTTCACTATGACCCTCTTGTGCTGGAAGCCCCGGATGGAAGTGGCACCATCCTGGAGCTACGGTTTCCGGCCACCGACGATGCTATCATGCTCCAAGCCATGGACATTGCCCAAGAGGCTCGGTCCAGTGGACAGTTCACAAACATGGCAGAATTTGCTTTGCGTTGCCTCATATGCCGTGCTCCGCTGAAAGGTCAGAATGAAGCCCAGCAGCATGCTCTCAGCACAGGACATGACCGATACGGAGAGTACAAACCATAAAGCTCTACAGACTGTGCCACTGGAATCATCTTATACTCATTTTGGGCCTTTTATATTAAGTGTAGTGTGTTATTTTGTATTACTATGGCATTATTTGTGTGATATTTTGTGAGTGAGTCTGACTGAGATAGTTTTTGAATGATCTGGAGTTTTAAAAGGAAATCTGACGCATGTATTGATGTATTATAAAATTAAATTTAAACTTACGGTTTGTTGAAGTGTCCTTGCCTGGGTGAGTGCATGCGCAGTATAGTATTGTACCTAACAAATGGCTGTATGGAGATCTGGGCAAAAACTTCTCCTGACACCAGGACTAATCTTTGAGTCTACATGTGTTTTGCCCAGCTATCTATATCACTTCTAGTCTTTTATCAGTGATGTTGTGAGCAAGGCTGGAATGTGATTGTGAGGGAAATTTATCATAAAGCCACTTTTCTCTATGCCAAAGACTCTTCTTGAGCAGAAATGGGTATTTCTGCTCAAGAAGAGTCTTTGGCATAGAGAAAAGTGACATTTTTGCTCCCTTAGTCTTACTCTTAGAATGATAAGTTAGAAACTCGAATTTGAAGTGAAAAAGTACATCCTTTACAAACTTTGTACAACTACAAGATCTGATGGGAAAATGAAATGAATCCTGCAGATGGAACTATCTGCATACTTTTTACATTTTTTAGGACAGCTTTTAGAGTTTTATCTTTGCTTTTGGTTCCCTTTATGCTTCAAGTGGAGCTGTGTTGCCCAGTACACTAATTATACAAATATGTATATTATATATACAGCATGTAGAACTAGAAGTATAAAGGAACTTTCAGTCCATAATTTTTAGAAAGTAAACATGGAAGTTCTGGTCCACTTGGCCTAGATGGCACACATATAGTGATATACAGCAATATATATATATAATCGTTTATTATCCAGAAATGAGACAAAGGGCTCCTGTCATATGTATAATAAAAACTAAATGCAAGGCAACATAAAATGAATGAAATCCAACAAAGTGACAATCACAGCTCTTTGCTGCAACACACACACACACACGCATGCATGTATGTACGCACGCACGCGCGCACGCACACACACACACACACATTTGAAGCATTGCATAATAATCAAAAAAATGATAATTCAAGCATTGTGGTGAAGATAATAACTAATCCAAAGATATTTTGCTTACTTTGGTAGAGTTTTGCCAGGGGAATGCCTTTCTGTTGTCCTAGGTCCTTGAGCTTACTTAATGAGTGAGAGTTTGTGTGTGTTGGGGGTGGGGGGGGGGGGGGGTGAAGGTAGGCTCAGTCTCTAGGTGTGTTGATTTGGCATATTCTAGTCCTGTTCAACAATAATTTATTATGCATTTTTTATATATATTTTTTTCAGTTTAAAAGAAATGGCATTCATGGGGAGAACTTGATTTCCATTTTGATTTTTGTTTCTTGTGTTGGAAACCTGTCAAAACTCCATGATGACTCTGGCTGTCGTATATTTTATTATGACTTATAGTTACTGAAATAAAAGATTAAAAAAGTATATAATTTGTGAGAGTTCAGTTTGGAATATGACATTAGCACAGCAGTCATGTCATGTGCATAATATTGTTGAATGAAATAAAGACAATGGAGAAAAAACAAAACAAAACAAAAACACATGAGAAATGTACACACACACACACACACACACACACACACACACACACACACACACACACACCCAACCAACCAAAAATAACATCAAAGAAGCAAAAACCAACCAACCAACCAACAAACACACACACACACACACACACACACACACACACACACACACACACACACACACACACACACACACACACACACAGACACACACACACACACACACACACACACCAAAAAAAAGGCAAAGATAAACATCAACAAAACAAAAACAGCATGGTTGTGTGTGTGTGTGTGTGTGTGTGTGTGTGTGTGTGTGTGTGTGTGTGTGTGTGTGACAGTTTTACAACACCAATGGATGGAGGGTTGTGGAAGGGTGTGTGTATGGCAGGGGGGTAGTGGGGGGGGGGGGGGGGGGGAGGGGGGGGCAAAGTAAGTAATAGTGGGAACAGCTATAGAATGTGCATGATGTACTGGATGATGTTTTAGTGTGTTGAAGGATGGCTTCAAATTGTTCTGAATGCATGTGTGGGTGTAGGTGAAATTATTTTCAGGCTGATGCTGTTTTTGTGAGTGATGAAATTTCATAATTAAATTTAGGATGTTGAAACTCTCTCTCTCCCAGTTGTCAATTTGTTTGGTGTGTGTGTGTGTGTGTGTGTGTGTGTGTGTGTGTGTGTGTGTGTGTGTGTGTGTGTGTGTGTGTGTGTGTGTGTTAACGGCAGAAAGTCATTATAAAACAAACTTGTGGGGAGTACAGCTTTCTGTGTTCACAACATTCTCAAGGAAATAAAAGTAAAGGAAAAAGGGTTTGTGCACATGTGAGTTGTGAAGTGAAAATCAATAGTTAGGAAACCTTTATGTTTAAATACTTGAATTCCATATGGGAGAATCTTCTATGTGCCACTGCAGTACATGTATATATATGTGCCACTGTACACTGTGCCACTATATATACATGTAAATCACCCTTGAGAGTTAAACACTTCCTGCAGGATTGTCAGACACACAGAATCTGGGAGCAGTAATTTGTCTGTTTTGGACATGCAGTTGTGACACTATCAAATACACCAGGACATTAAAACAGCTCGAAACATCTTCCACCTAATACTGGGCTGCAGTAGGTAGCAGCATACACATTTTATTCAAGAACACCAGCCTTTGTCCAGGCAGTGGCAAAAATATTGATTGCGTTTTCAGCTTAGAATCTGATTTTCATCTGTAGTGATTAGTGGGGCTGGATATAGAAAACAACATGGTGTGTCACAGCTGGCCAGAAGAACAGCATCCTGCTGCTGCTTTTGTTTTGTTCATTTTGCCATGCAAGCATGCAGCTTTGTTGCTGGATATGAAAGAGGCAGTGTGTGTAACTGGGGTAGCTAAGACACATGTCACTGTGTGCGGTCACTTCCACTACATACCCGTTACTAACAAAGCCAAATTTAGAGATATATATAAAGCAAGTTAAAGGGAGGGCCAGACATTAATAAAAGAAATCTTTAAAGCCCTAATTCTAAGCTCTTTTAGCTGTTGGATATTACAAACTGGGGAAGGCTGAGCATAGTTCCTTTCAGCCTGCGTCACAGCAAACATGCTTTTACCTGCATTTGATATCCAGGCATACTTCTTGACTCAATGTGCTTCGACGGACTTGACAGTACCACAGCACTTGTATCTCTGACACCACTAACAGTATCACTTTGCTGAGACATATGACACATACACACATACCCGAACTCCTGCGGTAACTTCAACGCATAAAGTAGAAGAGGAAGAACAGGTTATTTTGAAAAACGAAAGTAAGCAAACGTCGTCTGCAACGCACGATCACATGACACACTGAATGGAGTCTAATTTTAGATTTCTAGTCAACCGGATGTCGACATATTTTTTTCTCGATAGACGTGTGTAACAGTTGTTGTCAACTGTCAGACCGATTTGGGTCGTACTTTTTCCCATAAAGCTATAGATAAGCTTCCTCTGGTTTGTTCTAGAGCTTCCAGACTGTTTGCTACCTTACTGTTGAACAACAGGAGGCACAGTTCCTTGTTTAAACTCTCTTCACGGGACAAAATAGGATTCAAGCAGACGCAACATGGCAGAAAGTCACACAGAAGTACCGAACAAAACCGCAAAGGGCGGTGGAATCGTGGACGACTTCATGTACGGATCAAATGTGGCCACAGCACACGTTTACATTCGTCTTGGTAAGCATGTTGTCAGTAATGCATTTTTCCGTCGACATTTATGCCAGGACATGGCCCAAGTCGACGTATAACTATCAAGACCAAGATCAAGATACCTGATATATATATATATGCAGTATCTAGATAAAATGTGGCCAAAGCACAGGTTTATAAATGTTCATCTCCCTGTAAAGCAAGTCGCCAGTACTGACAAGTCGGTAGTCTAGTTGATCCCTGAGGTACGGGTGTAATGTGGCCCCATCACACGTTTAAGGTGTACAGAACTTTACATTTGTCAGGGTATCACATTCACAATGCATGTCCACTAGTCAGCATGATAAATTATACAAGTTTGTTCACCATATATATATATATATATAATTATCCCTGCACATGAATACATTGTTCTGATGAACTTTCAGTCATATGTTTGAAGTGTTTCTACTAAAATTTGAGTCCGTTACTACTAAAATTCTAGTTTTAAATTTAGTGTTCCACAGAGTCAGCATTTACTGTTTAGACTGATCTTGACTTTTGGTTTGGTATGGTGGGATAAGGCTACTGATTCATGAGAGTTATCTGTGCACAGATTGCTAAATATTGGCTTTCACTAAGTTTCAGTTTAATTGGGCTTTGTGATACCACTGGCATTTCACACCATTTGTACAGGGTTGACGATAATACATCTTGCAGACGCACCTGTGTGCATGTGGACTCGACCATGCGTGTGTGTGTGTGTGTGTGTGTGTGTGTGTGTGTGTGTGTGTGTGTGTGTGTGATCATCAGCACTATCATCAAGTTGGTGGTAAAATTAGACTAGTCACCATCTCTGAAGTGTTAGTGGAATTTTGACTCTTTGAGGCACAGAGATGATGACACAGTTTGCAGGCTAAAGCAGCCTCTTTTACTAGTTTTAGTCAAAACTGTATTGATTTAACCATAATGTCATAAGATAGAGGACAAACCAAGGAATGCATTGTTGGTATGACTAAGACTGAAGAGTAATTATGTGTGGTTGATTTTATAGTACAGCTGCAAATTTGTAATCAATGCCTGGCATTGGCAACTTAAATAATTTTTATTGATAACATGGTACTTCCACATTTTCATATTTGGATGAATTAATGAAAGCAAACTGGCTGATTATAAAATTAGTTTTCACAATTTTTAGCATGGATAGCTCAGTGGTTAGTGCTGGACTTGTTACTGAAAGATCACGGGTTTGAATCCCTGCAGGGGTGGCGGGATAATTTTCTTCTCCAGGGTCAACTTTCTGTGCTGACTTTTCTTTCAGTATTGTTACCACAGTAGCATGTAAAACTGAAAGATCCTGGTCATTCTGCCAAAAGTGCAGGTGGCAGGTTACAGCTGAACATGCAGGCACTTCACATTATATGTATAATATAGCTTTGTATGAAGTGAGATGCTCTGCTCGAGAGCGGAGAATAATGCTATCTATAATATTATAAAAGTGATCAGCAACAACAACATTAGTGCAAGTGGTCACAGACTCATACTAACAGTAACACACATAATGAGTGACACTGAACTGATGGGTCACATTATCACAATATCAGTATTATCACTCTAGTTTGTTTCATTTTGTAGTAAATATTATTATAATCTGTTTATACCAGTCTGAGTGTACACTGTACACAAGGCATTCATGTTTTCTGTGTTGTCAAGTTTTGTTATGGAATCATGTTTTAAAATTAAGCCAAATGCTATTTGGTTTCAGGCTTCCTACGCAAGGTGTATGGCATTCTGTCAGTGCAGCTGCTGGCCACCACGCTTGTTGCCTCCATCTTTCTCCTCAATGAGTCAGCTAAGGAGTTCGTCCAGCAGAAGTAAGTATTCAGTGCTGCATGTGTGCATGCATAGTATTTAGTAAGTAAACATGGTGCTTAACATCCACAGAAACCCCAAGGATTATTAAGAAGGGGGGGAAGGGGGTATGGAGGTGGGGGGAGAGGGATACCTATCGCTACAGTGTCACCATCAGAATGACTTCTGCATTAAGGTGGGCAGTGATGAGAGCCATTTTAATGTTCATAATTGTGAGGGACAAAGTCACAAGACAGTGTCTACAGACCACAACTTTTGAAGAGAAAGGAGAACCGAAGCAGATTTGAACCGAGGTCCCGCTGCTTACCAGCCTAATGCCTTTCCGTGAGGCCAAACCGGCTCACACTGCATCGTTATAGTAATTAGTATTAGTAACATACTAACAAATGGCAAACAACTGAGGAATGGTGTTGCTTTTTATCAGTCAGTGGCATTGGCCATTGAGTGTACATAATCAGAGGCTGGGTGTGTGTGTGTGTGGTTGGGGGGGGGGGGGGGGAGGGTAGTGGTGATGGCAAGATTTGATTTGTTGTATGTAAATAACATGATATATGTAATGTGTACTTCAGGGCTTTATTTGTGTGCTTCAATTTTAGCGGGCACAGAAAGAAGCACACAGTTTTGTCTCAGTTGCTGACACAGTGACAGCTACTGAGGTAGACAGATAATAGTAATACACTGACACCCCCTTCCCACTGACCCCCCGCCCACCCACACGCACACATTGACATGGTAATTACTCTCCTAGATGATTACCATTCAGTTACTAAGCAACAATTAACTGGAATAATGGATGATTTCAGCAGCAACTGACATTGACACAGTGACTGTAAATAGCTACCGGCAGACTAAAATGTAATTTTAGCAACATAAGTTAAAACTTATATTTTCTGAATGAGTACAACAGTGTAAGAACAACGAAAGAAAAAATAAGTTTCTACCTGATATGGTTCATGAGTTATTGCATTTTGATAGTCATAAAAACTAGGCATTCATAAACTATTTTTTTTTTAGCTATTTTGGGGCAGCAATATACAGAAGTCTTGAACCACGATAAGGTACAGCATGCATTTTATTACAACTATGTAGCCATCTTAATTAAATAAAACACACAAACCCAGATTAAACAAAACATGTACACTTTACCAGACATGTCAAAATGGTAAAAAGTGCAGAAACAAATGTGTGCAAATAGCCTAAACTTACAAATCTGAACAGAGCTAGTGAAGGGTAATCAAGCCTGACATGGCCCAAAATGCATTTTTCTCATTCTCTATAACATATACAACAAGGTCAATTTTTTTCTAGACCTCTAAATAAATTTTATTGTAAACAAAAAACAACAACATGAAAATGGAGAATTATGCAGTCTGACAGGTGGAAATAAGCACTTTTGTGACATTCAAAATTTAAAACCCCTGTATCTTCAGAACCATTCAGCCTTTCTTCATGAAATTTGGACAGAACTTAATTCAACTAATGCCCTTCTTAGTACTGCTGAGATTTTTTAGTTTTCTTTTAAACTAAGAATAGTAAAATCAGTTTAGACATCATGATCATTTAGAAAGATGTTGAAATTAGGTGCAAAAAGAAGTACGACAGCAATTCCTGCTGCCATCAAGTCTTAAAGACAAAATAAAAGTGCCCCACCACTCTCCCCTGAATAAATAATGATATTTCTATTAAAAATAAATAATTAAATAAAAGAAATAAATTTAAAAAATAAAAAAAGGAAGATTTTATTTTCACCTTCATGTGTATGTTTGCTTGTACAACTTGTATTTCTTTTGCATAGTGTCACTACTTGGGATGTGCCATATGCGTCCATTTGTTGTGGTAACAGGAAAGTCAAAGTCAAACACAAATATGCATGCAACTGTGTCAGTATCTGCATTGGAAGGCCACGTGTACGTATTGTTTGTGAGAGAACTCTTCCGCATGAATTGAATTTCTGCTTCATCTTCACTGATGATCTTTGCAACCTGTCCAACATGAAAGTCCTGGTCATAGAAAATGGCAACATTCTGACCAGCCTTTCTAAATCGAAACTCTGTAGGAACAGTGTCTTGTATGCTAGGTGAGGCAGGGGACGTAGGAATTTCGTTTTCAGCATCTGATTCTGAATGTAGGTTGGAGAGAGAAGCGGCACAATCCTGTTCTTCTTCAACTTCCATCTCCTCAGACTCAGAGTCACAGGCGTCCTTATCAAGCAATGTATCTGCAGCATGCAAATGAGAGGCATTCAGAAATCGTGGAAAGGGATTTTCTTCTTGCAGAAAAGCCTTCATGGACTGAACAAGGTTGGGTAGGTCCTGGGTCAGTTTCAGGTGCTCTGATTTGAATCCCAGCACCATCTTGAAGAAACGCACGTGTGCTTTCATAGCACTGACTTTCTCTCTCTGAAGTCGGCATCTTGTCAGAAGTCGCTCAACATCAGTGACTGCAGTGAGGGCTCCACCAAGTTTGTCAACTTCAGTCAAAATACTGGCTTTTGTCCTGGCCAAGTTCTCCTCATTCTGCTCCTTCTTTTGGTGCTGGACCTCAAGGCGCTGCCTTTTGGCAGCAGCCACATCTTGATGCTGCTCTTGGTGCCGTTTTCGCAGTCTGGAAGCCTTTGAAGATGACATTTGTAAGAGGCGGCACTGTTCTTCAGCAGACTTCTTCAAAAACCATTCTGTCATGGTCTTGTTCCGCTTCAGCATGATCAGCGTGCTGTGGTGATGAACAGATGTGTTGCGCCGTGTGTAGATTGACACATCCAAGTCCCCAAAGCACGCCTCACCAAGCAGATTTGTGATATGAGAATGCTCCATCTTGGCAAGCACAGCTGGATCCTGGACAGCATGGTATCGTCCATCTGGAAGAAAGTCACACAGCTGCCGCTCGGTCACCTCCACAAATGCTTGACATATGGCGCTGATGGCTTGCTGCACCTTGGGTCTGGAGTCTTCATCAAACTGGAGTAGGGTATGAAACCTGTTGTTGAGTGGCGCACCAAACAAGGAGGGGACAGTCTCCATGAAGGTAGATGAGCTATCATCGGCCCATTCTTTCAGTTGCGTGTGAAGTTCAACAACAGGCATTTCCTTTTTCCCACGCACAACAGCTGCCAGTATGGCCCCGTGACTCTGTAAAAGAGCATTGCAAGAGCTCCTACAAAAATGTTCACTTCCTCACTGATGGCATCTTGCAGAACGCTCTCCAGTTTCTGATTCCTTGTTGGCATGTAGTCCTGCAGGAAGCTGATGATGTCCATCCTGTGCTGGAGAATACTGACAGCTGATGATGTCCATCCTGTGCTGGAGAATACTGACAGCTGATGATGTCCATCCTGTGCTGGAGAATACTGACAGCTGATGATGTCCATCCTGTGCTGGAGAATACTGACAGCTGATGATGTCCATCCTGTGCTGGAGAATACTGACAGCTGATGATGTCCATCCTGTGCTGGAGAATACTGACAGCAGCAACAAAGACGCTGTTGAATCGGTTGTCCTTGTAGCTGGGAATGGTAGACTTCAGCTCCATCAGGCTGCAGTAGGCCAGCCACAGGTCTCTACAGCCACTCTTCTCGTCTCCTGTTGGCCCCAACACCTCACAGGCCATTCGGATGTACCTCACAGCGGCAGCTTCCCGTGAATGCCAGTTGGAAAAACGAGGCAGTTTGTCTCGGCCAATCCTCTCTTGGTTCCAGGCAGTCTGCAGGGCAGCAATAGACTTCTCTGCGGCAGAACCTGTAAAATACAGCATACACCATTATTTTATTGCTATTAATAAGTAATATCGCTTAAATTCTTCACCCGTCTTTGTAGAATAGTAGTAAGTACCTTCTCAAAATTTACTTTCAAAAGTAATGTATCACATGCAGTACCTCCACATTGATGTAATTTTGTAAACTATCTGTCATTATTCCATATCCCATCCACCAAAAGTGAAGCATCTGACTTTGTTTTAAGTGTCTGTTTTTGCTGTTAGTCATTTTAAATATTGTTACAGTGTTGGAAGAAAACAACAAAAGAAAGCATAAAATCTTTAAAATATCAAGTCACAGTTTACTTACTAAGTCCCAGCAAGAAATGGGCGTTGCAAAAGAGGAATTCAAAGTCCTCATCAGTCCCAAGGGTTGCTTTCTGCAGGTCGTTGACATCTCTCTTCATAGCCTTGTTCACACTGGCGCGGTCTGACATCAGTCCAGAGAGATGTTGAAGTGCAGTTCTGAAGTGCTGGTCCTTTTCGTCTTCATCGAACACCTCCGTCACTTCTTGGAGGAGACCAATGGTGATGTCGACAAGGGTCTTCGAGTCCTCAGCTGCCACTTCATCAAAACCACAGCAAAGAGAACCAGAGGATGACGTTATCTGTTGACCTATGTACTTGCGATGGTCTCTGGTCGTTCCATCAATGTGGAGATCAAAGTGCTCCTCTTCCACCATTGCCTCTGCAATTTGGAACTTTGCCAGGAAATGACCCTGATCTGCAAAACGCAGTGATGTCCTTTTGGACGGCACATCCTTGTCAGCAATGTGAATGCCAAACAAGTGCTTGGCCACTGCCTGTAATATGACACCACAGTTTTTTGCTGAAACACCGCAAGAGATCAAGGCAATGACAGCTTTGACAACAGCTGGTGTAAACTGTTTCTTTCCACCCTCAACAGTTGTTTGGACTTCGGGCTGCTCTTCATCATTTGTCATGTAGTCCACAAGCTGTTGATCATGGCGCTCATTGTTAGCTTGCACCCTAGTTTTATAGACACTAAGTCTTCGCCGCATGTTCGAAACAACAGTCTGTGATGTTTTTAGTTTCTTTTTCAATTCTTCTACTCGTTGCCTTCTCTGTCCACACTGTCTTTCACGCTGCTCAGTGGTAGCTTCTTTTTGTTTCAAGGCAATTTCCCTTCGCTTAATTCGCTTGTAGAAGTTAGTGTGTTGGATGGCTGCAATGGTGGCATTTGCAGTCTTCAGCTTTTCCCTTGAGATCTTCAGAGCCCGTGCTACCAAATCCTTTTCCTCCCTTGATGTTGTCCATTTTCTTTGTTGCTCATGGATTTCAGCTGCTCTCTGTCTTGCTGTTGTTTTCAGTGTTGCTGTTTCTTCCTGGGAGACACACACTTCCGATTTTAGTGCTTCAGCTTCACGGCGGAGTGCAGCAAGCTGCCTTCCACTTGTTGCAAAAGCAAGAGATCTGTCTTGAGTTGAGCTTGCATCAGCTGAAGATGAATGTGTGCATGAAGCAGTAGAAGATTTAGAAGCAGAACCATCCTTAAGCTGAAAGTGTGTTACAGTTTGTAGTAGGTAATCCTGCAACTTCTCCCCTGTGTTTTTCCTTGAGCAGTGTTTTGCCATTGAGTCATACGGTTTTCGTGTTCTTTGCAGTTTGTCTCTTAACTGTTTGTCAGACAACCCAGCAATGTCCACACCCACAAAGTTTGTCTCTTAACTGTTTGTCAGACAACCCAGCAATGTCCACACCCACAAAGTCAAACCACTCTCTGTGAAGCACACAGCCTGCATCTTGTTGGAAAAACAGGAGGTCCAGTATCAGGCCATTCACAACAGGAACAGCTGGTGTGGCAATATCCTGCAAGGACGTGGGTGACAACAACTGGTGTCGCTTCACACCAGTCTTCAGAAGGAACGGTCCAACATTCCGCAGCTCAAGTTCATCCCCCACATTAAAACTCAGAAAGGACTCTATATCACCGCTTCCTCCATGCACTACAGCAGCACCTCTGTTGGCTCTGTTTACTTTGCTTTTCAGAGAAGTATGCAGCAGCTCTTGCTCTGTAACAGTGTCGAACAAGGAAGAAATTTCCTCCCAAGACTTCTGACAGGTCTGACGTAGAAGATTTGCCTGAAGGAGCAACTTGTTGGTCAGCGGTAGCTGCCGTAGGGCAATCTTTCTTCCTCTCCCTTCTGCCACCAGAAACCGCTGCATTCGTTGAAAGTCTTCATCATCTGTAAACAAATGAAAACAGTTTTAAGTTTTAACTGGCCAATGCATTTCTTCATTTAATTATACGCAAGGTATTTTTCAGCAGCTTTTTTCTTCTTCTTCTTTTCTCTCACTCTTCCTTTCTGTTCATAAGAGTTGAGGAACTGGTTGGCCTTTATTTTTTTAAGGTGAAATTTATTTTAGGCTACTGTTCACAACCACATGAATGAAGTTGAACTGCATACATGCTAACATTAAAATTTAAGATGACCACAGGAAGATAGAAAGTGTGCAATGCATTAGTTCTTTTACACAGAATTATATTAATAATCTACTGAAGACTGAAAGTGATTGAATAATTTACTGTACCTGGTCAGCAGACAAAATGAACATGAATTTGATGAAAGTAGGTAGGTCCAGCCAAATTTTGAAAAGCAAGCAATGCATTCCATTAATATGTGATATTAAAGAGGGTCACAAGGCAAGTACACAAACCAAATTTCATTATCTATAATATTTTTTGAGATATCACCCTTCAAATAGTCATCATTTTAGGCATTTTATGCGCATTTTACAAAATGCCATGTTTGTATGGCTCTAGCATAAAAAGTATTGGTCACACATCCACCCAGCTTGTTTTACACAGTGTCTGCACAACATAGACTAAACACAATTTTTTCAGTAGTCATCCTTACTCAAATTTTGGAGATGCAGAGTGCCAAAAATGGAAAAATCACTAATTCTGACATTGTCCAATCACCAATCTTTGGTACCATGACAAGATCAAACATAACATGGGAATGGAAAGAGGTACAACCATAATTCTGGTATCAGCTGATTCAGCATTAATTAGACAATACAAATTCACAAGTCTGAAGAAGTGCAAGCTAAATTTTACCTACAAAGGCAAGTTTCCAGGATAAAAAAGGGTGCAAATATACCGTGAATCTTTGATGGCAATAGCATTAAAGCAAATCAAACTCTGCCAATGGAAAGAGATACAGTCATGGTTCTGGTATCTGCAGATTCAGCATTAATCAGAGAAGGGAAATGCACAGCATATGGAAATTTAGGCAAATTACAGATATATGTAGACTTGTTTGAATGAGGAAAAGAAGTTAAAAACTGCAGTCCAAGTGTGGCCTCGTGGTAGATGTTGAGGCCTGCCTCACTTTCTAGGACCAATTCTCTCCTCAAGATGATGAAACTGATCATCCTCTGAAATCATTAACAAAGAAATATATAAACAAACAGGTAAAAAAGATTTATTTCAACATAAACAGCACACTAACACTTAATACTCACCAATTAAATACACTTAATACTCACCGATTAAATCATCAATTCTGAAGTTTAGTTGTAAATAACACTTACTTGACTGTGTGAATCATGCAGTAATCACTTGAGAAATAAATAAATCAGAAAGGTACAAACAGAAGGAATCAGACAAGAACCAATTTTCAGGTATCTGACTACTACTACCAGTCTCAGCTATTGAAACAATCCCAGAAGCAAAAACCCGACTGTAGTGACTCTTGCCATTATTTAACAATACTTAAAAACAAAAAACTTCCCTACTTTAGTTTAGATAAAAGACCTGGATTATTAAGGAAAAGTAAACTAACAAAAATTGGAGTCCCACATCAATGACATTAAAAAATTTACATGCTCAAAACTGTATTTAACATTGCTCTGTGAGTATTTTATTGTCCCCACCCCCTACCACCCCCACATTTGATGTGGCTCTTGAAGTGTGTGTGTGTGTGTGTGTGTGTGTGTGTGTGTGTGTGTGTGTGTGTGTGTGTGTGTGTGTAATTATTTCTTTCATTTTGTTCAGTCTTTCTTATTGACTTTATAGTTACTTCTGTCTTGTTACCATAGTCTTGTCTTGTCAATCATGCTTGCAAAATGTTAAACAAAAACCAAAAAACTTGTCATTATTACTCTCTTCTTTTTTTTACCACCCCCAACCCCCTTGTAATTATTATTATATGCAAAGACTGAAAGAATCATGTAATTTTTTTGCCAGTGTGCCGTGAGCACAAAAGGTAGAAGAGAAAGAAGGGGGGGAAAAAGAAATAAATTCTTCAGAAGCAAATACAATTCCAAACTCTCAATATAACATTAATTTTGGCTGATGGCTCGCTTTTATTTTGTTTTTGTCTAGATGAGCAGATCTACTATATATAAAAAAAAAATATATAAAAAATATGGGTCGTTACTGCATCGTCTGCTAGCTAAATCAGAGTTATTGTCCTTGACAAGAACAACAAATATATATTTTTTAAATCATTCACTTGCTAAATTTCCTTTAAAAAAAATTCACTGTTGAGAACATACATCATACATCACGTTTTTGTCAATTCGGATTTACGGGGAAAGAAATTACTACTTTTACAGCGGTTTGCATTTCGGAGGAACTAATGAGAAGATAACTCTGTAATGTTGTTCAAACTACGACCAGACCACAACGAATCTGCTTCAATTGCATCCAAAGAGATGTAAACAGCACAAAAATACAGTTATGGTTGTGTTGGAAACTTACTTAGTAATCACTAAAATAAAAAAAAACTGACCACGGTTTCTTTCCAGTTCCTCCAGGGTGAGCATCTTTCGCGCCTCTCGCTTAGTCGCAGACTTTAGCGATCGCGCAACTCGAGCAGGCAACAAAATCTATGGGGTCTCCAATTTCCGTTGCACGGGAATTTTTACAAGAACTCGCTTCCGTATCAAACGATACACCGTTTTAAAGAGCAAAAACACGTCTTTCCAGTGATACCAAATTCAATATGGTGCATTCAAACTTTCTTGGTGTAAGTTTAAGGTAAAAATGAAAGTTTTTTTGGACTCAATTTTTGCTGCAGTCGAAAACGAAGAATGTTAACGAATTTTATAATGGATAAATCTACGGGAATTCCTCTTTCAAAAAAGTATAACTTCATGTCTGTACGTTTTTCTTGTAAAAGTTCCCAACGGTTTTCCGAACGCAACCGTTTTCCGACCTCGCTCATCTGACTTTCGACGTCAGAACCACGCTCGGTTTCCGACCGCTTGGTGTGTTCATTAAAACTTCTTCCAAACTCACAATACATCATTCACGCACAAAATAATGGCATCAACAGGTCGTAAAGAGATCGTTTTTTGCGTGACAGTAGTTTTTATTGACAAACTGCACAGAACAAGGTAGATATGACAAGTTGAAAATGAGCAATATTTGCCTCGCGACGACCATGTTACCCAGCGCTAAAGAGAGGTTGGTCCTACCTAATGAAAGTTATTATTAAGTTACTGAAAAGTTAAATCTACCATAAAAAAGACCCCCCCAAAAGTGATTCATAATGATTTTCTTTAAGAAACGTAACACACGTTTAGCTACAATCAACAAGTTAACCAACCCACAGACAGAAATAACTACACAAATGAAGGAAACGAAACACCGAATCGGCATGTTGATAACGGGCCGGTCACAAAAATGGTCTGCTACAGTTCTTATCGACCAACTTCCGGTTTCAGTTACTCGCTTCAAAATCGTAATTGTTGTCATAAATTGGCCCATCCAACAAGAAGGGTGTAACATATAGATGCATGAAAGTTTACATTTCAACATGTCATCAACGTTATTGGAAGACCTCATTGAAATTCTGAGTGGATGTTGAGATATTTGAAGTCAAAATTCACTCAAAATTTCTTCCATAATTTTTATTCTGAAATTAAATACACACATTGTTAAAATTTATATGTGTCTGTAGCTCATTCACTGCTGAATACGGGTGACCTATTTTTAGTATCTGTCAGCGCAAATAGAGCGACAAGAAACAACATTTCTAGAGCAGCCTGCGAGGTCGTATGCGAAACTCGCTGGAAGTATGCTGTCAGCGGCATCGGGATTTGCGTTTGGTAGGGTTATTAAACTTCAGTATCTTTTGCACACGCTTTCATACCAGCAAAATAAACACACAGATCAACAGAAGGTGAGTTCAACTTTATTTAAAAGCACTAAATACGTCATTGCGCAAAACACAGAGTAAGAAGGAACAAGCTGAAAATTGCCGAATTTTTGCTCCCAGCGAACTTTCCATCAGCGCTCGTGGCGCTGCGCCGGTAGCTACTGTAAATGATTGATGAATTTTGTAAATTTACTTATGGAGATGATTGGCAATTTCAGTAACTGGATGATGATGGTGTCGCTGATCGGAACATTTGGTTCTCTGTTTGCACTGATGTGGAAACGCCAAGAAACTCCAACCAACTACATACTTCTGGCTGTCTTTGTAAGATTGTCTTTTTACGTTACTTCTCTGAATTTGTCATGTGTTTGTAGTTGAGACTCCTTTGTAAATTAAAGAAGCAGTGAGCACGTGTGTTTTTTCCTCCTCGTTGCTTTCCTTGAATATTTGGTTATTTGTGTTTCACCCTCATTCCAAGCCTTGCTTTTCTGTACCTTTCCTCCAAACTCTGCTGTATTGGTTATGCTGTTGAAGGAGAACTCCTTATCTCAATGCATCTGTTGACCCAACTGCCCGTGTAAAAAGTAAAATTTTCAGTTATTTGCACCCTCCATAAAATTTCCAAAGCGGGGGGGCGGGGATAGCTCGGTGGTTAGAGCGCCAGACTCGTGATTGAAAGGTCGCGGGTTCGAATCCCTGCTGGAACGGCGGGAGAATTTTCTTCTCCAGGGTCGACTTTCTGTGCTGACTCTTATTTCGGTATCCGTTCCACCCCCGTGTTACCACAGTAGCACGTAAAAAATCCCGGTCATTCTGCCAAAAGTGCAGGTGGCAGGTTACAGCTAAACACGCATACACCTTACGTATGTGGCTTTTATTGAACCGTGCTTCGGCATTGGTCACAATTTGTCCCTAATATGTCAAATGACATCTGAGGACATTAAGCATCAACTCATCATCATTTCCAAAGCGAAGCAACACGCAGTCAAATCGCATACATAAACATCAGGTACAGCTGCCCCAGGTGGCAGGTAAAGAAAAAGTTTCATCTTGATTTCAAGGATCTGAGTTTTATTTGTGCTGGCATTAACTTGATTAAGCACTGAGCAGTTATAACAGAAATATGGCCTGATGTAATCTGAGTTGTTTGTGTGGCGTTCTGTCGTAGCTGACAGTTTTAAGACAACTAAGGCATAACCATGTACGTCAGTGGTTGGAGGAAGGATGGCATCAGCTGATGCTTGGAGTTTGTGTTTCACCCTGGTAAACCTGCGGGTTAACTAGGCACTCAAAACCAATTGTTTATTTGTTGGATATTAATTATTATCATCTGTTTGTTGGATGTCGTACTGAAGTGAAAGTCTCTTGACTCTTGTAATGATTTTTTTTGTTAGAGAATTTGCAGATTGACATTCAGTTCTTTTTTCTTTTTCACTCTTGTAAACCTGTGAGGTTAACTAGGCATTTAAAACCAGTTGTTTATTTGTTGGATATTACCATCTGTTTATGTGTTGGATGTCACACTGAAAGTTTCTTGTAATTATTTTTTTTGTTAGAGAATTTGCAGAATGACATTCTGTTTATAAAGGTTGTTGTTTTCTCTCCCCCTTTCACCTTGCTAAACCTTCAGAATCATTTGTTTATTTGGTGGCTTTTATCATCTGTTTATTTGTTGGATGTTATAATGAAAATCTCTTGTAATGATTTTTTTTGGTTAGAGAATATATAATACAGACTGACATTGTTTGGTTTTTTTTTTTTATTGTAATTGTCACCAAAAGAATGTAAATCATATCAGTTTCCTTTCTGTTGCAGACCTTGTTGGAGGCCTATGCCATTGGTGTTGTGGGTAAGGATGTTTAGCACAGATATTTATTTTTTACTTTCCGTAGCCCGTCAATTAAAAATAGCATGACTGTTCCAAATTTATGCAGAAGTGCAAAAGAGTGACATGAAATGATCCTGTTAATTTTGTTACTTTTTTCCTAGTGTATTTTCTGTAAAGTGACCAGCTCCATCATACTGAAGATTATGTTCCTGGTTGGGGTTGTGTTTCAGGAAGGAAATACAACCACCACCCCAAAACAAACACAAACAGCAACAACTTGGTATTGTCTGGTTAGCAGTCATTTGCATAGAGAAAAGAGGTGAAGAGTTTCACACCATATTAAGTGTTTGGTGAGCTGTTTCTCATGTTTCAACTTTGTGTCAGTAACATACATGTGATCTTACTGTAATGACTATGATTGCTTCGTGGCATGCCCATCAGTGACAGCTGCTCTGGTCTATGCCATCATGGTTTGTAACAGTACTAACACAGACTGTTTGTTTGTTTGTTGTGACAGTAACGCTGTATGAAGTTTCATCCGTCTTGGAAGCATTTGTCTTAACACTGGCGGTGACTGCTGGACTGACGGCCTACACGTTCCAGACAAAGAGGGACTTCACTGTGCATTATGGCTGGTGAGTGCTGTCAGAAGTGCTGTGTTCTTGTAATCACTGGTGCATTGCAGCCAAGAGTCCAGACAGTTCAAGATGAATGTTGTCCTGTAGACATGCACATTTTAAACTGAACACACCAGGATGCAAACTGGCCGAAAGCACACAAAAAATGCAAATATTTTTATGAGCCGGCTTCATATGGTTTTACAAATATTTATGCAACAGAAGCTCTTTATTGCTTTCAATTTGAACTGCTCAGTGAAGAAGAGAGAAAGGTTGGCTCATGAAGTAAAACATATGTATGCACATGACAACTGTATCATGATACACAGGATACCAGAATCAAAATGTTAATGCTCACAGCTGTGTTTTTGCAACTTTTAGACATCAGTTTTAAATAATAATAATGTATTCTTTTAAAAGTGCATGTGCTTTTTCTACCAATTGGAGCACATAGCCCATTACAAAGCAAAGAATCAAAGTGCAAACATGTGCATCTCAAGGATAGCTCAAGGAAGTGAGATTTCAGAGGTGGTTTGAAAGATGTGAGCATGTTTCTAGGATACTGAACAGAGACTGAGTAAACCCTACACTGACTGAAAAATTGCTGTTCCATTCATGGGACTAGGGTCTGTGATGCTCCAACATCGTTTGATTCCACGGCAGCAGAAATCTTTTGCCCTGACAGAACTCTGTATGAAATTCCACTCTTGTTGGGAATGAGGCCGTTGACAAGTGTAGCGTTCCTGGATGGCAGCCTGCCAGCATCCAGTCAGAAGTCTGCGGCTGGGGCACAGACATTTGTAAACTATTACAGTATTAGCACATTTTGCACTGCTGCACATGGCAAGTGATGCGGAGTGTGTGCAAGGGAGAATGGTGTGGCGCTGACTCTGCTTTGTTTTCTTGCAGCCTCTTCTCCATGCTGTGGATCCTGATCCTGGCTGGCTTCATGCAGGTTGGTATTTGACATGGACTGTCTCTCTGACTGGCACCACAGTCTTGCGTCAGTTCAGTCGAACCTAATGGGGGGTAGCACAAAACAGTGTTCACACATGCACTGCTTATGGGGGTGGGGTGTTTGTAACAAAATGGGATGAAAGCAGTTAACAAACTTATTGTATATTATTCAGAATGCATTTACTCTGTATCAGTCTGTATCTTCACTGGGATATGACCTAAAAGATTACTAAGGGATTCATTTTGCATAGAAGAATGAAGGGAAGGTTTTGAAAAATTGGCTGGAAGTAGAGGTGGTCTCTCATCAGGCTGGTCCTTCAACAAGGCTGCCACAGACATAGATGTTGTGCCACAGGCACAGGATTCGTTACAGCAAAGTGACATGATTTTTGTGGAGTGCCTCAGTGTGTGAGGCCAAAGGCATGCCACGTAATGTTGCCTGGCTGTAGTGTGGCAGTGGGTGTGGAAAGGATAAGGCATGTTTTAAATGAAAGCTGCTGCAGCCATTCACAGCACAGAACAACAGTCAGCATGGGTATACACGACAGCGGGTCACATGTAGCTCTCTGATTCAGAAATGATGAGACTGGCTGACTTGTATTTAAGACCAAGAAACCATTTAGAATACACATCCCTGTGTATATTATGGTGGGTATGATTGCTACAACGATGAGACATGGCTTGGAAGATAGGTTTGAGGTTGTTGGTGAAGGTCCATTCACATTACTGGACACGTCACTTGAGCGTTGTTGCTCGTGTGTGCGACAGAGCTGTGGCAGGCTACAGCAACACTGATGTCATGACGCCTGCAACATGGCCTGCCACTGTGGTGCGCCACCTATTTCTGCGCTGGTCATCAGGGGCTTCTTGTGTCTAAACCAGACAAGCTGTTGGTGTGCAGTTGGGTAAATGGCAGATCTGGTGTGTGTGCTGACTCAGGGTTGACTCCTTCCTGTGACAGGGGCTTTTTCTGCCTGAATGAACTTTCAGCGCAACCTCTCTTACAGCATTCATACATACTAGTTAGGTACCAGGGAGTGAAAACACTGGTTGTGTTAGTTATAGCCTGGTGCTTGATAAGTAGGAACGCATAGTGGTATTGAGGACTTGCACCGTTTTATCCAAGAATTTGTAATGACTGGTTTGCAGTGTGATAAAAGGTAGTTTGTCAATGCAAAGCAATTTAAATATTTGTTTCATTTCAGTATACTAGCTTGTTTAGAATTGGTTTGTTTCATTTCAGGACACCAGCTTGTTTAGAATTGAACTTTAGATGATGTAATATGTAAGACCCAAACGCACAAGGTTAATAAGAATGCTGTTTAACCCTTGCAGTGATTCTGTTTCAGATTTTTGTCATTCTTTATGTATCAGATGATATAATCCAATGAGGCAAGAGAGTGTGAAATATGCATCATTTCTGATGATGTGCTGAGAAGTCAGCATCTTAGTATAGTAGCCAAACATGCAGTTTCAGGTGTCGATTGCATCACAAGAATAAGGTAATAAGTGAAAAAATATTGGTGTAGCGACAAAACAAGTCCTTGTTCTTTTCCGCAGATGTTTTTCCCTGGCGAGTTGATGGAGCGAGGGATTGCCATAGGTGGCGCTGTACTCTTCTCCTTCTTCATCATTGTGGACACTCAGATGATGCTACACAAGCTGTCTCCAGAGGAATACATCTTGGCAGCCATCAACCTGTACCTGGACATCCTCAACCTCTTCCTGCACATCCTGCGCATCTTGGGCGAGAGAAAATAGGACCCCGGAGAATCTAGGAGGCAGTTTTTTTGTTATGCTGCCTGCCTCAACCACCAGCTGGACAGATTGAAGTGAAAAACTTTCCTCTGTTCTTCGTTTCCCTAATGATTGCCAAATGCAGCTTTTTCAGTGACAGATTTCTGTTGTTTTATTACCCAGGAATCAATCCGGACTTTCACCTGTGCATGCTGTCACCCTGTGGTGGTTTCTTGAAGGCTCAGCTTGTGTGCTGAATTGACAGTTTAGATGGGATTTGCTTATATAATCATAATTGTATTCTTATAGTGCAGAGGGACTATTCTAATTGTACACACATGCATTCAAACATGCATGCATATACACACACGCACGCACACACGCACGCACGCACACACACACACACAAACACACACGCACACACACACACACACACACAAACACACACACACACACACACACACACACACACACACACACACACACACACACACACACACACACACACACACAGGCACCAACACACATGAGTATATGCACTGTAAACAATTTACAACCAACTTGAACAGATAATAAACAGGATTTGCAGAGGAGGAAGATAGCTGCACAGAACTAAAATAAAGATCTTTAGTCCAAAAGGTTGTGCTTCTTTTGGACGTTTATTTAGCCATTACTACATATGAAATATTACTGGTAGTAACGGACACACATTCCAAAAAAGTGCATCATTTCTACAAAGCTGAAATAATAATGAAACCACAAAACAAAAAGTGTCGTTAAAAAGACCAGAAAAACTGACAGCCTCTTGATGACAGTCTGTCGTCATTTTGTCGTAATTACAAGCAGTGCATCCATCACTTTGTATTCTATATTCCTTCTGTGAACTTGTATGATATGTGACATGTTTATTTTTTGTTGACATGAGGGGAAATCTGGGATTAGTGCCAAAATAAATGATGTGAAAACACAAACAAAAAAAGGAACTGAAAGAAAAAGGAACAGGAAGAAAAAAGAGAAAATCATTTTTGGACTGCGAAAAAACAACCGGCATGTCTGCAATGACAACAACCGGAATGTCTCTTTGTCCAAATTTAGGTTAGCAGGACTTTTCAATCTTTGCATAAGGATAGCAGCCATTGAGCTGTAGACCTCGTTTATGATGCCAGCTTGGGGTACAATCATGAAAATAATGTGTGAAGGAACTTCCATGGTATTGGAGAAAGTGGCTGCATTTGCTGACCATTTTTTTTTATTTCAGAAGACGTTAAAGCCAGATGAAGACCGCCATTGAGCTCTAAATTTTTATGCCAGCTTTGCGTATGATCATGAATATAGTGTGTAAAGAGACTTCTGTGTTACTGGAGAAGATGGATGTATTTTGTGAAAGAGTTCTCTCCGCTGATGTTTAAACCAGATATTTAAAACTACATGTCATAATCACTGCTACGAAGCTTTGCAAGTTTATGCCATTTTGGTGACCGTGACCCATTTTCATGGTGAACTAGAAGTGAGACAATAAATACTGTCATACTTTCTCGTTTTGGTTGTGTCATCTGAATGCTTCTTTACTTTTCTTTCTTCATTTGTTTGGGTGTATACCATTTTTGTGTATATACCATTTCTTTGCCTGGTATTGCTGGAATTTCCTTGAAATTTCTGCATGAAATGTTTCTGAAGTTTACTTCATACTTACAGATGAACATACTTCATGGGTGAGATTATTTATAAAAAATCAACACTTGTCCAGCTGAAATATGATCTTGTGTGTGATTTTCATCAGGATTTATTTCTCTCTGTTTGTGTTTGACCCTAACATAGCCACCTTGGTTGATTGGGTGTTAAATATCAACATATTTGCTCAATTATTGTGTTCTTAATATAATGCTTTCACTGCACTTCTGTTGGGTTCTTGGTTTTTTTGTTGTCTTTTTGTTTTCATAATTTCGCCACAGTGAATTTTGCTGATTCAGAGATAGAAAAGTTGGACAATTCAGAACAGGTCTGAGAGATGGCATCGTATTTAAAGTTTGAAAAGATGACCTTGCTGCATGGACCACCACGTGTCAAATATATGATTAGGATCGGAATAACCTTACAGCACATGACACCCCAGTCATGATGTATGATGTGAAGAAGAAGAGAGACAATAAATCGAAATTTTCATTCAAGTGAAAGTGATTTAGATGACAATGACATTGCTATTGCAGCTGCAGCTTTTCGATGATGGCAGATGGCTATTCTGGAATAAAAATTTATGCAGCTCTCTTCTGATTTGCTGATGCCAGGAAATTTTGCCAGCCAGGAAATCAGAATTATTGTGCGCAAGTATTCTTGAAAAGTTGCAAAATGCCTCCCTCAGCACTTGCTGCAAAATGTTTTCAAGTATGCCAGCTTTGGTGAGTGAAGAGCTCTTAAAGGAACTTGCTCTCTGAAAAACCTTTCGTTGTCCAAGAATGCTGATCTTTCTTCCACAAGTAGAAGAGCTCAAAATGAAATTGTCAATCAGTGATTTTGTTTTAAAATGGTCTGTCAATTTTCTTTTCAGTGGACAGTTCTCTTGTGTGGTTGATGAATAGTGTTACTCAACTTTCAAAAATAGCACCAAGTGTGACAGTTAGCCCAACAGGTTTTTCTTTGGCCTCTTTGATCTTGTCCCTCAGGTGACACCTGACAATGTTCATAGTCATTATTATAGAACTAAGCGAGTGACTACTGGTGCAAGTGGCATGCTGAAAACAAGAAGGAACATGTACTCACCAATACATCAGGACCAACATCCCATGATGATGAAAGTGTTGTTTTCATCAGATGGCAACATTGCAGTAAGTGGCAACAGATTCTTGACACTTATAAAGAAGCTGCAAATTGTCAAAGCTGTTGTCTGCTGCCATTCAGCATTTGTGCTCATGTGTAGGTGAGTGTTTTTTGCTCGTTCATCATGACACATTTACCTAGCTGCTGGTGTGTGTTAACATGGTGAAAACACTGTCTTTAATGTGACGGTCACTTTGAATCGGAAAGAATTTTGGTAGTGTTATATGAAACTATCAATTTCTCATTCAGTTGTAAGAAGTGATTAGTATTGAATGCTATATTCAATATTGCCTCATCAAATAATGTAATCTAGTAAGTATTCTGTGAGTTAAAGTGAACTGTATGAAATGAAGTGATTGGTATTAAATCCTATGTTGCGTCATGGGATCATACATGTGATAAGTATTCAGTGAGTTAAAAAAGAATGGACGCCGCCGGTTCCTTTTTTTTTTTTTTTTTTTTTTAAATGTCATTTCAAAAATGGTGATTTGTTTGTTTTTGCTTCTTCCTTTTTAGGCATTTATAAGGACACCCTTCGGCAAGACTGTGTTTTTTCCTGAATAGATCTGCAGCTGACGATAACAAAGCTGTCAGATTTGCTTTGTTCGGAATGGTTTCAAGTGATTTTGGGCTGATTTACAGTTGACTTACAGTTGAAGACTTACAGTTGAAGACTTACAGTTGATGATGACAAGGCTGGAGGTGTCATGACTGTCCATGAATCCTTTGTGCCGTAAGCATCTTTGTGCACAGCTTGCTCATGGGTCAGTGGACCATTCTTACGGCAGATCACTAAATCGACAGCGAGGTTGGGTTCTGCATTGACGAAAGGTCAGTGTTTCATTGTCGATTGTTGCCCTGACAATGGGATTCCCACAGTACTCAGTAGAAAAAAGAAGAATGAGATAGGTCAAGACAAGATCAGCTCTGCACCCTACTCAATTTCAGATTTGGTCCTTTCGTATCACCGCAACCTGTCTGACAACTGTTTCATGTTTGCGAAGTGATTGGTTTTGTAGAGTGATTTGACAGAGGGTTGATACATATGTGAAAAGAGTTTAGAAATATTTATTTGCTTACGACCTGAGTTTGACTTTCCTGAGGTGACCCTGTGTGGTTGACAGGACATTAAAATCCAGTTACTACTACTACTCATTTTTCCTTTTGCCCAGCAAAGGAAATATGTGAGAGGGTATTTTGTTACACTTAGAATTTGAAAAAATGAGATCCAAACACGTAAAAGATTCAAAAGAACGTTGATTTATTCTGACACAGACAACATGATGCAAATTTTCAGGGAAATCCCCTTCTTCAGGCCACAAAACAACAGTGAAACTGAAACGATTTGCATCATGTTGTCTATGTCATAATAAATAAGTGTTCTTTTGAATCTTTTATGTGTTTGGATCTTATTTTAGAACACTAGCAGTCATTCTTGTTTGAGATTTTTGTCAAAAAATGAAGCAATACACACTGGTACTGGGATGTGTATGAGTTTCATGTTTTTATCAATGTACATGATTGCTCAACCCTTCTGTTGTTGGACAAGATGACTACAATACAACCCTGTGTTACCGCAGTAGCCTGTAAAAGATCCCGGTCATTCTGCCGAAAGTGCAGGTGGCAGGTTACAGGTAAACACGCATACTCATTATGTATGTGGCTTTGCATGAAGTGACATGGTGCATGGTTGTATGGTGTACACAGAACTTGTGCCGAGATAGCAGCAGTTTCATATGGCACCAGCCACGCCAGTGCTGTAAGTGCACCACCGGTGGATATTAAACCCCCCCAAAAAGTGCTATGAAAAGCTAGTCACTCATGTAGAATCACATGTGAGCGCAGTAAGTCTGCTCGAGGGCGGAGAATAGCACTATATAATAATAATAATAACTCATATAGCGCTATACCCTGTAAAAATTTACAAGCTCGCGGCGCTGAAAATAAGCGATCATCATCATCATCATCATCATCATCATCATCATCAACCTTGCTTTCAGTCTTGTAACCCACCATGACCTGGCTGATTAAAAGTGACTCCATGTCAATACAGAGCCAGCCTGGCTTTCTGTCTACTGATCTGCCATGACCTGTTTTATGAAGAATGGTCCATTACATGCTGAACCAACGAAACATGAAACTGCTGGTGTTCTTTCTGTCTGTGCCTGTCTCTACTCTCTCTTCTGTTTCTATATTAGTCTCTCTCTGTTGCCCCCCACTCTCCTTCCCCCTGTCTCTTTGTGTGTGTCTCTGTGTTTGTCTCTCATTATCAAGCAAGGAAAACTTTCATGATCAAGTTATTCACATATAGCTGAAAGTTGAATTATTAAACGTTCTCATATATATATACATTTATATGCAGGTAACATTTTGTACAGTGTAATATGCATAGTGTAATTATTCCAGGTCAGATATGTTGTGATGGATTTCTTGCTTAAATTATGGTATTATGTAAATAATGTCACAGAGGAAGGTGATGCCGTTTTTTGCTTACTTACCCTTGTGATGCTTGGTATGTGGGAATAAAAGAAGGTCTGAAACTTGCATTTGAGTCTTATTTTAGTAATTCTTCTTTCCTTGGATGCCCGCAATCATGTTGATGATTATTCTGGCACTTTAGGTGGTGTTCGCAAAGTCCACATTTCAGCTCTGGTCACTAGTCCTTAAACTGTTGCACTGTTCATTCTCTCTCTCTCAAAAAGAAAAAGAAAAAGCAAAAAAAAAAAAAAAAAAGCATGTATTTGTAGGGTATGGATGGGTGCGCAGTGTATATGGTTAGCATGCACGCACGCACGCACACGAATGGCAACGAAGTGTCTCACGGGACATAACCGTATTTCAGACCCCTGAACCCTAATACAGAGATTCTCTCCCTTGGTTCAGTACTTGACAGTCTGTGCACTAGACCCACACTCCAGGCCTCGCTTTCTAGCACTTACCTCCAAATGTCGTAAACCAAGCTACTATCCAAGGAGGCGGTCGGAAATTTCTGGGGCATTTTTTGAAGACACCATTCTGGGTCACAAGTATCAAAATCACCCAAACAGACTGCGAATGAAGCCAACATTTTGCCACAAAAGTGAGTTTGATTACAGAATGCAAAGGGTGAG
>OY757547.1:3988986-3990801 GCA_963584105.1 Alviniconcha strummeri | reverse complement strand
ACACACACACACACATACACACGCACACACACACTCATACACACACACACATACACACGCACACACACATACACTCACTCACACACACACACACTCATACACACACACACACGCGCGCGCGCGCGCGCACGCACACACGCACGCACGCACACACACACACACACCACGCACACACACGCGCGCGCGCGCACACACACACACCACACGCACGCACGCACACGCAGACACGCATGCAGGCACGCACGCACACACACATTTTTTCGATAGATACACGCAGGCACGCATGCAGGCACGCACGCACACACACTTTTTTCGATACACACACACACACACACACACACACACACACACACACACACACACACACACACACACACACACACACACACACACACACACAGAACCTCCTCTAGAGGTGTTTTTGCTGTTGCTGAAGATGTCAGTGACGGTGAGATGAGAAAGGAGGGAGGGAAACGTCCACATTGTCAACCACCACACGGGGCTTGCTAGGGAGCCGAGCGGGGACAGAAAGCGGTGTGTTGAGAAGCTGATGAATGAAAGCGGAGTGACTCAGTATGCACCTTAGTTCAGTTCACATCACTTCAGTTCAAGATGGTATCTATGCACTCCGAAAGGCCTATGATTATGCGATCCACCTCGTCTCTAAGTAGGCCCTAGTTTCCCTAAACTGCCTTTGAAAAACAGTTCTAGTGTTCGTCTATTTGACGATGGCCCTCTCTCGTCCTTTCAACGAAAGATCGTCTAGCGCTTCCTCTTTCCACGCCTTTTCTGACGGGCGATCGATTGTATGGTGTCCTTAGCACTGTGCCCGCTCCTCAAAACCTCAGATATTCATTGACGCAAGCCACTTATTTGTAATGACAGCCTTGCCAACCAGCCTTTTTGCTGGATCTGTCGCCTAGTCAGGGCAAACACCCCGACAGGTCTTTCATTTCTGAATAATATCAGCTGAGGTCAAAACACACAAACGGTCAAACAACGAGTTCTTTTTAAGAGAACGGTACAAAGCAACTTGCAAACTGTCTGGGAGGAAAACACCTTTTCAAAAAACAAACAGCCGGTATTTCTTCAAACAATCGATCAAACAATACTCGTGCATACGTTTCAACACTCGCCAATAAGTTTACAATCTTCTTCTGTCAATTTCCTGATCTGGCCTGCGAAAAAAAAAAAGCAAGTGTTAGTCTCAGAGAGAGAGAAATAGACCTCGAACTCGAAAACTTTATTTTACAAGGATTGTAGTTTAGGTTCAGTCAAAAACCTGTCTAACAACTAGGCCTTGCTAAGCTACTGAGAGAGAGAGAGAGAGAGAGAGAGAGAGAGAGAGAGAGAGAGAGAGAGAGAGAGAGAGAGAGAGAGAGAGAGAGAGAGAGAGAGAGAGAGAGAGAGAGAGTCAAGCTACTTTCCATACAAGTCGAAATCAGGTTCAGCTTGGTACAGAGAAAAATATTCGAAATTGTTAGTTGTAGTTTTACATATCGGACGGCCTCCATGAGGTGGAAATAGGGTCACTGTCGTGAAGACTAGTAATAGTACGGGCAGAATCAAAGCACACGAAAAGGTGTAAAAAGAACTCTTTATATATATTTTTTTAAATTATTATTTGATTTTTTTTAAAGAACGTGCGAAATTTCGGGATAAACCCGTTTTTTTCAGGCGAAAAACAACACTTAAACAACAGTTAAAACAATTGACTGTTATGGCAACATTATTCCGAAAACTGGACGCCGAAATACCACAACCAAGAGCAGATCAGTAGCCTATATTTAATATTTCGTTTAACTGTTGTTTACG
>OY757547.1:3978986-3983986 GCA_963584105.1 Alviniconcha strummeri | reverse complement strand
CTGAAGTCACTAAAATCAGGATGTAACACTCGCCATTTGAATTTTGAATTTGATGATCGCTTATATAGTGCTATTCTCCGCTCTCTTGAGCAGACTCACTGCGCTCGCCTGTGGTTCTACATGAGTGACTGGCTTTCTGTAGCGCGTTTTTTGAATATCCACCGAAGTGGTGTACTTACAGCGCAAGTTCTGTGTACACCATACAACCATGCTCCATGTCACTTTATGCAATGCCACATACGCAAGGTGTATGCGTGTTTAGCTGTAACCTGCCACCTGCACTTTCAGCAGAATGACCGGGATCTTTTACGTGCTACTGCGGTAACACGGGGGTGGAACGGATACCGAAATAAGAGTCAGCACAGAAAGTCGACAATGGAGAAGAAAATTCTCCCGCCGCTCCAGCAGGGATTCGAACCCGCGACCTTTCAATCACGAGTCCGGCGCTCTAACCACTGAGCTATCCCCGCCCCACTGCCAGAGAGAAAGACGAACTGTATTTGCCAGTCCTCTGCTGTGTCACAAAGCTGTGCATACCGAAGCCATTGGCTGGCTGAGATTATGGGGCTCTACCACAACGTCGAAGTCACGGGGAGTTAGGCTCTTGTAAAGTTCAAGGTTTCGAAGTATTGTTGAGCTTTCAAAAAAAAAAAAAAAAAAAAAAAAAAAACTCAACTGTAACACTACCCTTGTTATCGCGGAAAGGCGCGTGGAAATTTAATTTAGAAAAATCTGTTAAGTCCTGGATCTGAAATACGTTAAATCCAAGGACTGTAACATTACGCCTGAAATACGTTAAATCCAAGGACTGTAACATTACGCCTAAAATACGTTAAATCCAAGGACCGTAACATTACGCCTGAAATACGTTAAATCCAAGGACTGTAACATTACGCCTGAAATACGTTAAATCCAAGGACCGTAACATTACGCCTGAAATACGTTAAATCCAAGGACTGTAATATTACGCTCGAACTACATTAAATCCAAGGACTGTAACATTACACCTGAAATACGTTAAATCTAAGGACTGTAATATTACGCCTGAAATACGTTAACTCCAAGGATTGTAACGTTACGCCTGAAATACGTTAAATCCAAGGACTGTAACATTACGCCTGAAATAAATCCAAGGTCTGTAACATACACTTGTTACCGCCTAAAGGCGCAGGGAAATTTTATTTTGAAAACCTGTTAAGTCCAGGGTCTGAAATACGTTAAATCCCAGGACTTAAATACGTTAAATTTAAGGATGATTACGAAGGAAACTAAAACTCCTGAGTTGCATCCCTTACTTTGTTGTTTACCGTTGCATACAAGAAGAGTTGACGATTTAATACAACAGACAAGAGTTGCTGTCTGCTACTCTTTAATGACAGATCTTCATTTGCGTAACTTCGAAATCGCAGCCACACCAACACCAGTGTGGACAGAGATGTCATAAACATGTTGTTATCGCTTTTAGCCTCGCTATGCTCCGCTCTCGAGCAGACTCACTGCGCTCGCATGTGATTCTACTGATGATGATGATGAGTTGATGCTTAATGTCCTCAGATGTCAGTTGACATATTAGGGACAAGTTGTGACCAATGCCGAAGCACGGTGCAATAAATCTTTACGTCCACGGAAACCAGAAGGCTCGTTAGGACGGACAGCCCAGGACGTCCACCTCGACTCTCACACAGCTCCTGAACTATGTGTGATTCTACATGAGTGAATAGCTTTTTATAGCGTTTTTTTGTTGTTGTTGTTGTTTTTTATATCCACCGAAGTGGCGCACTTACAGCGCTGGCATGTATGGTGCCACATGAAACTGCTGCCATCTCGGCGAGTTCTGTGTACACCATACAACCATGCACCATGTCACTTCATGCAAAGCCACATCCGTAAGGTGCATGCGTGTTTAACTGTAACCTGCCACCTGCACTTTATTTTGGCAGAATGACCTGGATCTTTTACGTGCTACTGCGGTAACACGGGGGTGGAACGGATACCGAAATAAGAGTCAATACAGAAAGTTGACCCTGGAGAAAAAAATCCCCCGCTGCTCCTGCCGGGACTCGAACCCGGGACCTTTCGATCACGAGTCCGGCACTCTAACCACTGAGCTATCCCCTCTAAACATCTGCTTGCTGGTGTGCGTGGACCTGTCGCACACGCGGGGTCGAGTTCGATGACGAGCCTCCGGGCGTTCGCGGCACGAACTGCAAGCGGCCCTGGGGTTTATGACGTTGAAAGTGGCCCTGGGGTTATGACGTTGAAAGAGGCCTCGAGGGTTATGACGTTGCAAGAGGCCCTGGGGGTTACGATGTTGTAAGCGGCCCTGAGAGTTATGACGTTGTAAGCGGCCATGGGGGTTATGACGTTGCAAGCGGCCCTGGGGGTTATGACGTTGAAAGCGGCCCTAGGGGTTATGACGTTGAAAGAGTGACACGCTCACGTACGAAAACGTCACGCTGCCAACAGTGCTTGCAACATAAAGCAAGCCTCAGGAGAGTCGGTTAACATGCGGCCCTTCAATTTCTCCGTAGTAGTAGTAGTAGTAGTAGTAGTAGTAGTAGTAGTAGTAGTAGTAGTAGGAGGAGGAGGAGGAGGAGCAGCAGCAGCAGCAGCAGCAGCAGTAGTAGTAGTAGTTGTTGTTGTTGTAGAAGAATCATCATCATTTAGCCTTGATATAACCCCATGTGGTTGACTGGGCTCAAAGCATCAGCTAAGATCATTATGATCATTATCATCATCATCATCATCATCATCATCATCATCATCATCACCATCATCATCAATCAGCCGTTATTGTGGTGGTGGGAGTGGGTGTAGGATGCAGTCCATAATTATATCCAATCGAAATAACAATATTAAAAGCTGACATCAGGCTAACATATTACAAGCTACATTAGTTTCTGTGCAATTTAGTGAAAATCAGGTTCGTTGCAATGTTGTATCTCTAACATTATATCGTAACATGTGATATCATAGCGCAGACAGGTGAGGCCTTTTCAATGTGTTTGAATTGGATAGCTGCTCTACATCGGAATACAAAACACACACACACACACACACACACACACACACACACACACACACACACACACACACACACACACACACACACACACACACACACACACACACATACACACACACACACACACACACACACACACACACACACACACACACACACACATTCGCACTCTCGCACCACGCACTCACGCACGCACGCAATCACGCACGCACGTACGCACGCACGGACACGCGAGCGCACGTACACACACACACACACACACACACACACACACACACACACACACGCCCACACGCACGCACACGCACACACACACAAACACACACACACGCACGCACGCGCACGCACGCACGCACACACACTCAAACACACACACACACTCACACCGCACACCCCTCCCACACACACACACACTGAAAGTGGAGTAATGTGGAAAACAAACGTAGCACCCAGCAAGTCCACCAGTGTAGAAGTGAAACAAGAAGAAAGAAAAACACGAGATGTTTTCATGAGCGAACCTATTTATATCAGCCAGATATGATCGAAACCACGAAAGGGCGATGAAGCGGAAGGCAAAGACGGCTTCAAGAAGGGAAGGTAGAGCACAGGCAATCAGTGCTGTCAAATGCCGCCAAATATCTCAGGCTAATACTCTGAAGCCTTATTAGAATTTTCGTCTTTTTTTTTTTTTTTTTTTAGTCTATTTTCTTTAAGTCCCTTCTTCTTTTTCTGCTCTCTCTTCCGCTCTTACGTGCATTTCCTACAAGTTAACTTCCTATGGGCTCACGTTTTGTTGTCTCCACCCCAAAGTCTTGCTCTCTTTACGGTTTCGGTTTCGTCTGTGGAGATGGGGCGCTGGCAGATGGTACAGCAAGATGTGTAGAGATGGTGCCATCAGCAAACAGTGTATTGATGGTGCTATCAGCAGTGTAGAGATGGTGCCATCAGCAAACAGTGTAGAGCTCATGCCACTAGCAAACATTCTAGAGATCATGCTATCAGCAGTGTAGAAATGGTGCCATCAGCAAATAGTGTAGAGATGGTGCCATCAGCAAACAGTGTAGAGATGGTGCCATCAGCAGTCTACAGATGGTACTATCAGCAAATAGTGTAGAGATGGTGCCATCAGCAAGCGCTGTGGAGATGGCGCCATAAGAAAACAGTGTATTGATGGTGCTATCAGCAGTGTAGAGATGGTGCCATCCGCAAACAATGTATTGATGGTGCTATCAGCAAACAGTGTAGAGATGGTACTATCAGCAAATAGTGTAGAGATGGTGCTATCAGGAAAAGGTGCAGAGATGGTGCTATCAGCAAACAGTGTAGAGATGGTGCTATCAGCAAACAGTGTAGAGATGGTGCCATCAGCAAACAGTGTAGAGATGGTGCCATCAGCAAACAGTGTAGAGATGGTGCTATCAGCAAACAGTGTAGAGATGGTGCTATCAGCAAACAGTGTAGAGATGGTGCCATCAGCAAACAGTGTAGAGATCATGCCATCAGCAAACAGCAAACACTCTAGAGATGGTGCTATCAGCAGTGTAGATATGGTGCTATCAGCAAACAATGTAGTGATGTTGCTACCAGCAAACAGTATAGAAATGGTGCCATCAGCAAACAGTGTAGAGATGGTGCCATCAGCAAACACTCCAGAGATGGTGCTATAAGCAGTGTAGAGATGGTGCCATCAGCAAACAGTCTTGTGACGGTGACCTCAGCAATCCAGAGATGGTGCTATCAGCAAATATATACATGTATTTTACGTCATCTAAAAAGGGAACCAAACTAAGGCGCAAGCTGGCCCGAAAAACCAGAAAAGATGCACACATTTCCATCTACTTGTTTGATTTCGTTCATTTAACAATAATAATAATGTACATTTATCATGCTCTCATCAACGCCCTGAGCGTTCACATGATACATATTAACTTAAACACAGTATTATATACACACTTAGAGCACAGTTCTACCTAAA
>OY757547.1:3973986-3976486 GCA_963584105.1 Alviniconcha strummeri | reverse complement strand
GGACCACACCAAGTGAGACAGATCACGACGGGTCATGGACCACACCAAGTGAGACAGATCACGACGGGTCATGGACCATACCAAGTGAGACAGATCACGACGGGTCATGGACCACACCAAGTGAGACAGATCACGACGGGTCATGGACCATACCAAGTGAGACAGATCACGACGGGTCATGGACCACACCAAGTGAGACAGATCACGACGGGTCATGGACGACAAGTAAGACAGATCACGACGGGTCATGGACCATACCAAGTGAGACAGATCACGACGGGTCATGGACCACACCAAGTGAGACAGATCACGACGGGTCATGGACGACAAGTAAGACAGATCACGACGGGTCACCAGATCGATAACAAGGCTCTAAAAAAAGGGCGGCCTTCAGAAAGAAAAGGCAGGAAAGGTTGTCAAAGACCGCATGTTGACAGGAGGATCGTAATTCCCTCCACGTTCCTGCCCACACAGTCATCATTCACTATTTAACTAGTTCCTCCTTATCGCTTTTCATCTGTTTCTTCGCCTCCACCTTTTTTTTTCTTATATATATCCTTTTTTTTTCTTTTTTTTTTAAAGATCTCTGAGCCCTAATCTCCTCTCCGGTCTGCCTCATGAATTTCGATTAAAACAGTCCACGTGGGAAGCACAAACAAGTGAAAGAAACCCGGCTTTTTTTTTTTCCTTCCGCCACTGACTTACAAAATTGGCGAAGTTGTTAACAGGCGATGAAGTCGCCCTGATAATTATGCCTGTACTGGTTGACCTGGCATAAAACACCAAGTTGTTTACAGGCGATGAAGTCTCCCTGATATTTATGCCCGTACTGGTTGACCTGGGGTAAAACACCAAGTTGTTAACAGGCGGCGAAGTCGCCCTGATAATTATGACCTTACTGTTTGACCGGGCGTAAAACACAAAGTTGTTAAAGGACAAGTCCAAGGTTAGGGGTGATTTTTGACACGATTTCCGTTAAAGCTCGCTGAGAATGATGATGTAGGTGAAACTGTGATCTGAGGGTTATAAATGCACGAAGAAAAGGCATTTTCAGTCGTACCGAAAGCGTCGCCATGACGCCCAAATCACGTGACCATATGCCTACTACGTCACTCTGGGGAGTCGCTGCAAAATGGCCAACTCGAGCTCCGAAGACGAAACTGATACTTTGCCCGAGAGACCCATAAGGATACAGCCGTATCAGTTTGAGCCTGTCAGGCAGGATTTTGAAAGAGTACCGGAACATCGTGTCAGCTTCGACATGCGGTATTCCATGGGGTTTGCGAAATCGCACTCACTGAAGTGCTCGCTACACAAATGGGCATAATATAAACTTAATCCATTTTCGCCTCACTGGGGGTCGGTTGCGCGGGAGCTTGTGCATTGCTATACCTGGGGTCGTCTGCGATTTGTTACAGTTCGGGGCAACACAGTAGGCCGGCACAGTTAACTTTTTTGTCGACCACACGCATACACAGTTTACTGAAGAATCTAAGATGGCAACCGCACTGACTCCCCAGACTGACATCACTTCCGGGGAAGCCTACAGAAAATAAAATCGATTAAAAACCCAATTAAACGTTATAATTTTTTTCATTAAATCTGAAACTAGTGACTCATTTGTCAATCATTTCGATGGTCATTTTGCATACTTAAAAACCTCGGACTTTTACTTTAACAAGAGGTGAAGTCGCCCTGATAATTATGACCGTACTGGTTGACCGGACGTAAAACACCAAGTTGTCAACAGGAGGTGAAGTCGCCCTGATAATTATGCCCATACTGGTTGACCTGGGATGAAATACCAAGTTGTTTACAGACGGCGAAGTCGCCCTGATAATTATGACCGTACTGGTTGACCTGGGGTGACGTACCAAACTGCCTACAGACGGCGAAACAAAAACGAGAATATTTATGCAGTCATGTCCGTTTTCGCAAGAATGTGAGACTCACCATCCCCTTAATTGTTCTTTCCGTGTCACTGAAAAATAATCTACTCCTACGCTTTCCTTCAGGGCGGGAATCCATTGCCTGTCGCAGCATTTCGAGGCAGAACGCTCTGACTCTGTGATTTAAAACTAAAGGTGTCCTGTATTATTTACAGCAGATAGAATTACAATCATGAGCCGTTATTTTTCCAGCATCTGGCGTCTCGGGCTGCGCCTGCAATAAATCAAGAAATATTACCAGTGAGAACACCGATTTAAAACCCATCATTTCCCACTGCCCCACATTCTGGACACATAACAGGTTTTGTTAGCCTGTTTCAGCTGAGTTTAATTTTGGCCTCCTGCTGACATGGACCTCTGAAGGAGTATTTCCACCTGTTATTTTTTTTTATAGGAGGCCATCATTTGCAAGAACAGGAAGGCGTTTTGCTTCAGCGTATTAAGTGTTAACAAAATATCTTAGCATATATGGGTTAAAGCCGAACGAAAAGGGTTCCATGCCAGTATTACCCCCATAAATCTAGCACCAAACTCTGAGGAAAATAGGCCCG
>OY757547.1:3960766-3971286 GCA_963584105.1 Alviniconcha strummeri | reverse complement strand
AGAAGGGCAGCGGTGAGAGCCATTTTAACGTTTCATTAATTGTGAGCAGCAACGTCACAAGAGTGTCCACGAATCACGATCTTTGAAGAGAAAAGAGAGTCGAAGCGGAATCGAACCTAGATTCTTCTGCTTAGCAGCCTAACGCTTTGTCGCTAGGCCAGACTGAGTCACTGTAAAGGGCTTCCTCGCCTGAAGCCTTTTTATTGAGGAGACTCTGCATTCCTGTAAACTCATGACGACCAGGAAATTTAAGTGATACTTTTAATCACTGTTAAGCCTTTGTGTGCGGCCACATGGTGTTCTTGGCGGCGTACTTAACAATTTATATTGGGTGACATTTCGGTTCAGTTCAGTCCATTTGGAGGTGGGTATCTACCCTCTCGAGAAAGCGCTTAAAACGAATTGCCTTGGAAATAGTTCCAGTTTTTGTCTGAGTGACAATGGCCCTTTCTCGTCCTTTCAAAGAAGATTGTCGAGCGCTTCCTCTTTCCGCCTCTTCTCTCTTCCAAGTGATCGATGGAGTGACTTCTTTGGCTTTGAGCCCGGAGGTAATATCTCAAGCTCCTCAACATTTCAGATCTCCATATGACCTCTATTCACATGCCGACTTTGAAGCATTCTCACTTAGAGTGGAGTTCTCAAACTGAACTTTTTAGCAGCAAGCAAAGGCGAACTTTTCGTGAGAGCTGGATTGACGTGTTTGAGTCACACGTTTGCCTAAAAATGAGTGTTGTGAACATGAACGGAATTTAATTACGATGTTTGTGTATAGTTGTAGGAACTTTGTGTAACCGCATTAATATATAGTTTATTCGCGCTTGTATGTGTTTGTAGCATAGCCGTACTTAATTCTGTTTGTGTTATAGCAAGGACTGGCTGTTATATCGGTCCAAATGAACATAATGCTACTATCCTTGAGTATTAAAGTTTTCGAGTTCGAGTTCTCTGTCTGTCTGTCTGTCTGTCTGTCTGTCTGCCTGCCTCTCTGTCTGCCTCTCTGTCTGCCTCTCTGTCTCTGTCTCAGTCTCTGTCTCTCTGTCTCTCTCTCTCTCTCTCTCTCTCTCTCTGGCTTTGTCTCTGTCTCTCTGTCTCTGTTTCTGTCTCTCTCTGTCTCTCTCTGTCTCTGTCTGTCTGTCTGTCTGTCTGTCTGTCTCTCTCTCTCTCTCTCTCTCTCTCTCTCTCTCTCTCTCTCTCTCTCTCTCTCTCTCTCTCTGGGGGGGGGGGAGGGGGCGGGCACATAAGTGAACACTTCAAAAGAGGCGCAACTCTATCGCCTGGGTGAGAGAGCTGAGCGTAGAATGAGGAAGCACTGGACGACACAAATTTGAAAAGAGGATGAAGCACCTTCATCGACCACAGCCAACGCTGGATCCGTGTCAATGGAAACTGTGAGAGACCTGGTGAAAGTCGATAATTATGGCCTCTCCAAACCTTACACTGAACCTTAACTTTGCTTCCAGCTTCTCCGGGACAGAGGCACCACGAGGATCTTTGAAGAGAAGGGTCAGCAAAGCATAGGTTTCTAACTGGATGTCCGATTCCATTTGTGAAGCTCGTTGAATCTGTGAGGAAGAATATGACATGTGTGCGTGGTCTGCATTGCATCTTCTATCGGCATTAATGTATGACAGCGTGCGTCACAAGGAAGTAAAAGACTCATAAATGACAAAGGCCGTTCTTTGATGCAGCTTTCGCGACTTGGCGAAACCCGTTGGCGAAATGTCTTCGCGGTCACCTCGGTTCTTGACCCTTTCACTGCCATTCTTGCCGCGCCGTCACTCTCAAAACAACCGATTAAAAGTGCCAAATTTATAATCATTAAGCCACCCCCACCCCCACCCCCACCCCCACCACCCCTCCAACCCCTCTCCTGCGCAGTATTGAAAGTGGATTTGTTACACAACTATCAAATATACTGTTTGCAGGCGTGTATATGAGAAGTTTTCAGCCCAGAAATTTTACAGGCTGTGGCAGTGAAGGGGTTAATATGAAATTAGTGCGGGCTGTCCGCCTCCCAAATCTTTGGCAATTTTGCTGCAGAAAAGCATCCTTTTTTTTTCTTCTTCTTCTATGCTTGCAGCTGTGATCAGATAGGGCCTACAGCATCTGCTTATGTTCCAAGAGGGCAACAAAAGCTTCCATTTTTATCCTCGGTAGTGGCGACTTCCATTGTCGACTGGTCCAGATGCCTCGCAGTAAACATCAATATTGCAATTTGGATTCCGTGCCCAGTAAAATCAAAGATCTGTTTTTACCAAACAGACACAAAATCATTCAGCCTTTTTCTAGACAGCATCGTTATTTGAAATATGTTATATCAGATCTCTTCCAAGGAATCAGCATGTGCAGCGTACGTTCGTTACAGTCTCGTTAAGTTTCTGAAATCATTTTCGAAATTAAAACTTCGTTCGTGACCTTTCTCCGAACCAATAAATCAAGTAAAACAGCAACTTCTCATGTTCTCATCCTCTGCGAAATATAGTGCAGCTGATTAATTAAGACGACCGTGCGAGCCTTGTGCCCCGGTCAAGATGTCAGGGCGCTGTGTGCTAATTTACAGAACGTGTTGGCTATTTGTAGGGAGGAGGAGTGGTTTGTTGATGATGTCGCACGCTCAGCCTGCGTGCTTGGTAAACAGAAGACGCAAATCCCGCAGATTAAGTGTGTCTTGCGTCTGACACTGTGCAGTTTGATTTACCATTCTTTGATCTACCAGTCTTTGTGATTAGCGTGAAACCCGTTTTACCATTTCTTGCATTTGGGGCGTACGGTTGTGGCTATTTGAATCTCCTAGGCGTGATGGCGGCCATGTTGAGAAAACAGCCGTGAAAGATTGTGTTAGTTTGCACATTAACCGAACTTCCAAATCTTTCCTGGTAACAAATTGAAAAAATGGTAAACGACATGCTGCGGTTACGTTATAGGTAAAAATGTATTTTATTCGGGCAAACGTCGGTCATTTCGCATAATATTAGTTTCCTCTGCTCGAAGGTGGGAGTATTAAACCCAGCTTTTAGCAGTTTAATGCCATTTCTGAGGGAGAGTATAATGGCTGCTTGATAATTTAACCCCTTCACTGCCACAGCCTGCAAAATTTCCAGGTTGAAAAGTGCATCCATACACGCCTGCAAACAATATACTTGATGGTCCTATAACAAGCCTGCTTTCAATACTGCGCACGCACGCACACACACACACACGCAACAACAACAACAACAACAACAACAACAACAACAACAACAACAACAACAACACACACACACATACACACACACACACACACACACACACACCACACACGCGCATACACGCACACTCGCACACATACATACGCACGCACCCGCGCGCACACGCACACGCACACGCACGCACACACACACACACACGCACGCACGCACGCACGCACGCGCACACACACATACGCACGCATGCACGCGCACAGGCACGCACGCACGCGCACAGGCACGCACGCACGCACACATGCACGCACGCGCGCGCACACACGCACACGCACACACATACTACACACGCACACACGCACGCGCGCACCCATACACACGCACGCGCGCACACACGCACGCACCGACGCACCACACACGCACGCACGTATGCACAGGCACACACACGCACGCACGCACCACCACCCCACACACACACACAAACACACACACACGCACACGCGCACGGACACACACACACACACACACACACACACACACACACACACACACACACACACACACACACACACACACACACACCGTTGGACGATTCGGGATACTACATCGGTTTCTAGGTGAGTGACAGTGTGGAATATAATTATACGCTACATCGGTTTTTATGTGGGGAACAAAGATGGGGAACAACTTGCGAACCGCGGGGGTTTGATGTTAGTCGTTTTCCCCATGACTGACTGATCTGTCTTTTTGGAAGACATCCACTCTTTCATCTCATGTTTTAGCATTTCCTTGATTTAATTAATTCTTATACGACCTTTAAAATGGGGAGAAAAACAAGGGGGGAAAAAAGAAGAAAATAGCTAGAAATGTCAAATGCATAGAATTTCTTTCGTGTTTTTTTCACGTTTTGAATGAGGCTGTGTTTGTGTTTTTTGTTTTGTTGCATTTGTTATTTTGTTTTGTTTTTGTTTTGGGTGTTTTGTTTTTGTTTGTTTGTTTTTAGTTTGGTTTTGGTTTTTGGTTGTTTCGTTGTTTGTTTGGTTGGTTGGTTGGTTTTTTGTTGGTTTGTTTGTTTGTTGCTGGTTTGTTTTTGTGTGTTTTTGTGTGTTTTTGTTGTTGTTGTTATTGTTTTTTTGTTTTTTGTTTTTTTGTTTGTTTGTTTGTGTGTGTGTGTGTGTGTGTGTGTGTACCCGCTCCACACGCGTGCGTGCACATGTCTGTGTTTTATACCTGTTGTTATCAACATGCTTTTAGCTATAATGTTTAATTTGTTTAAGAAATAATTTCAGTCGATTTTTTTTGTTTTTTTTGTTTTTTGTTGTCATTTTACATGATGCATTAATGGTATGTTTCAAGGCCAATTCCCTTTTACGAGACAATAAAGCGTTATCAGTTTTCTTATGTCAACAACAACTGGAAGTGGGTGGCGCTCTCGATGGAGCCAAAGTTAAGCACGATCGAGCGTGGTCACCAAATGAATGGGTAACCGCAAACTCCAAACACTGGTTTAAGACATCCCTCCTTCAACCACTGCCGTATTTAGTTACGCCATAGGTCCCAGAAAACTCAACTAACGAGCAGTTTTTTGTTGGTGCTCAAACAGTAGTAGGTTTGTTACAAACAACTCAGATTATATCAGACGTTTGTTTTATAACTGACCATGTTGCTTACGCCAGCTACAATAAAACCAAAATCGTTTGAATCGAGACGGAACTTTTTTTTTATATATACTCGGGGTGGATGCGTCTCATGTTTACGTGCGTGCTTGGGCACTAGGCTGCTTCCATAGTCTTATCAGTACCCAAACCTTTCGGAGGGCGCTGACCGCGTCGGTGGACAGCTGCGCGGAGATAAAGAGTGCCCCTTCAGTGGCGTTTGGAGGAGGTGCCGGAAAGCGATGCTCGGAGTGCAGGAGGTGCCGGAAAGCGATGCTCGGAGTGCAGGAGGTGCCGGAAAGCGATGCTCGGAGTGCAGGAGGTGCCGGAAAGCGATGCTCGGAGTGCAGGAGGTGCCGGAAAGCGATGCTCGGAGTGCAGGAGGTGCCGAAAAGCGATGCTAGGAGTGCAGGAGGTGCTGGAAAGCGATGCTCGGAGTGTGGGGTAACCGTTATGTGCTAGGCTTTGCGCCTGCTCTGAGATTTCTCCAGAGTCAAATTATGTGCAGACTCTACAAAAGTCCTTCTGAGGAGACTATAACCCGAGGTGCCCCATGTGCATAAAGCTCACAGCACACGTTAAAGATCCTGTAGTCCACGTCAGAGTTCGGTGGATTACGGAAACCGAGGTGCCCCATGTGCACAAAGATCACATACCCACGTTAAAGATCCTGTAGTCCGTGTCAGAGTTCGGTGGATTACGGAAACCGAGGTGCCCCATGTGCACAAAGATCACATACCCACGTTAAAGATCCTGTAGTCTGTGTCATAGTTCGGTGGATTACGGAAACACCCAAATAACCGAGAGTGCACTAAAGGTGTCAGAGTTTTCAGTGTTGAAGCTGAATACTATACGGAAGATCTTGAAGTGCATTTCAGAGTTCGGTGCATTATGGAGATAGCAAACTAGCCTAGCATGCACTAAAAATGTCAAAGTCTTTATGGTGTTGAGGTTGGATACTATAAAGAAGAAGATATTGTAGACCATGTCAGAGTTTGGTGAGTTATGACTTGAGAACAACAAAATAACCTAGTATGAAGTAAAAGTGTCAGTCTTCACAATGATCGAGTTGGACACTAAACGGAAGAAGAAGATCTTGTGTTCCATGTCAGAGTTTCGTGAGTTATGAAAAGAACAAAATAACCTAGTATAAAGCAAAAGTGTCAGAGTCTTCAGAATGATGAAGTTGGACACAATACGGAAGGAGAAGATCTTGTGTTCCATGTCAGAGTTCGGTGGATTACGGAACCCCCAAAATAACCCAGTCTTCAGAGTTGAAGTTGGACACTACGGAAGAAGAAGATCTTGTCAGAGTTTGGTGGATTATGGAAACACCCAAATACCCCACCATGCGCTAAAAGTGTCAGTCTTCATAATATTGAAGTTGAACACCATACGGAAGAAGACCTTGCAGTCCATGGCAGAGTTTCGTGGGTTATGAAAACAAAACAAAAACCAAGACGATCTTGCAGTCCATGTCAGAAACAACCTAGCACGCAGGGAAGGTGTCAGTCTTTAGAGTGTCGAAACTGGACACTATACGGAAGACGATCTTGTAGTCCATATCAGGGTTTAGTGGTTTAGGAAAACAACAAAATGAATGAAGTTGGAAACAACACGGAAGAAGACCATGTAGTGCATGTCAGAGTTTAGTGGGTTAGGAGAACACCAAAAGAACCTAGCAGCACTAAAAGGTGTCATAATGGTGAAGTTGGAGACAATACGGAAGAAGACCTTGTAGTCCATGTTAGAGTTTAGTGGGTTATGAGAACAAAAAAACACCCCAGCATGCACTGAAACATGTCAGTCTCCATAATGGTGAAGTTGGAGACAATACGGAAGACCTTGTAGTCCATCTCAGAGTTTAGTGGGTTATAAGAACAATTAAACACCCCAGCATGCACTAAAAGTATCAGTCTTCAGAGCGCTGAAGTTGGACATTGTACGGAAGAAAACGAAGGCAATATTTGGCAGCGGCGGAACGCGAGAACGGCGTGCTTGGAAGTCCGCTGAAGGGAACCCAGCTTGGAGTCCGGAAGCCACTGCAAAGTGCTCCCTGAAGCGGCGCCCTCTATCGGATACCTGCCTGTGGGTCGGGGCAGAATTTCTAAAGGATCCGGCTCCAGATCGACCATTTGTTGACGTCGTCATCGAAGCCACCAACGTGGGGGTTTGAGTGTGTCAAAGGACTGCAGGCAACAGGCGGCACTTAGAGAACGATCAGCATACGTACCACGCCGACCTCAGTACCTCAGTTGAGGGTCACTGTGTGTACACCCATGATGGCGTTGTGTGTCACGGTATGTTGGGGTGGGGTGGGGTGGGAGGTGAGGGGGAGGGAGAGATTGTGATCGTGTGTGTGGGGGGGGGGGGGGGGATGTGATTGTGTGTGTGTGTGTGTGTGTGTGTGTGTGTGTGTTTGTGGGTGTGGGTATGCCTGTGTGTGTGTGCGCGCGCGCGCGTGTGTGTGTGTGTGTATGTGTGTGTGTGTGTGTGTGTGAAAGCGTGTGTGAAAATGTATGTATGTGTGCATTCGAGCGGGGGGGGGGGGGGGGGGGGGTGATGTTTGTGAGTATTCAAGTGGGTGGGTGGGTGTATGCGTGTGTACGTACGTGCGCGCGTGCGTGTGCGTGTGTGCATGCAAGAGACAGACATATAGACAGACAAACAGATGGAGAGAGAGACACACCGAGAGGCATTGCCAGAGAACACAAGATAGTAGAACTGTTTTACTTCTTTTGCATTTAATACCGTTTCAATCAACTGACAATGAAAGACAAGTCAACCAAATCCAATATGTGCATACACATGCCCAAGCACACACGCACCGCACGCGCGCGCACACACACACACACACACACACACACACACACACACACACACACACACACACACACTCACACAAACACACACTCACACACACACACACTCACACACACACAAACACACACACACACACACTCACACACACACAACACACACACACACACACACACACACACACGAACACTCACACACACGCACACACACACACACACACACACACGCACGCACACACACGCACGCACACACACACACACACACACACACACACACACACACACACACACACACACACACACACACACATGGGAGCCATCACCTTCCAACACCACAGCCACCTCTCTGGAACCACAACACAGCCACGGTCAACAGGCACGTGACAAAGGTAACAATGATCCTCCTCTTGCCCTCCACCAGTTAGTCCCACACATCCTTCCCATCACATTTTGTTTTACGTCGTCTGTCCATGTAATACGGATCCCCAGGAATGGACCACAGAAAACCACGTGAAAGTTCTCGCTAAGAACTGCGGGGAAAGGAATACTGGGTGTTTGTGTGTGTGTGTGGGGGGGGGGGGGGGGGGGGGCGATAGACAAAAGAATTTAAACCAAATTTGACCTCACACAAAACTGGGTCGGCAGTCTTGAAGAAAACAAACAAAAAAACTCGTGTGGAATTTTTTTTTAAAGGGGAGAAGTTTGAACTGGACTCTCTGGAAGAAACATCTTGAATTAAAAGTACACATCTCGCCGCTTTCGAACAACACATGAAGTCTCCCATACTCATTCCCATCTCGGCGAGTTCAGTATCAGTACCAATGTCAATGTTCACTTGCACAGCACAGCGTAGTTCCGTGTAGACATCCACCAGCTCTTTCCTGCTGGCAAAGAGGATGGGTCCAAAAGTGGGTTAAGGGGCCGGGAAGAAGTGCGGGAGAAGGAATAAGGGAGGTAGGAGGAGGGGGGGGGGAGGCGTGGATAGACAAAAGAGCTAAAACCAAATTCGCGTTCAGCTGCCGCCGAAAGGATGCAGTTTTTTGCCGTGTGAAGCGCATCTGGCTGCCTGGTCCGGAGGATGGTGCAGCATGGCGGAGTGACTCTGGTCCCAGCTGCTTAGATGTGTTATTTGGGTTCTCACCAAATCCGGACACGCTGACTCGGTCTGGCAGCCTGGTCCGGAGGATGGTTGCAGCATGGCGGAGTGACTCTGGTCCCAGCTGCTTAGATGTGTTATTTGTTGTTCTCACCAAATCCGGACACGCTGACTCGGTCTGCACAGGAGCAACAGCCGAGAGAACGAGGTCGACTGCATGGGAAAACATGTCCTGCGCAATTCATACTGTGGCGGAGTTTCGCGCAGGCATTGGCACGACGCAAGGCAGGTGACTTTGTCCTCGATTCGCTTGTAGATGGGCAACCAGTGTAGAGACCACAGGACAAGGTAGGTTCTGTGGACCCCAAGACATTTTTTTTTTTTTACTCACAATACGTGGATCACTTCGCTGATGACTTTAGCTGAAGGCTGTTCAGTTCTCTCTAACCCCCCCCCCCCCCCAACCACCACCACCACCTCTCCCAACTACCTGACAGGGCAGGAATCTGACCCTCCGACACCGTCGTTCCGTTCATCTTCACCCGCGCATCCCGGAAGCGGAAGCTAGCGTCATCGCACGTGACGCAGGCCTGGCCGTCTGTGCCGGCGAAGCAGGCGGCCATGTCGGCCTGAAGGACGAGCGTGTAGTCCACGTTGGCGAGGAGCTCCAAGGGTCTGCCAATGGTCACGGTCAGCGTCTGCAGGCCCTCGATCGCCCCGGCGAGGGCGTGGGTGTGGTCGTAGTCCTGCATCCGGTTGAAGAGGTCCAGCTCGTCCTGGTCTCGAAGGATGGAGAAGCGGATGCTGGCCTGCTGGGTGCCCCTGACACAGAGACAGAGGATGGGCATGACGAGAGATAACTGACGTTTAACGTCCAGTCAACCATGCTGGTTATATCAGAGAGAGAGAGAGAGAGAGAGGAGAGAGGGGTGGAGAGAGGGAAGGAGGAAGAAACGGGGGAGGGGGAATGAGAAGGAGAAAGAGAGGGAGAGAGGGGAGAGGGGTGGAGAGGGAGGGAGGAAGAGACGGGGAAGGGGGGGAATGAGAGAGAGAGAGAGAGAGAAGGAGAGGGTGGAGAGAGGGAGGGAGGAAGAGAGGGAGGGAGGATGAGACGGGGAAGGGGGGGAAGGAGAGAGAGAGAGAAGGAGAGGGTGGAGAGAGGGAGGGAGGAAGAGATGGGGGAAGGAGGATGAGAGAAAGCGAAGGAGAAAGTTACAAAAATGTATTAAACAAATGATGCGACAGTAAAATGTGTGTGTGCGTGCGTGCGTGCGTGCGTGCGTGCGTGCGTGCGTGCGTGTGTGTGTGTGTGCGTGTGTGTGTGCGTGTGTGTGTGGTGTGTGTGTGTGTGTGGGGTGTGTGTGTGTGTGTGTGTGTGTGTGTGTGTGTGTGTGTGTGTGTGTGTGTGTGTGTGTGTGTGGTGTGTGTGTGTGTGTGTGTGTGTGTGTGTGTGTGTGTGTGTGTGTGTGTGTGTGTGTGTGTGAGAGAGAGAGAGAGAGAGAGAGAGAGACAGAGACAGAGACAGAGACAGACAGACAGAGAAAGACAGAGAGAGAGAGTGATAGAGAATCGAATAATGTTAGTGACTGGATATTAACGTCCTGACAACAGCACAGGTCACCTCAGTACGATCAGACTGTTATAAGCAACATGTCATTTTCCAAAATCTCAGATGTCAGCTCTTTCTCAACTCAAATCCCCAAAATCAACCTATACACAAAAATAAAACAACACCTACATACACAAACATCAAACATAAAATATCCAAGCG
>OY757547.1:3949767-3960566 GCA_963584105.1 Alviniconcha strummeri | reverse complement strand
AGACAGTGTCTGCATTCAAGTGAAATGTTGTTCACTGATGAAAGGCATTAAAAGGAAGAGATACATACATGCCCATTCAAAACCAAAAACAAACATCTAAAATGCTTTGCACACACCCAGCAAACAAACAAAAAGATAACAGTGTTTGATCATGTTGCATACACAAACCCCTGAATAACGATCAGCAATAAATGTCCTGAATATAATATCAATTATAATGACTAGAAAAATACTAGATAATAAAATCAGTTGTAATCAATGATCAAACAAATATTTTGAATATGGCACAGGATCAGAGGCACCAATTACAGTTGACACCAAAATCTGAACTCTTTTTATTTTTTCTAATCATTCTTCTTCTTATAATAATAATTAAAGCATCTATAAAGCGCAATATCTTATTCATAGAGACTATTCTAAGAATATGACTATAGAGACTATTCTATTCCCGCGCGTGCGCACAGACACACACACACACACACACACACACACACACACACACACACACACACACACACACACACACACACACACACACACTCAAGCACCCACACACAAGCGTTCTGACTATGCAAAGCTTAATTTACACAGCTTAAAACGGTCTCAAACGGATGGACGAAGACAGCCGCGTGAGACAGAAAACATGGCAGGTCTACAGATTTGGGAAAAGAAATGTTTTTTTTTTGGTTACATCTGAATGATTCCAGAGCAGGGTTTCTGTCAGAGAGGAAGGTGAAGGTCATTCGATGTTGATGGACCGAAACAGAAACGGCGCGGGAACCAACAGTGGAGAGTGTGGTGCGAGGAATCTGGGGGCTGAGAGCATTAGAAGCAGAGCGGAGAGTACGGGAGGGTGCGTAAAACTGAATCCTCAATCACCATGGTTAGAAGAAGAAAAGAAGAAAAAAAGAAGAAGCCCCTCTCACAAATGCTGCCATCCTCCTTAGGGCTGCCAGGTCCCCGTTCTCCTTAGGGCTGCCAGGTCCCCGTTCTCCGTCCTCCTTAGGGCTGCCACGTCCCAGTTCTCCGTCCTCCTTAGGGCTGCCAGGTCCCCGTTCTCTGTCCTCCTTAGGGCTGCCAGGTCCCTGTTCTCCGTCCTCCTTAGGGCTGCCAGGTCCCTGTTCTCCGTCCTCCTTAGGGCTGCCAGGTCCCGTTCTCCGTCCTCCTTAGGGCTGCCAGGTCCCCGTTCTCTGTCCTCCTTAGGGCTGCCAGGTCCCTGTTCTCCGTCCTCCTTAGGGCTGCCAGGTCCCTGTTCTCCGTCCTCCTTAGGGCTGCCAGGTCCCCGTTCTCCGTCCTCCTTAGGGCTGCAGGTCCCTGTACAGCCTCCCTGTCCTATGTAGGGCTGCCAGGTCTCCGTACAGATTTTCGTCTTCCTTAGAGCTGCCATGTCCCCCACAGCCTCGATCTCATCCTCCGTGGAGCTGCCAGGTCCCCGCACAGCCTCCAGGTCCCTGTACAGCTTCTCTATCTGGGGCAGATCCCAAGGTCAGACGGTCTTCCTCAGGGTTTCCTGGAGCAGGCAATGCCGGAGGAGATGATCACTGGCTTCATGATGTTTTTGATTTCACACACGACTTCAACAGGACAACAGCACGGTTAGGTCATCTGCAGCAGTTTGAAGAACAGAAGGTCCCGCGCTGAGCTCGAAGTCCTGCCTTACGTGGATGAGGTCTAAGGGAGTGAGGAAAGGTGCAGGTATTTGAAACAAGACGGGGGGGTGGGGGTGGGGGTGGGGGGGGGGTTCAGGTGTGAAAGGAGGAGTGAGTGGGTGATGATGTAAATGTAAAACCTGAACTAAGCAAGGTAGGTAGGAGTGTCAAGGAGTGTTGTCCTTGTTCCTCTTCGTTTTTACGTAATGGCCCCGTATTTTACTCTCTTGTTTAAGTGAAACATGAAGTGGTGACTGTGACTGTGCGTTTAATTTATATTTTTGTGTTTTGTCAATTGTATCATTACAGTATATCCATTGTTATCTTGTTAATGTTATTGTGAATGTGTGCATGATTATGAATGCTCTCAACACCATGCCTCGTTCCATGTGTATGTATATTTTACTTGGACACATGACAATAAAGTCATATATTGATATTGATTGATATTGTGAGGAGGTGATGTAGGAGTGAGGAGTCGAGAAGGTGAGGCAGGAGTGAGCAGGTGAGTGCTAAGTAAGGTAGGTAGGAGTGAGGGGTGATGATATGAGTACTAAGTAAGGTAGGAGTGAGGGGTGATGAGGAAGAGACAAGGAGTGGGTGACAGTGTGAGGGAGAAAGAGACAAGGAGTGGGTGACAGTGTGAGGGAGAAAGAGACAAGGAGTGGGTGACAGTGTCAGAAAGAAAGAGAGGAGTGTATGACAGTGTGAGGGAGAAAGAGACAAGGAGTGGGTGACAGTGTCAGAAAGAAAGAGAGGAGTGTATGACAGTGTGAGGGAGAAAGAGACAAGGAGTGGGTGACAGTGTAAGGGAGAAAGAGACCAGGAGTGGGTGACAATGTGAGGGAGGGCGGGTATGAAGGAGTTGGGGATGAGGAAGCAAGTGCACTAAGAGGCAAGAAATGAGGTGACAATCTTGTTACTACTAATCTTGAAAGACTTGTGATCTGTCAGGAATCATTTGATTTCGTCCAGGACTTGCCTTGTGCTTAAATCAGTGTGATGTAAATACTACATTTTCCCTGAAGAAAAGGGAAAAAAACATCTTCACAATTCACAAAAGACAAGAATAATTAAGCTTCTTCACACAAAATAAGTGCCTTTGCACTTGATACAGAGGCCAGTATTTGTGCTCCTGATGTCACAAGTCGTTCCTGTTGTAAGTGTTATTAACTGTTTATTAATGTTATAAACAGGCAACATGAAGCTACTCAGTTAAATGGAAACACTGATGTCAAGTGCACGTCACCTTCCCCATAACTGACCGCCAAAGTTCTACCAAAGGCAGGTCAGTTTATCTCTCCAATGGATCACCTCAAGAGATGACAGACCACACATGCCATCATCCTCACAGATTCAATCAGCTTACAAGCCACAAAATGTAAAAAGTGGAATGGGAATTCCAGACTAGTATGTGTCAATGTTCAACACCCGCTGTCAAAGATCTGAGGTTGTACTGTCCTTGACAAGCCAGAAACAAGTGAAATGGCCGAGCAGATAGACTGTCAGACAAAGTGACCACCTCATGCAACTAGTGTCTCAAAGGATCCCAAGTGTTACAGGGCTAAAGACGCTACATGCAGGTGCTGCCTGGAGGAGAGACACAAAGAACAAGGAAGTGCCTGACAATCTTCTTTGAAAGGATGAGGAAACACCACCATCAATCAGATCAACACTGGCATTGTTTTAAAGGCAACAGTTGGGAAAACTTCTGAGAGAGGGGTGAAGCAAATATGGACTTTCCTGAATGCATAAATATCATCTTGGGCTTTCCTGGATGCATATTTATCATCTTGGGCTTTCCTGAATGCATAAATATCATCTTGGGCTTCCATGAATGCATAAATATCATCTTGAACTAAACTGGTCAGTTCAGACCTCTGCCATGACACTGTTGTCACAATTTGACCTTATTCATAAGACTGTGTGGCAAAGCAACACATCTTCCACCCAGTACAGTACAGGAATGCATACTACAGTCTAATTACAGCTGTCGATTTTACCCACTGCACAGGACTGTTTCTTGTCAATAATTACTTGTCCCATGGACAGAAGTTGAAAGCGAACACAATGCATTTCTGGTCACGTTTGTTCTTTTAAAGTACCAATCCAGGTCTAACATCTTCACAATTGAATAAGCATCCATCATTTGCCTCCATGCAAATCCAGATTTATTTCCTTACAACCACGTATTGTCTGTCCCCCATGAGTTTTGTCCAGTAGTTCTTCACTGTCAGCAGCTGTGTATCCTTTGGCTCATGCATGTCCCAGATTCAGCACTTCACAATCAGCAGCCCCTTTGGCTCATGCATGTCCCAGATTCAGCACTTCACAGTAAGCAGCTGTGTATCCTTTGGCTCATGCATGTCCCAGATTCAGCACTTCACAATCAGCAGCCCTTTTGGCTCATGCATGTCCCAGATTCAGCACTTCACAGTAAGCAGCTGTGTATCCTTTGGCTCATGCATGTCCCAGATTCAGCACTTCACAATCAGCAGCCCCTTTGGCTCATGCATGTCCCAGATTCAGCACTTCATAGTCAGCATCTGCGTATCCTTTTGCTCATGCATGTCCCAGATCCAGCACTTCACAATCAGCAGCTGTGCATCCCTTGGCTCATGCATGTCCCAGATTTAATACCTCACAATGTCCCGGATTCAGCACTTCACAATGTCCCAGATTCAGCACTTCATGAACTGCAGTTGTGCTTTATTTGCACATGCACATCCCAAATTCATCACTTCATAACCAGCAGATATGCATACTTCGCTCATGCATGTCCCAGATTCTGCACTTCAAAATGTCCTGGATTCAGCACCTCAAAATGTCCCAGATTCAGACTTGACATGTCCCAGATTCAGCACTTGACACTGTCCCAGATTCAGCACTTGACATTGTCCCAGATTCAGCAGCACCTGACACTGTCCCAGACTCAGCACTTGACAAGCAGCAGCTGTATGTCCATGACATTGGTTCCTGTCAACCCTGTGACCACCAGGTCCCGGGCGTGAGCAAACTGAGACCACAGGTTGTAGGAGTCGTTGGCCTCAAGAAAAGCCTCTGGGTTTAGGCCCTGCCCAAGGGCATCCACCATGAAGTTCTCATCCACTATCGCCCCTGCTGCATCAGTCGGTCCGTCCTGTCCATCCGTGCCTGAAAACATACGCGCGCACAGTCTGTAATGTGCAAGAAAACACAAAGACAACTGAACACAATGCAACACAGGTCAAAACATGAAAATGGTCCAAAGGGCTGTAACAGAATCTGGTGATGGAGGTTCATTCAGACAAAAATGACCCCCCCCCCCCCTCTCCCCCACTTTGCCACACATGCCAGCCTTGTCCATGATATATCACTGGTACAGACTGCTTGGCCAATAATTAATCTAATAAAAACACAAAGTGATAAACATCTACATGATGGCTGGATGGCAGGGCTGAATCTTGGAGGTATAAGAGTGGAATGACGTTGCATACAAGGTATAAGACTGGAATTATGTCCTGTAAGAGGTATAAGAGTGGAATGATGCTGTATGCAAGGTATAAGAGTAGAATGATGTCCCATAAGAGGTATGAGAGTGGAATAATGTGGCATGCAAGGTATAAGCGTGGAATGATGTGGTATACATTGTGAGCCCTGGAGCAGGGATAGCTCAGTGGTTAGAGAGCCGGACTCGTGATCGAAAGGTCGTGGGTTCGAATCATTGCAGGAGCGGTGGGAGAATTTTCTTCTCCAGGGTCAACTTTCTGTGCTGACTCTTATTTTGGTATCTGTTCCACCCCAGTGTTACCGCAGTAGCACGTAAAAGACCCTGGTCATTCTGCCAAAAGTGCAGGTGGCAGGTTACAGCTAAACACGCATACACCTTACGTATGTGGCTTTGCATGAAGTGACATGGTGCATGGTTGTATGGTGTACACAGAACTTGTGCCGAGACGGCAGCAGTTTCATGTGGCACCAGCCATGCCAGCGCTGTAAGTACACCACTTCGGTGGATATTCAAAAAAATGTGCTATAGAAAGCTATTCACTCATGGAAAATCACATGCAAGCGCAGTGAGTCTGTTCAAGAGCGGAGAATAGTGCTATATAAAAGCGATCAATAATAATAATAAGTATACAAGGCATAACAGTGGAATGAGGAGACCAAAAAAGAAGACAAAGAAAATAACAAGCCTGTTGCACCCACCACAAAATACAGCCTGCAGCCTCTGGGACCAGCGGTGTTCCTTACCTGCACTGAGGAAGAAGACCTCGGTGTTGCGCCTCCTGTCCTTGAAGACCTTGAAGCCCTTCTGCAGCTGTATCCCCGCGGACAGCACCATCTCCTGGTTGCGGCCCCCCTTCCCTGACCCAGTGAGGGTGACGGTGGTCTCTCCACCAGCCACCAAGCACATCGGCTTCTTGCTGTTGTATGCCCTGGCTGCCTTGATGGCAATCTGTGTAACAAACACTGTGGCTATTTACACTAGCAAAAAAAAATCCGGGGCTGAGCTTAAGTAGGGTGCCAGATACAGTGTTTACACTCATAGTTCAGGAGCCATGCGAGAGTCAAGGTGGCCGTCCTGGGCTGTCCATCCTAACGAGCCTTATGGTTTCTGTGGACGTAAAGCTACGCTGAACCATGCTTCAGCATTGGTCTCAGCTTGTCCCTAATATGTCAGCCGACATCCGAGGACATTAAGCAATACAACTGTACTGTGTTTACACATAACCATCTAAGTATGGATGCAAGCCACGCTTGGTTGGGCCTCAGTTGGGAGCCGGATACTGTGTTTACACATATCCATCCAAGTATGGATGCAAGCTATGCCTGGTTGGACTTCATGGCAGAGTGTGGCTTGCATTCCATTGCCCATCACCTTATGTCATTCTGGAAGTCTGAAATCTCAGGAAGCAGGAGATTTTCAAGCATCAGGGTAGACAGATGACCCCCACCTCTCTCACCTGCCTCACTCACTCAGTCTCTGACCGCACATATCACACCCACTTCATTATGTTATTCTCTGAAGTCTGTCTCTGACCCCACCTCTCACCCAGCCACCCTCATGAGTCTGTCTCTGGAGTCTCTCACACCCACCTCATTCATTCTGACTCTCACCTCTCACACCTACCTCAGTCTGCCTCTGACCCCACGGCTCATACCCACATTCATCAATCTGTCTCTGACCCCACCTCTCACACCCACCTCATTCAGTCTGTTTCCAACCCCACCTCTCACACCCACCTCATTCAGTCTGTTTCCAACCCCACCTCTCACACCCACCTCATTCAGTCTGTCCCCCCACAACCACTCCCACTGCAACCCAATACCCCCCCCCCCCCACTCCACCTCTTTGCCTCCCCCCCCCATTTAGTCTATTCTGAAGTCTCTCTGACACCCCCCTCAACCCCCATTCAGTCTATTCTGAAGTCTCTCCATGATACCCCCCATCCCACCTGCTCCACCTCTTCCCCCCCCCCCCCCCCCCACCATTCAGACTATTCTGAAATCTCTCTCTGATACCCCCCTCACCCCCCATTCAGTCTATTCTGAAGTCTCTCCATGATACCCACCAACCCACCTGCTCTAGCTCTTTGCCCCCACCCCCTTCAGTCTATTCTGAAGTCTCTCTCTGACCCCTCCCTCACCCACCATTCAGTCTATTCTGAAGTCTCTCTCTGACACCTCCCTCACCCACCATTCAGTCTATTCTGAAGTCTCTCTCTGACACCTCCCTCACCCACCATTCAGTCTATTCTGAAGTCTCTCTCTGACCCCTCCCTCACCCACCATTCAGTCTATTCTGAAGCCTCTCTCTGACCACTCCCTCACCCACCATTCAGTCTATTCTGAAGCCTCTCTCTGACCCCTCCCTCACCCACCATTCAGTCTATTCTGAAGTCTCTCGCTGACCACTTCCTCACCCACCATTCAGTCTTTTCTGAAGTCTCTCTCTGACCCCTCCCTCACCCACCATTCAGTCTATGAAGTCTCTCTCTGACCCCTCCCTCATCCACCATTCAGTCTATTCTGAAGCCTCTCTCTGACCCCTCCCTCACCCACCATTCAGTCTATTCTGAAGTCTCTCTCTGACCCCTCCCTCACCCACCATTCAGTCTATTCTGAAGTCTCTCTCTGACCCCTCCCTCACCCACCATTCAGTCTATGAAGTCTCTCTCTGACCCCTCCCTCACCCACCATTCAGTCTATTCTGAAGCCTCTCTCTGACCCCTCCCTCACCCACCATTCAGTCTATGAAGTCTCTCTCTGACCCCTCCCTCACCCACCATTCAGTCTATTCTGAAGCCTCTCTCTGACCACTCCCTCACCCACCATTCAGTCTATTCTGAAGTCTCTCCATCACCTCCCCCCCCACCCCCCACCCCCACCCCCGTCCACCTCTTTGCCCCCACCCCTACCCCCGATTCAATCTATTCCAGTCTCTCCACCCAATACCCCCTCCCACCTGCTCCACCTCTTCCCCCCCCCCCCCCCACCCCCACCCCCCACCCCCATCTCCATTCCCTCTCTGTTCCCTGACTGCATGGGTGGCACTTACCTCATTCAGCCGGTCTTTCTTGATTCCAAGGGATGCAATCTCCAACTCCAACATGACCAGTTCAGGGTTCGTAGTGGTGGCTGCCCTTGGGTGGTAGCAGGCCACGATGTACACCGCCAGCTTGGCCAGCATCTTCCCCACCTTATAATAATAATGATAATAATAATAATGCATATTTATTGTGCGCTTATCAATGCCCTGAGCACTCACATAATACATATCAACCTAAATATGATATTCTATACACATGCAGAGCACAGTCCTATCAAAAACAATTGACATAAAGTATATTCAAAACACACACACACACACACACACACACACACACACACACACACACACACACACACATATGCCACAATGAATTTGAATGTGCATAACACTGATCACACACACACACACACACACACACACACACACACACACACACACACACACACACACACACACACGCACACACACACGCACACACACACACACATACTTTGCAGAGACCAGCAGACAATTCACAAAATATTAGGGTGTGGGTCTGTTTCCCTACTGCGAGTTTCAGGAAATATTAAGTGTACTTGCATACTAAGTGCGCACAGTGTGTTAAAAAGTGCCATACAACATGACCCCATTGTCTGTGAGACACAAGGACAGAAAGAGTACGTGTACTATACTACTAAATAATGTGGTAAAGCACAACAGGTGACACAAGGACAGATGATGATGAGTTGATGCTTAATGTCCTCAGATGTCATTTGACATATTAGGGACAAGTTGTGACCAATGCCGAAGCACGGTTCAATAAAAGCCACATACGTAAGGTGTATGCGTGTTTAGCTGTAACCTGCCACCTGCACCTTTGGCAGAATGACCGGGATTTTTTACGTGCTACTGTGGTAACACGGGGGGTGGAACGGATACCGAAATAAGAGTCAGCACAGAAAGTCGACCCTGGAGAAGAGAATTCTCCCGCCGTTCCAGCAGGGATTCGAACCCGCGACCTTTCAATCACGAGTCCGGCGCTCTAACCACTGAGCTATCCCCGCCCCCACACAAGGACAGAAAGAGTATGTGTACTAAGTAGTGTGGTCAAGCACATGACAGGACCCCACCGTCTGCGTGACACAAGGACAGGCCTTCAGACTTTCCTGGTAATATTTCATATAGATACATATATACACATCAAACATACACATACCTACTCCCTCTTCCAACACACACTTGCACACCCAAACATACACATACCTACTCCCTCTTCCAACACACACTTGCACACACCCCCCCAAACACACACACACACACACACACACACACACACACACACACACACACACACACACATTCCACCTCCTAACAGTATTTCACCCATCTTAGAAGAAAAGAAAAAACATCCACCAAACATGCACAACACACTCCAGGTGGAAGGAAAGCTAAAAAAAAAAAAAAAAAGCACTCCTCAACTGATGCTTTAAATGAGCAGATCACAAGAACACTGCAAACAAGGACAGGTTATATACCTCTCTGGCCTCCCCACAAAGATCGTGGGAGAGGATGAGGCTGACAAAGCCAAGCTGCTCTGCACACTGTGCTGCTGCTTTGCATGCAATAGCGTTGGTGCCAACCAGCACGTTGTGCACACGACTCCAGTCCATCTTCTTGTCATCTGCACTTCCTGTTACACCACCTGAACACAGATTAAAGAAGTCTTATTGCCCATCATACCAGCACATCATGCATACTGCTCCAATCCATCTTCTTGTCAACAGCACTTCCTGTTACACCACCTGAACACAGATTAAAGAAGCTTTAGTGCCTACCATACCAGCACACCATGCATACTGCTCCAATCCATCTTCTTGTCAACAGCACTTCCTGTTACACCACCTGAACACAGATTCAAGAAGCCTTAGTGCCTACCATACCAGCACATCATGCATACTGCTCCAATCCATCTTCTTGTCAACAGCACTTCCTGTTACACCACCTGAACACAGATTCAAGAAGCCTTAGTGCCTACCATACCAGCACATCATGCATACTACTCCAGTCCATCTTCTTGTCAACAGCACTTCCTTGACTCAGCCTAAATGGAGACTAAGGCAGTCTTTCGGTCAGCCATCTTGTCGCAGAGATGGCTCAACTGGGAACTGACATGAATGGGAGGAAAAAGGTTTTGGGCATTTCAGCAGCATTGTCTGAAGCATTATGTGGGTCACAGAAAATACTCAGTTCACACTGATTCCCTCATCACTGGTGGTGTTGTATTCCAGGCCAAAAAAAGTAATTGCATATCATTAAGGTAGACCAGAGAGATGTTTTGATAGAATACAATATTCCAGGCCAAAAAAAAAGTAATTGCATATCATTAAGGTAGACCAGAGAGATGTTTTTGATAAAATACAATATTCCAGGCCAAAAAAAAAGTTATTGCATATCATTAAGGTAGACCAGAGAGATGTTTTTGATAGAATACATATTCCAGGCCAAAAAAAGTAATTGCATATATCATTAAGGTAGACCTGAGAGATGTTTTTGATAGAATACATATTCCATGCCCCAAAAAAGTAATTGCATATATCATTAAGGTAGATCAGAGAGATATTTTTGATAGACAAGCA
>OY757547.1:3859767-3944767 GCA_963584105.1 Alviniconcha strummeri | reverse complement strand
GTAGATAATGACATAATACAACTATAAAATTTCCATCCTGAAATACAACTTTTAATAAGCATAAAATTCTGTCCATGCCCAGAAGAAATATTCAGGATGCCTTACTCTCTCCATCAGACCAAGTGGACAAGATTTTCTGCAGTCAGCAGTTTTATGTATTATTGCATCAAAATAAAAGCTTCAGCAAACGTAATTACAGCACTCGCCCCAGATGTTTTGCTTTTTGACGCCTTCACAATATAGAACCCTTAGTTTGAAGATATCATTTCCTCAATCTCTATGCACTGGACAAACAAAGAGAGAGAAAAAAACCCATCTTTAAATAATAAAAAGGCTGTTTTTTCTGTGTTTCCAGCCAGCATTAATAATTACTGTCCATATTGCTGCCATTGTTCTTGCATGTCAAGGGAGATAAACCTTCATAGCCAGAGCAAGAATGTATGTATAATGCAGTTATAAAAAAAAGTACATCATTACATGCGTGCGCGCGCACACACACACACACACATACACACACACACACACGCACGCACGCACACATCCACACACACACACACACTACTTTTTAGTGCTGAGCTCAGCCATAACTTAATCTTGTGCACTGTCCTTGGCCCATCAGTAGATAAATAAATATCTATGATATTTGTGAAGGACAGCTTGCTCTTCTCAACAACAACAAAAAGAGTCCTTTCAGAGACTTTGTAGTTTTGAAACTCTTGCAGAACCAGTGAAACCTATCCATGTTGATGTTACGTACTCCAGAACAGGACATGTCTATATATTTGATAGGTGATGTGGACAGTAACATTCCAGTGAAGAGGGAGAACACGCTGAACTAGTCACTGAAGTTGATTGTTTGCACAAATGCAGGCCCAGTAAAACTTCTAACATATCAGTTTTCAGTCACTACTGCAAAAGTGTCAAAACAGCAAAACGCAAGCAAAAATTTGAGTAATCTGGAACAAGAGCTATTCATAGCTTTTAGCTTTACCAAAACTGCAATCATATAACCCAAAAAATGAGTACCAACATCAGACAAGTGCTATTCTTAACTTTTAGTTTCACCAAAAGTTCAATCATATATATATATAATACAAAATAAAATAAAATGAGCACCAGGGCGGGGGGCTTATAAGTTATACAGATCTGCAAAATGTGAAACAAAAGCACTCACTTTTTCCCTGCCTTCTCAAAGTCTGCGCGAGCCCCAGCAGGGATGCTGAGGATTCCCTTGATGATGTGCTGCCCCAGTAGATCCTCCACTACGCGTGCCATGCCCAGCACCGCCTTGCCAAAGCCCACCACAAACACATTGCGCTGAATCGAGTACGTCCGTTCATCCACCGTCAGGGTGTTCAGAGTTGGGTTGAAGTCCAGCACCTGAAGTCAAGGCCACAAAAGTTACAAGTATCCTCCCCCCTCCCCCTCCCCAAGTCAACACCACAAACATTACCTCTCTCTCTCTCTCTCTCTCTCTCTCTCTCTCTCTCTCTCTCTCTCTCTTGTAGTAGTATAGTCATGCTTATTTGTGTTGGTAGTATAGCAAGGACTGGCTGTTATAGCGTTAGATAGCTCCAAATGGACCTAACACAGTCATCTTTGGGTATTAAAGTTTTTAAGTTTGAGTTTGAGCTCTCTGTCTCTGTCTCTCTCTTTCTCTCCTCTTGACCTTCTCTCTCTCTCTCAAATGGTTGAAATGCGGAAGGGGAGAGGCTTCAAGGCAGTAACAGAGAGGCACCAAGCTGAACACAACAGGACTGGGGTTGAAAAGGAGACTGTGGGATTCATGAAGCAAGGGCACAGCCGCAGCAATGAACCATGTTAAACTGAACAAGGAAACAGACAGGGGGAGGGCGACTACTGTGGGTCAGTAAACAATCCCTTTTTGATACTGTCATGTTTGCCCCGTTCAAACTGACATAACAAAACTGAATCACTCAATCAGTTACTCAGTTACTTTATTATAAAATAGACACAATGATTCCACCAACATAAAGAGGAAGAAAGATGTCTCTTGGAATGCTGTAGTGGCGGGAATCTTGGGAATATATCTGTCTGGCATTGTCTATTATATGGTCATACGTCTGGTCAGTCTGGACTATACCATTTACCTGCTGGGAGTCGGAGTGTTTGCTACTGAAGCTGAAATAAGCCATTTGATAGGCACATGCATTTATGTTCATTATTTAAGACTAGGACATAACAGATACCTTCTCCAGCATGGGCCTGGGGATGACCGACTCCACAGCCGTCAGAAACACCTCCCGCAGGTTGCTTCTCATCTTCTCATCCTCTTCCGACAGCACGTTGACCCTGCGCCCTTCTTCCTTTCTAGCTGATGTTGCCATGGTTGCACAGTGAAAGCAGTTCACTCCCGAAAACATGTATTCCTGCTGTCCACCGATGCTTGAGGTCACTTGCCCATGCTGGGCGACACAACTGGGTAAAAGCAGCCAACCTTGCCAGCTGAATCCAGATGGAGACTGGCTACCACGAGGACGTGACAGTAGTGTCAGAGTTCTGTGTGCGGCCGTGCCTCTGCTGCAGCATATGGCAGAGGCTGCTGGTGTTCTGCTTCTGTTGAATGACCTGAAGCTTCTGTGTGGAACTAGGAGTGAAGAGGCTTGCCCCCCTGAGGCAGACCTTGGGCAGTGCAGGGAAGGCCTGCAGCTGGAGATATGCTGGGTGCTCTGAAAAGTCTTCAACGCCAGGCGGAGCATTCTGCAACCAGAAAAAAATTCTCAATTTTTAAACATTTACCCCCCCCCCCCCCCCCCACCCCCCCAAGCTGAGAGAGACAGAGACAAACGGAGACTGTCAGAGACAGAGATATAGAGAGGGACTGAGGCAGGCTACACACACACACACACACACACACACACACACACTAAAAATAGAAGGGAAAAACAGTTATTCACACTTATTGTTAATACACTCAGTGGTTCACGGAGAATTCGTGCAGTAGCTGCCGTCAACCAGCGCTGCTTACTTGTATAAATTCGAAACTGCCCACGTTAGTCACAGCACAGCAAACGGTCACGGGGGACTGATTTCCACTCAGTGACCCAGGAAGCGAGTGTCAGATGTTGTCAAAACAGTATGTTCGGCTTCTGCATGAATGTAACAGTTATACATCCTGCTCCTGCGTGTCCAGTCATTTGGGATCCGGAGACTGAAGGTTTGGGGTACGTATCTGCGTTTCCCGGAAACAGTCCAAGCAAAACTTTCAGTGTTTCACTTCCAGAAAAAATAAAACAAGTGAACACGTCTGAACACTGGAGTCAGTTCCACGATTTGAAAGCCTCCTACTGGTTCTAACCCCCCAGCTTGTTATGTCTGCGACAGCCTCGACTATCCTTTCCTCGCTGCTGTCTATATTTGTTGCGTCTGGCTGGAAAAGTCTACCAGTTCGGCTGCGTGCTGAAAATGCCCTTGACTGCTGCTGTGTAAGTGGCACTAGCCTCGGCATCAGAATCGCTTGCTGCCTGACCCTTCAGCTATCTGAAACCAGATACTATAACAATACAGCACCTAGTCTTTGTGTATGTTATGCATGGTGTCTCTTCTGAAACCAGCGCTCACTCAGCTGAAGCGGGAACTGGGTCAGGTCTTTGACCTCCGAGCTGGGTGACCCGGCCGCCACCGATTTCAGCCACAGGCGCTTGACTAAAGATTTCTGTTTGTAAGGCCTTTCTTTGAGCAGTGTCTTTCGATGGAATTCCCAAGACTATTATCTTTGAAGGAAGAAAACAACACACACACACACACACACACACACACACACACACACACGCACGCACGCACGCACGCACGCGCGCGTGCACACACACACACGCACGCACGCACGCGCGCGCGCGCGCGCAGAGAAAGAGAAAAAAAATAAACAACAACACTATGAGAATTATATTTCAGTTCTTTCGAGCCCACAGTGAGGTACTGCGGATGCAGAAACTAAGGTCCCCTCTGTTGAAAACCGAGAACTGACAAATGTTTTCCCTTTAAGGCCTGTACTGTAGGTTAGAATAAACCACACATGCTTCACCCACTGCTAGGAATTTATTTCTTTTCTTAATTTCTGCTTCCCGGTTCATTCACCTTCGTTTTTCCAAACCCTCTACTTTTGAACTGCATTAGTTTTGCTAATGCAAATTCCCATGTGGGCCAGCAGAATAAAATAGATCACTGCTCATAGTCACAATTCAGTGATTTGTGCATATTCCAGTGATGACTACCTTTGGAATAAATTCATAAATAGGTACCAAACAAGTGTGCTATTGTCAATTGATAGATAGATGGATCGGTTTTTAACATTGTAATGGTGAATTAGACAGACTTGTGCTTTGAACTGGTGTAAAAGATATCTGAATGTGTGATTCATCTTGAGGTTACCATATGAGGGTGATCAGACGTTAAAATCCAAGAACCAACCAACAGTTCTCTGCCCTCATCCCTGACAAAGATCTCTGGAGCCTAGTATGGAACTCTTCAACAAAGCATAATGCTCTGTGGATCCTGGATCCACTTAAGGGTCATGATGCAGTAACATTTTTAAAAACCTGTGAGTTAGGTGCCTGTAGATTGAAGATATACAACTCCACAACAGTACAGAGCTGCAGGTGTATACTAATTTATACTAACACCCCCTCCCCCCCCCCCTCCCCAACACACACACACACACACACACACACACACACACACACACACATCTGCATTGACACGCAAAACAAATGAAGACTGTATGTGTAAGAGGGCTATTTTTGGCTGACAAAGCTAAAGGTGATAGCTAAACAGCAGTAGCAAAATACCATCATAATAAGCGGTTGCTATAAGTATAACATGCAATGCAAAATCTCCCTAACTGTTTACTAATGGGAGCAGGCAATGTTTTTTTGCGGTCACTGACGCAACAGGGATTACTTCGTAGAGCTTATTGTCCCACCAACTGCAACCTGAGGATGGTCACATAACCAGAAATTAGATCTATATGTAAACTCATTAGTGGCAAAACATAATTTTTACAGAAAGTTAACATGAGAAAATAACCCCCTTTCTCTCTCTTCTTTAAATTTAAATCAGAATACTCCTAACAGTGTCACCATTTTAGTAAAGCAAACACTGCACAATGGCATAACAACTGAGACTGAGGTAGAGAATTTTACACAAAATGAGTCCTGTATAAATTTCATTAGGTCTATGCTCCTTTGCTTAAAAAAATGAGAGCATGGGGGGAAAAAAGAAATCTTAATTAATAGTAATAATAAAAACAGAGACACTCTTTGACACAGGTGTCTACACAGTTTGTTGTTTTTGTTTTTTGGGTACCCACCTAATCAAGTAGTGCCAAAATCTTCACTGAATAGGCTGAAGGCTGTCACTTAATTATGCAGTTATGTGATTTGACAGGGAAGCCATGGCAGCTGTCGGTGTGTCAGCTGTCAGTGTTAGCAGTGACTCTTCAGTGGTTTGGGAGACTTTGGCTATGATGGTTTAGCAGCATTCCAGCTAATCTCCTCTGATCAGAAACTGTAGGCTTGCTTGGTACATATGTGGGCAGTGAGCCCACACTAGCTATTTGACTACTGTGTATGCTACACTTATAGTTTGGTCCAAAAGAGATCAGAGGCACAGAGACAATAGGACTAACAAACAATCAGTGAGGTTTAGAGCTTTTGCTGTGATCTTGACCTTGAACAGTGCAAGTCAGTCTTTTTCACAAGACACTTCGGCTTACCATGTGTACCATCAACCTATGATTAGTTGCAAAAGAATCAGCAGTTAAGGAGATATGGTAGAAACAGTCATATTTTCATTAAATTATGAGCCCATAGTATGACCCTGACCTTGAAGAGAGCAAATCCAATATTTCGGCATGAAACTCCAGCTCAAGATGATGCATCAGCACACCAAGTTTTCTTGCAAAAGGTTCAACAGTTCAGGAGCTATCATCTGGCTTCATTGAAATTCTGAACCTTCATGCCATGATGCATCAAGTTTCATTCATTACAAAAGGATGAGCAGTTCAAAAGATTATGGTCTGGACAAAATCCAGAAACACGGAAACATGTAAACAGTTACAGGGGCTATAACAAAAGCAGGGAAGCGGAACCACTGATGTTGGTCTCCAGTTTCGTTCACCTCTTCATCCACTTGACATGAAGTTTAATTTATGTACTTGGCCTAATAGCAAGCAACTAAACCCACAAGCAAGTTACTGCAGAGTGAGCCACTTTGGCCTGGTGGTAAGCATGTCAGGCTGGCAAGCGGATGACATTTGTTTCCCCACTTTGGCTCTCTTTCTCTTCAAAAACCTGTGGTTTATGACACTCACTGTTCCGTGACCTTGCCCCACATAATTAGTGAAACATTAAAATGGCTCTTGTTGCTTCCCATCTTAACACGGAATCATCCTGGCAGTGACAGTGTAGTTAGGGATACTTCCCCCTCCCCCCACCTCCTGGGATTTCAGTCCCTGGAGACAACTCAGCACTCAGTAAGTCTTAAAAAGGTTATATAAGAAAAAAACAGGGATGGGAGTAGTTCAAGAGATGCAGAAAGAGTCGGGCAGCTGAATTAGAGCAACCACATGATGGGTGTGCAGGTATTAAAAAAAACAATATATTCACATGCATTCAGTTTATACTTGCATACATGCATTCGTGAGTGCGTGCATGCATGTGCGTGCATGCATGCATGTGTGTGTGTGTGTGTGCATGCATGCATGTGTGCATGAGAGAGAAACAGAGACTGCAGCCGGACAGTTGAAATAGAGCAGTCACATGACGGATGTTGTTTTGAGGGTTCCTGCAGTTATTACAAAGAAAAGAAAGAAGAAAGGAGCAGTCACCTTCATGGCTGGCTGGCCAGGACAAACCTGACACAGCTTGCAGTAGTCTTTCAATACCCCAGCACAGCTGGCTTTCTCAAACCCCTCATGCTAACTCTGCTCATACAGGCATCAGTGAAAAATTATGCTGCCTTTTGTTTTAAAATTCATGTTATCAGTAGTGTCACAATCCATTTTGACTGACTTATTGAAAAAACAAAGAATGTATGACTCATTGCACTAATCTCTCTCTCTCTCTCTCTCTCTCTCTCTCTCTCTCTCTCTCTCTCTCTCTCTCTCTCTCTCTCTCTCTCACACACACACACACACACACACACACAGAGACACACACACACACACACACACATATGCATGCACACACACACACACACTCTCTCTCTCTCTCTCTCTCTCTCTCTCTCTCTCTCTCTCTCTCTCTCTCTCTCTCTCTCTCTCTCTCTCATACACACACACAATTTACAGTAAATTTTATCACATTTATTTTCTAGATTAAAACGTCAATGATTGTCAGCAAGTATACATATATATATACAAATTGAGAAAGCAATTTTGTCACTGTAATACCACAACCCTCATCATTAAAATGACTGCAAGTGAATACTTGCATGACACACATACTCCAATGCAGAACAGACACGGTCAAGTACACCATACCAATGCCACACTTAAAAGATCCCTTTTCCTGTCCATAAAACACAGTTGCAAGATCATGCAATTAACAAATAAAACAACCGCAAAAATCAGCCTAAATTAACATCAGATGAGGTCGTGCTTGCTTTTAGAAAAAAAACTGATACAAATGCCCAACAGAAAAAAGCATACTGACCCCTTGAGCTGCTAATTTTTTTTCACTGAGACATATCACTGCATACACACAAAAATTGCTTGACATTGTTACTTTTGTTTGGGAGGGTGTGGGGGGTGAATTTAAATGTGCCTGCACATCATGCAGTTAAAAAACATTACTAATATTATGAAGTATAAGTACATATTGTTAATATTATGATTACAGTATTTTATATCTGTATATAGAGACAGAGAAAGTATAACAAAGTCCAAGCATATCTTGGTTTGGAAACTTTTACTACAAATTTTCACCCATCTTGGGCCTTTTTCAAGGCCTGCCCAGTCAGCTTGACTGATTCCTACCAATTTTTTTTAATTTTTTTTAATAAAATACGTCATATATATGGACACCTACAAAATAGTGCCAACATCAGATACACATTTTCAAAGAGTTTAAAAAAAGCATGAAAGGTTAGGGCATACTACTTTTATTAGTATCATTGACCATTTGCTCTAACATATTCATACAGATTAATGTATAAAAAAAAATATATTAAAAAAAGGAATGGACAGAGACAATCAAAAAATGTAAAAACACATAAAATATAAATGCATAATGGCAAATACAAGTGTCATGCGGCAGGAAGCTGCACATACCACCTATCATCTCCTAGCTGCTCAACAAGAGCGATACAAAAGGCCTGGTATAAAAAACATGGAGATTTTTTATTTTTATTTTTTATTGGGGGGGGGGGGTCAAGAGAACAGAACATTAGCAGAAAAGTGACAAGCCAGAAAGAACAAGAGGACTAACAGACCATTAGCAGAAAAGTGACAAGCCAGAAAGAACAAGAGGACTAACAGACGATTAGCAGAAAAGTGACAAGACAGAAAGAACAGAAGGACTAGGCAAAAAAACAAGAGAGCAGATGGGAAAGGGGAATCAAATGATGGCCATGACATTCCAGACAAGAGGAAGACATCAGACATCCCTGGCCTTCATTCAGGGTGACAAAGCAGGGGATGAAGATGCACACACATGGAAACTAAACTGTGTCCTTAGTTAAAGGGGAACCAAAAACCAGACTCCAGATGGCCTGAAAATGCAGAAAATGTGCACAATTAATACCCTCATCTGCAGGCTTCACTTGGTTGCTCTGTCAACATTTATTGAAAAGAAATCCCTTTTTGAATTTCAGCTCATTTGAGCGCAGCCACACGTTGGCTGACTTGTTCCCCATGAAAAGCAAAAATGTGAAACAGAATGACAGCTAGCGTTCTAAAACAAGATCCAAACAAGATAAGTTTTTGTCTCTCATTTTTCATTATTTTTAAGTGTTTATCTGTTGTTTAAGAGTTGTTTTGTGGCTTGACAAAGGGGTTTTCCCCGAAAATTTGCATACTGTGTGTCTGTGTCAAAATAAATAAGCATTTGTTTGAACCTTTTTGTGTTTGGATCCAATGAAAAGCAGAAAAAGGGTTAGTTTGTGAAATATTGATACTTTTGTTTCACGTGCCAGCTTTGTTTCTGATGTCACTGATACAGACTGCTGGGCTCAAAATGGCAGCGCTCATAGTAATATTTCACCACTTTCAAACATCAACTTCCAACAAAAAGGATGAAAAATTGAGCAAAAAATTGCTGTGTCTGTTTTATTCCATACTTACTGATAGTGATAGAGCCTGTGTCGTTTCTTCAGTTCAGTTCCCCTTTAATTCAGGATGACACTGGCAATATAACATATTGTACCACATCTGCCATGACAATCACAGTCAACACCATCCTAAGGCTGTTATTGTTACTCCCATTTAAAAATGAGCCCACATTATGCATTAAAACTTAACAGGCAACAACAACAAAAATCAACATTACACTTTGAAGCTGCATCATTCAAAAATTCATGATGCTTGCTGGTTATTGTAATCTCTTTCAAGGGGTTATTACAGCCTTCTTCTGTGTATAATAATATCCTCCACATGATTACAATTTCTGAGTATTATAATAATTATAATCAATATCATTCACCAAGTCATCACAGTCTCTATCTCAGTCATTATATTTTGCTCCAGTTTATTACCTCCTCTGCACCATTCTGACTTGAAACCAGAATAATCACAGGCTTGTTAGACCTGTTTGATGCTGAGTTGTCTCCAGAGAGGTCCTGGAGGGGGCTGGAATTCCAGGAGGTGAGGGAGAAGGGAACTATACCAAGTGCTGCTCTGTCACCACCAGAATGATTCTGCATTAAGATGGGCAGCAATGAGAGACGCATTAATGTTTCATCCATTGTGGAGAAACAAAGTCGCTATCAGACAGCGTCCATGAGGTCGTGGACACTGCTACTTTTGAAGAGAAAGGACACAAAAAGCACAGGCAGAGTTGAATCAAACCCACATCTGTTTCCTAGCCAAAATTTCAACACTAGGCCAAACAAGCCCACATCAGGATAATCTGTTCTTCAGACTCTTTCTATGACCCATTCTCTTCCTTCAGTTCAGTACAGCTTCATCTACATCATTGCTGCCTCTTGCTCAAAGTTATTATAATCCTTTTCTGCACACCAGTCAAAATCTCTTCCTCCATGTGATGATTCTCCATGAGAAGGAAAAACAATGCAATGCAGCAAACAATAGCAATTAACATTGAGATTCTGTTTATATGTATACATGTAGACACACAGTATCTTGATATACAGACATATATAGCTCTTTTTTTTATAGGGAGCAGCAAATAGATACATGTGCATACTACACACATGTCTGTACACATATATTCACATCCACATCTCACACACATAACAAAAATGCCTGCACATCTCAATGGAAACGTGCAACTGAATAGCAAATTTGGTGTCTGGGCGGCAGCAGACAGACCAACAACAAAAAACTGATTACTGTACACCTGTATACACACATGTACGTACACATAAAATATCACATGATATAAGTGGGTGGTTATTTAGATCTGGGGTAAAACTGAGCAAAAGGTAAAGAAAAACAAGATGTCAGCACACATTTTAAGGGTCGAAACTGGAATGTGGACAATGTATAACTATAAGACAGTCTAAGGACACATTATATGCATACACTGTTGCCCAGTTTTGGGTAAAATAAAAACATGGAACAGGCTCCCGGGTGATCCATTCTGACTGAGTCCAGCATTACATAACAATGATTATTTAATTACATGGACAGCAACAAGAAAAAACGTCCAGAGCCTAATCTCATTATGGGCAGCGTATAAACACAGATAGCAGCGTAGCAGTTCTTGTCTTTTAAAGTGACAAAAAACAGAACAAGTAAATGCAAAACAATCACGCGTCAGTTCAAACATTTAGCCCCACAACATGGCTGAGAGAATCTTGATGAGAAGACGTCAACTCTTCCCTGTTTGTTATTGCTTCTTCTTTTCCCTTTCTTTTTTCTTTTTTTTCCTTTCTAAACCATCAACAACATTCCCTATAAATTGGTTCTACACACAGAAGAAGATTTGATGTCTAACCCAGAAATAAGCTCTAATGTCTGACCCATCACATAATCAACTAAACCAATCTGTATATAAAATATAACATCTGTTTAAAGCTCTTCTCACTGACAGCTCCAACTTTCCAGCCTTGTCTGTTGAAAAAAACAATGTGTACAACATGCAAAATCCCAACAGCATAGCTTCTTACAGACAAATTAATTAACAAGAAAAAAATCAGCCTAAAAAAATCTAACAACTGGTAAAAATGAATTACGTTGGGGTTTTGCCCAGCTTCAAATCTCCCCCGCGCCGTAAGTATTCTTCGTAGGTCATAGTTTATGTGTGGAAGCTCATCATTTCAGTAGGAGAGTATGGAAAGGAAATCGTTGCACTTCACTGTGAAAGTTAGATTTTACTCATTCACACAGCCAAACTGTTCAACACAAAATTCATCAAACATTTCCTTTAAATATCACAGCCCTGCAATCCAATCTTTTCAAAGCAAAAAAAGTACTTCTGCTGTGCAAATAGTGACAGAAGGTCTCAACCATACAAAGTCTGTGACTGGAAGTATTTGCATATTTTCTATCTATGTTCAGTCCAGCTTATCACTTTGATTGGGGCTGCCTCCCAAACAAAATGAAATTCATGTCTAAAAGCTCAATTTTCCTTACTTTCAGTCCCCACCCCCCTTCACTGGCACACAGAAAACTTCTGCTTCAAACAACCATAGAAACCTAAGATTGTCAATAAGCAAGCCAAATGTGGCAAAGAAACTGAAAATGCAAACTTCTAAAATTCATCCAGATGAGATTCACCAAAAAAAAAATTCCAAATGGCAGTGAAGAAACACACCTCTGCAGGAGATAGTAACTGTTAGCAGTGGTGATTTTACTTGGCATAGCAAAGCGGGTTGCGAACAATCATAACCTGAATGTCCATGACATTGGTTCCAGTCATGCGTGTCACAACCAGGTGTGACCCACCTTTCACAGATTTCAGCAGTGTGTAGGTGTCATTGTTGTTCAGGGCATCCTCACAGCTATACCCGTCCAGCTTTGCCTCAATCCCAAAGTTCTCATTGACGACCGCTCCAGCAGCAAAACAGTTTGGCCCATCCTCCCCGTCAGTGTCTGCGGACAGAAGAGTGATGTCTGGGGTGGGGCGTGGCTCTGACAGCTTCAGAAGCTCCTGAAACTGTATGCTGGCGCCTACCGCCAACTCCAGATTGCGGCCACCGATTCCATCCCCCTTGACATTGACCACACTCTTCCCGCCGCTGATGAGGACAGCGCTGCAAGCCATGTTGGTGGCCGTGTTGACCAGTTTGATCATCTCGTTGACCTGCTTCTTGGTGACACCATCCCTGATAATGTCCAGCTCCAACTTGAGCATGTTGATGTGGGAGGCCAGCTTGCGGTCAAAGCACATAAGCATGAAGAGGCCAAGCTTGCCCAGCATGCGGCCAGTTTTGAAGGCCTCCCCCTCCAAGGCAGTGGTCAGGATGTAGGGCAGGTACCCCAGCTCCCGGGCACGCATGAAAGCAGCCTGGCAGGCGATGCTGTTGCTTCCCACCAGCACGTTCTGAACCCGCTCCGTGCCCTCATTCATCTGATGCTTGCTGTCAGAGCGCAGGGGGCTGGTGGTTGCCGGTTTCTTAAACCGAACCATCGAGGCCTCCTGCGCAATCTGCTTCTTCAAGTGTTGGAGGATGGAGCTGGGTATCATATCGTAGACTTTGAGGCGATTGAAAATTTCATAGCACTGGTGGGCTGTGACCTGATCATGCACAGTTGGGCCCGAGGCGATCATGTTGATGGGGTCACCAATCACGTCTGATATGATCAAGGACACCATCTAAAACAGGCAAAACAAGAAACGTCCAGTCAAGAAATTTTAAAGTTTTGAAGAAGCAACAACACTGAAGACAGCTTAGGGTTGGAGAGGTGGTGGGGGTGAAGTGGTGTCTCTGTATGGGAATAGGGGGTTGGGGGGGGGGGGGGTATATTTCATTCAAAGTGTGCTGTGAAACTGCCATCTTAAGGCTTAAATCAATTCCTGATTTAATAATTTAACAAGTATCAACATGCAACAAGAAACATTTAGTTCCAGTCACATACCTTAGCTGGGTGCGCAGTTTCCACCAGCTTGCCACCCTTCAGCCGTTCCACATTTTTGCGGATGATGTTCATGTCTTGAATGGATGCACCGTGGTTGGTCATCACCTTTGTCATGATGATGAGGTCATCCAGAGTGATGGGATCCTGGGGGCAAGCCAGCAGTGGTGACCCCCCTCCTGCAACAACAGAAAGGTCATGGCACTGTTGTGGGCCTGCAGGGGACACTGGGGGTCAAGGTCATGCAGTAACTGCTGAAGACCCTCACGACTCACCAAGACACCTTGATAAACTTAGATGCAGCAACAGCAGGTCTCTGCACAGAAACAACAGTGACGGGTTGCTAGAAAAGAGGAGAAGGAAAACAAATTGCAGAGGTTAAAGTCTGTAACCTCAGTGAAGGCAGACTTTGGGTTTTCTGCCCTAATTTCCTGAAGACTCTTGGGAACACCTTGCAGAAGGCAAATGTGCATAAAAGTTAAAACCTTATAGACTCACTAAAACACCCAGGTTAACTGTGATCTAATGATGGCAGAATTGTGCTTTGTGCCCAAAAGGCTCCCTGGAACACCCTGCCAAAGGCAAACGACAATTGTGCCTTAATAATAATAATAACAATAATAATGTACATTTACCATGCGTTATTCAACGCCCTAAGCACTCACATAATACATATTAACCTAAAAATCATATTCTTTACACATGCAGAGTACAGTCCTACCAAAACAATTTACATAAAATATTATATGGAAACACACACACACACACACACACACACACACACACACACACACACACACAAAAAAAAAAAAAACTGCAATGAATTCAAACATGTATGACACTAAACGCTGATCTGTATGCACAAGCACATGCACGCACACACAGTGACTGTAGCAGAAACTGGCTATTCATATTAGTTGGGGTAGAAATACTGTGAGAAGAGGAAGATCCTTTGAAACACCCCAGTGAGGGCAAACTGTATGTCTTCTATCCAAAATTGTCTCTGGATTACTTTGATGAGGAAAACTTTGTACCCTCAACAATACTGACAATAGCTTTGAATCATGTACATAACTAATGACACAACCGATGAACTTACTAACATAACTGTTAGAATCTAATTTTATTCATGATTTTTGTGTTCTTTTTTATGTATGGAAAAAAAATAAAAAAATTAGAAACAGTAACAGAACTGACAAAGCATGTATGCCTCTACAAATAGATGTTCCAGAAAAGTTACTTGCAAATTTTAGATGATGTATTAAAAAATCAAATCAAATAAAAAACATGTTCGGAATACCATTCAATGATGTAAAACTAAAAAAGTATTGGCTCCCTCATTAGAAAAAAAACACTAGAAAGTAACATTACCTGTACAAGACACAAAATTATAAACCAATGTAGAGAAAGGTACAGCCCTAAATGCCTAATTGAAACAAAAACAAACAAACAAACAAAAAGAAAGAAAGAAGAAGAATCCTGAATACTTCACTTTTCAGATAAAACCCCATACTTAAGGGTCCTTTGCTAACAAAAGGACTCTTACCCCCCAAAAAATTTTTCTTCCTCTTCCTCATGAGGACTTCACCTTCATCTTCCTTCATGAATAATGCTTTCTAACACTCTCAGTTCTGCAGTCACTTTGTTTACGCATTATAGTAAAAATCACACAAAACTATACAAAACTCAAACATCTTTCTCGTGCAGAAGCACACACAACTTCACTTGATATTTCACCCTGCTGTGTCCTGTGCCCTACAAGGCTGACTGGGCGATAACAACTGTCACTTTACCGCAGTAACACGTAAAAGATCCCGGTCATTCTGCAAAAGTGCAGGTGGCAGGTTACAGCAAAACACACATACACCTTACGTATGTGGCTTTGCATGAAGTGACATGGAGCATGGTTGTATGGTGTACACATAACTTGCGCTGAGACGGCTGCAGTTTCATGTCGCACCAGCCATGCCAGCGCTGTAAGTACACCACTTCGGTGGACATTCAAAAAACGCGCTATAAAGCTAGTCACTCATGTAGAACCACATGCGAGCGCAGTGAGTCTGCTCAAGAGAGTGGAGAATAGTGCTATATAACTTATAAGTGATCATCAAAAAAGAAAAAATAAGAAAAATCATAACTTCACCTGATACGAGGACGATGATCAGATCAGTTTCCTTCCTGCCAGTCAAGAGTTGTTCAATGGCCAAAGCTGCCTGATGGGCCACTTGGTCAGGGTAGTTGCTTTGCCCACCTTCATACACCTGGATGCGGCTCTCTGGCAGGAGCAGCAGATCTCTGCACAGAAACAACAGTCAGATGAAAGCTTGGGGTAGGGGGGACACCGTAACTATAGTAATCAACACCATCATAATTTTTAAAGTACAAAATCTTTAAAAATCAGAGCATTTTACAAAGAACATGACGGGAGCTGCGGTACAAAAGGGCACACACACACACACACACACACACACACACACACACACACACACACACACACACACACACACACACACACACACATGAGAGAGATAAAACTGACACAATCAAAGAAAACAACAAGTTGGCTTAAAATTCCCAACTTTTCAGTGAATTCCCTAACATCATTGCTATAATATATACTGAGTACTAACTCACTGAGGCAACACTATAAAGTATATGAATAATCACTACTTTACAGCCTGTTAGTGTTACAGCATTAGTAACTGCTGCATTAAGGCCTGAAAAGTAACTGAGCTGCTTCACATAGCTCTAGAACAGTAACAACTATTTTACAGCTTGAGGAATAGCCAGCCCAAAGGCAAAGAGAAATCACAACTTTACAGTTAAATGATGATCAGTATACATATATATATTACAGCTGAAGTATGATCACCACATTATAGCTGAAGTGTAGTCAGTACACAATCATGTATGCGTGTGTGTGTGTGTGTGTGTGTGTGTGTGTGTGTGTGTGTGTGTGTGTGTGTGTGTGCCTATGGTAGAGGGGTGCAATAGTAATCCCCTTTAGTTTTACTTTTTTTTTTTTTTTTTTGGTTTGTTTTCCAGACCTGTGGTTGTAAATCTACACAAAGAACACAACGTATTGAAGGGAGAGAACCATGATACTGTATCAAGAGCCAAGTGTTAATGCAAGGTATGCAAAAAAACAGCGTCCACTCACCTTTGTCCCTTCTCTTGGAGGGTCTGCTGCAGCCCTCGTGGGATGATGAGAATGCCACTGACCACATGCTCCCCGAGAATGTCTTCCGTTGCTCTGGCCATTCCCAGAACAGCTTTCCCAAATCCCACCACATACACATTGTGGTTCAAGTGGTAAATATTATCATTCACTGTCAGAACTGAGCTTTGCTTCTCAAACTGGAGCACATTCTCTACCATATGTTTGGGCTCAACAGAGTTCACTGCTTCCTTGTAGATATCTCGAGCGTGAAAGTTTTCCAGCTGCAGGCCACAGGGTTCAAGCCTAACTTTTGATGAAGCAGATTCAGAGCTAAGATTTCTGAGTTGTTTTCCTGCAGCTGCAATCCTGGAGTGTTTGGTGTATTCAACATGGTGGCGAACTGGGCCATTTCGCAAAAAGCACTGCCTGTCCAACATGGCAGGAGTCGTACAAATTCCTCGAAAGGTATTAAACCCATGAAGCTGCCAAGCCAGCTGTCGGATGACGCGCAAGTGAGTTTGTCTGAAAGTGAAACAAATTGCGGTGATGTCAGCAGCAATTTTGATCTTGGAAAGGCAGTGGGCAGTAGGGCCATGGTTAGTTGCAACAGTTAATTAGTTAGTTCTTGGTTTGCAAAGTCCTGTCAACGGCATAGGTTCACCTCAGGGCAAACCACACGTTCAAATTTCTTTTACACCAGTTCAAAACACGAGCCACTAAATCAAAAGACTGTCTAATTAACAACTTTTGATGCAGCAGTGGCTAGTCCACATACAGGACAGGATTAAACACAACACAGACAACACAGTTTGGTTATCAAGCATTTATTTGGGTGAATATTAGGTCAGCGTAGTAATTTGAAACCTGCAAGTGTAGCATGCAAAGACTCTATGTGTCACTGAAGTGACACACTAACTTTAAAAGATTTATCTTCACTGAGTGATTAACACTAACAGGCATTCCTTTGTTCAAGGGTTTTGTTTTTGTCCTGATTAAGTTTCACCCTGATATAACCGCAATGGTTGACTGGGCATAAAACAAGTTACTTACTTTATTAAGTTAAATAAAGGCTGCAGCCCTGAAGGCAAAAGACATCACTCTCCCAGTTCTAATCTTCTTTTTATCAAAATCTCATTGTGTTTGCGAACATTTCAGATCAGTTGCTAATGTGACTGCACAAATGGAAACAATCTCAAGACAAACACATAAGCAGGTCACAAACTGCAGTTAGTTTCAGGTCGAAGTGTTAAAAACAACAGTTAGTTTATGACAGAGTTTGTGGTTTAACACACACACACACACACACACACACACACACACACACACACACACACACATGTACAACCATAAAACATATTCCAATGATATAATAATTCAGTACCAGTAGTTTTTATTCTGTGCTGTTTTTGACCACACAGAGTTTGTATTTGACCAGATTATGAAGAGACTGGGCTGTTTACATGATTATTATATTGTGTAATGGATGGGGAAAAGTCCATTTCTTCTACTGCAGATGTCACCCAAGTACACTAACTGGTGACAGACCAATAGTAAGTATAGTACCAGACTATATGATACAGTATCAATATCAGGTCCAGAGGTATAACATTATGATTTATATGCCATACAGCAATGGAACTCTTGCAGCCCTCTTAATAATATCTTATGAGACAACTTTATCTAAAACTATCTCCATCAACTTTCCATAAAATGAACCCCACCATAAGCATCACCCATCTTCTAAGACCATGTTTGCTTCAAGAATCTGTAGAAAGTGGCTGGCCCACTAGGATGGTGAACCACTGGAATGTTAGTCCACTACTGTACTAGGGTAGAAAACTAGTGGGCCATTAGGATGGTGAACCATTGTGACATCAGACCAATGCAGTGTTGGACTCAGACCACTGGAATGTTGGACCACTAAGATGGTCATGGTGAACGACTGTGATGTCAGTCCAATGTGGTGTTGGACCACTGGGATGGTGACCTATTAGGATGTGGGACCACTCAGCTGATGAACCACAGGGATGCTGGACCACTAGGACAGCGAACCATTGGGACGTCAGCCCACTGTGAGGTTAAAGCACTGGGACGTTGGACCACTAGGATGGTGAACCACTGGAATGTCAGCCCACTGTGCTGTTGTTCACCAATGTGGTGTTAGACCACTGAGATGGTGAACCATTAGGATGTGGGACCACTCAGCTGATGAACCACTAGGGCAGTGAGCCACTGGAATGTCAGCCCACTGTGATGTTGAACCACTGTAAAGTTGGACCACTAGGATGATGAACTACTGTAATGTCAGCCCACTGTGCTGCTGAACCACTGGGATGCTGGATCATCAGAATGGTCAACCACTGGCACCTCAGACTGCTAAGAGGTTCACTGATCTGGATGGTGAACCACTGGAAATGATTTCATACTAAGTAGTGGTACTAGGATGTTTGGCCATTGGCACGTCAAATCAGCAGGGGGTTCACCAAACAAAAACAAAGGGGGGGGAGAGAGAGAATGGCCCAAACACTAACGGGCCCGTACGACAGGCTACGAAACTAAGCATACACGAGTTGTTTCCCTTGAGCTAAAGTTGTAAACAAAACTGTTGAAGCCAAACGCATTCGCATTGAAAATGCTGTCTGGTAGAAGAATCGAGCTCTATCTGGCAAACACACCAAGACCCACGCAGTGTCATACACAACAAACAAGCTGAAACAGCAAAAAATGACGTAATATACCGACTACAAGACACTCCAGTGAATGTCGGTCAGCGGTATGAATGTTGTTCTGTGCAGGTGTTTTGCGTGTTTTCAAATTTATCCCAACGTACCAAAACATACAAGTTGTGCTGATGCACAAGAGAAATCAAATGGAAGTGCTAAAGCTTACTTACAGCACCATTCTGCTCCTGTATTGTGTGCCTGCCAAACGATTTCACACTTCGAATCAGTCGTCTAAGCCGTCTGTAGACCTTGACCCATGACTCCAGTTTCAGTTTCCCGAAAATAAAACGAAAAAGGTCCTTCCAAAAATAGTAAGTGGGTTACTTGACTTGCAAAAAGAAAGCGCAATAAGCCTAATTGTAGCGTTAATTTTACGTTATAATTCAAAGTATATTCGAGACCTACAATAAATAATTATTTCTAATAAAGATTCCAGCCCGCAGCAACATTTACTGCGGTACCGTCAAACTAAATCGGAAATGTGCCATTTCTACTAGAGATTTCAGGAACGTGATCAAAATGAAGCTCATTGACGAAACTGTCAGGGGATTTAGGGTGGCGAAAATATTTAGAGAAAATAGTGACAGAGTCAGCAGCATTAATTTTTCAGCTAACGGAGAAACGCTGATTTCCAGTAGTGATGATGATTCCATTGTCATCTATGACTGCTTGAATGGAACGTGGGTTCTACTTGTACAGTTGTACTCAACTTGTAGCCTACAACTTTTAGGCGTTTTGTGTCTCTACTAGATCAGTATGACTATGAGTACAATATATAACAATGTGGCGCATTTTAGTACTTTTACAGTTTTGTGTGTAACAGTAATAATAATAACATAATCTGACGAACAATGAGTTACCATAATACCAATACCATTTATTACCAATCTGAAATTGACCAGCACTATCCAGAATCCAGAGTGGGAGCTATTCCCCCCCCCCCCCCCCACCCCCCAACACACACACACACACACGTCCCCACAATTTTTTTTTTTTTTTAATACACAATTATGCAGGCCACAGTTACCGTACAGCCCAGTCTAGTAAAAGACGTCAGCTATCATAACAAGATATGTATGGGTGTTATTAGTGTTAAGTCTGCCTCTGAGTCTCACACTGACTTGCTCTCTTGTTATGGTGATGATTATTGTTACATTGTATGGACATTTTTGCAAGGCAGGCTTGATTGTGGTTTTGCTGTGATGGGTTGCAAAAGAGTGGTATGATCAAATTCTGTTATAAATTACCCCCCACCCCAGCTATATAATAAGAAGTATAACTTGTTTTTGTTTCAGGCCAAAACGAACACTGAACAGCAAAAAATATGGGGTAGACTTAATTCGGTACACACATGCAGTCAACACTGCATTACACTGCTCAACAAAAGTGGATGGTATGTTTTGCAGAATGTTCTTATCCTGTTAAGCTAGGTAAATAATTGTGGTAATTGGTATACACATTCTCATATAATTATGTTCCTTTGTGTTGATCAACTTGATGTGACTTGTGAGACATGTGGTTAATAATATGCATGTATAAAATAATGTATAACATTAAACAATAATACATTTTATTTATATTGTACCAGTCCCAGTTCCAAAAAAGAGCTCCAAGCATAGTACAGCATCACATATGTCTCATATAGCTAAGAGATACAGGCAGATCTAGATAATATTAGTATAACTGCATGTTTTGACAAGACAGTGATTATAATTTATATAATTTGTAAACTCTTTTTTAAGCGTACTTTAATAAAAATTTGTAATTATGTTGCAGCTGCATTATTATACAAGACAATAAACAAACAGGGAATCAGACAATAGTAAATGAACAATGCACAATCAACAAAACAGCATACACATAATATTAATTGATGTACACATACCATCTGGGTCATACGTGTAATAATAATTACTGATTTGTTGATTCTAAAAAGTAAAATGAATTGGGTCCCAGTATCATGCCATTGCTTGATGATTGTTTTAGTTATTCTTTTATTGCCCCCCTTGCTTTTCAGTTTTAGCAAGAAAGCTCCACCCGCTTAGACAAGTGGAGCTGAAAAAAACAGCAAAGTAAATTCATTGGGTTACACTAACTTACAGTGTGCCATCTCACTCAGATCCTGATGTCATGTCAGTTGACAGCATATTTTATAACTCTCCCAGCTTCCAAATCTTCCAGTTCTATCTCCTTACTCAGTTACTGTTTTTTGGTTTGTTTACAATTTTAGGTTATATCATTTGGCATCAGCTACTCCCTTCTCCATTACAGACTTACCATCCAGAAGAATCTGATTCGTCCCCCATCCCCACTCAAAAACAGGTCCATCATCCACCCTAACAAGTTCATGATTGTTTTCTTTTGATTTAAAGTGTATGTAATGTGATCCTTCAGTCATCTCCCCCCCCCCCCCCCCCCCCCCCACTCAAACTCGCCCCACCTAACAAGTAACATAGCAGTATCATTATCAGTGTCTGTCATGTATTTGTACTCTAGCTTCAAAGTGCACAGACCCAGGGTTGAAAGTGTGTGACCATGGCATTGTTTTTGAAAAATGCACGGCCCATGTTCTTTGTCTACACTATGCTTGTCATTAGGAAGGAGGTGTGTCTGTATGCAGGTGCTCAGTGGCTGAAAATTGTGTCTGTCAGAGGGTGGTGAGTGTCAGTTATGTTTGTCAATTTCAGGTATTTTTTCTGTCTTCCCTGAATGTGGGCACTGAAAGTTTTTATTTCCAAAATGGTTTACTTTGTGCAGACACAATCAGGTACCTGTCCCTCCATGATAACAAATACATCAGATATTTTCCTGGTCACACAAAGAAGTGAGTATTTGAAGTTTTGAATAATTACGTGTTCTCTTTGTCCTTACACTGTCAATGTACTAGTTACAGTTACACTGAAGATTGGATATTTGCTGGTTGACATTGCAGCTTCCCTGCACCGAAGCTTGAATAGCTTCCACTTACAGCTGACTTTATCCGTTCTGATTCAGTGAAGACTGAATGATGCCTTTATCTATGCTGTATTGAAAGTAGATTATTGTTCCTTTTTGTTTTTTACTCTCTCTCTCTCTCTCTCTCTCTCTCTCTCTCTCTCTCTCTCTCTCTCTCTCTCTCTCTCTCTCTCTCCTCCCTCCCTCCCTCTCCATTTTTGTTGTATGTTTGTTTGTTACCTGTACTGCAGTAGACTAAAGTACAGTTTCCAATAATAAAAATTATAAAGCACCTACCCAGTGGGAAGGTGAGCTTGTATTTATATTGAAGTACATATTATCATATATATAAATTTAGAAATAATTTGAACACCAACAGAGCAGCTATACAGCATTTGACAAGCATGAATAATTATTTTTATAACTTATTTTGACATGAACACATGCTTACACACACACACACACACAGCATAAACTCAGAAAACACACAAATTGGATAATACACATTTTCAGCCCCAAGTAATTTCTGTTGCACAATGTATTGGTTACAGGTCAGCACTAGCCGCTACAACATTTTTATTAAATAATGATAGTGTTATTATATTTCCATAACACCATGTCACTGATTGAACATGTTGTCCCAGGGTTCTTTTTGCATTCTATTATTATTACTGTATTAGCTTAAAATCAAATCGTAAGGGTGAAGGTAAGCATTGTGTTAGCTTAAAATCAAATCCTTAGGGTGAAGGTAAGCGTTGGTGTATTGTGTGTGGTTTCAGAGTGGTCACATTATGTATGTCCCCCATCGACGACACATTCATCTCTGGCTCCATGGACAAAACCATTCGTCTTTGGGACCTGCGATCTCAGAACTGCCAGGTACAGTACACAGAGTTTGCACAGGCCATGGATACCTGGAAAAGTGCTGGAATTTGAAATGATGAAAAATTACAGGCCTGAAAAAGTTGGAATTCTGAAATCTTAATAAAGTCATCAAAAAGTCACTGAATTTAACACACCCCAAAAATGTCCCCAAAAAATATTTGTGTGTGTGTGCATGCACATACATCATTACATGTGTATTTTGTTGTTGTTGTTATTTGTTTTGTTTTTAACTTATTTAGTAAATTGTTAAATAAATAACATGCTGACATTGTTAGAGTGTTTGCTTGACAACTGGCTTAGCAAAATGTCCAGTTCAGTCCCTCAAGAATAAGCTCCCCTCTTCATGAGGAATGTGTGTTTTTTAGTACAAGGTCCCAGAAGGGACATAATGTGGTTTTACTTGTCATGCAGAAGTCTTTCACGAAATGTTTGTACAAACTCTGGTTGATGTAGAACATTGTCTGGTCAGTGTGGTAAAAGGCTGGAATGCTTCTTGTGTGATTCAGTTCAGTTCTGCTCTGAATTTTGGAAATTCAAAGCAAAACAACAGTTAAATGGTGAAAAATAAGATGTAGAACACAAACCTGTGGCCATAGAGACCGTTCTAAGTGCAAATAACCATCATTGTGGACTAGGCATTAAAAACCAATTATCTGTCTGTTTTAATTCACTCCTTGGCAGGGTTTGATGCATCTGACAGGCAGACCAGTGGCTGCCTTTGATCCTGAGGGGTTGATTTTTGGTGCTGGAGTCAACTCTGAATGCGTCAAGTTGTACGATCTGCGCTCCTTTGACAAGGTGATTGTCTGAGTGTTTGTGTTGGATCCAGACTGGAATAAGACTGACATGATAATTGTATAGTTATACTTATATACTCTCTTATCTGTTATGTTTAAAAAATATGTTTTTTACAATGTGTGTTGGAGGTGGAGTTGAGGCAGTAGTGTTTGAGTGTTTGTGTTCAATTCAGACTGGAATAAGACTGACATCATTATTGTATAGGTTTATACTCTCTTATCTGTTTTTTTTTTTTTTTTTTTATGTTTGTTTTTTACAACGTATGTTGGAGGTTGGAGTTGAGGCAGCAGGAATTCATAGGGCATGTGTTTTCTTCTCAGCCAGTGTCTGCAAACATTAAAATCATGGGGGAAAGGGGGGGTGGAAGGGGGGGGTTCTAAAATCAGCTAGCTTGCAAGACATCCAGACTTTAAATGAGGACCCAGGTTTCCAACCCCGAAGGGAGGCTGGGAATGTCTGATCTCTCCCTCCTGTCTGAAATCTCAGGGCTGTCATTTGATTCCCCTTTCCCATCTCCTCTCTTTTGTTTTCTGCCTAGTTCTCTTGCTCTTTTTGTCTTGTCATTTTTCTGCTAATGGTCCATTCTCCTGATTTTTTTCCAGAAAACTCAAATATTTTCGTTAAGGTTTAGGCTTTTTTGTATGGCTCTTGTTGAGCAGCTAGGAGATGATAGTTGGTCGGTGGTATGTGCAGCTTGCTGCCATATGGCACTGGTATTTGCCATTATGCATTTATATAACATTTTTTTATTTTATATTGCTTCTGTCAATTCCTTTTTTATAATTTTCTTTAACCTGGTATCGATAAATTAGACAGAATGGTCGACGATACCAGCATGTCCTAGCCTTATGTGCTCATTTAACAAGGGTAATACTGAAGGGACTAACTCTTCGAAAATTAGTGTATGTATGTTTTGTGTTTGCGAAGTGACTGGTTTTGTGTATTGACCGAAGGTTGATGTATACATGAGAAGAGTTTAGAAATGTGTATTTGCTTATGACCCGAGTTTGACTGTCCTGCGGTGACCCTGTGTGGTTGACAGAACATTAAAATCCAACTACTACTACTACTACTACTACCAGGTTTCCAGTAGTCCATACTGGAGCAGCAGGCTAATGTATTGAAAATTATACTGGTTTCAGCGCTCCACGCTTGTGAGTGATTTCCCACTGAAGAGTAGGCAGTGTTGTTTCAGGTGCATTTTGGCAAAGATGACCAGGCGCATAAACATAGTGATTAGCATTGAAGGCCATAATGCAGTCTTGACCGTCAAATGCAGCCGGTTGGATAGGAGGTGACATTGTGGCTGAGTGCAGAAATAGCAATGATTGGGTGTAGTTAGCAGCAGGCAGGACCTGGTAAACCCTAGAGCCATAAAAAAGAAAAGCACAGATAACAAGACAACGGGGATAGCGGGGATAGCTCAGTGGTTAGAGCGCCGGACTCGTGATTGAAAGGTCGCGGGTTCGAATCCCTGCTGGAACGGCGGGAGAATTCTCTTCTCCAGGGTCGACTTTCTGTGCTGACTCTTATTTCGGTATCCGTTCCACCCCCATGTTACCACAGTAGCACGTAAAAAATCCAGGTCATTCTGCCAAAAGTGCAGGTGGCAGGTTACAACTAAACACGCATACACCTTACGTATGTGGCTTTATTGAACCGTGCTTCGGCATTGGTCACGATTTGTCCCTAATATGTCAAATGACATCTGAGGACATTAAGCATCAACTCATCATCATCTAACAAGACAACTTGAAGAAATCAGCATGGCCTTGCCAGCAGGAACTCATCACTTCATTCAGTCACCTGCTTCACTGTGGTTTCTTTTCAGGGTCCGTTTGCAACGTTCAAGTTACCGCAGGACAAGGAGTGCGACTGGACAGGGTTAAAGTTCAGCCCTGACGGCAAATTGATCCTCATCTCTACCAACGGCTCCGTCATTCGACTCATTGATGCTTTCCATGGCACACCACTACAGACATTTGTTGTGAGTTTGACCGCATCTTGACCCTTGGATGCTTCCACTGTTCTCTTGGTGACCTTGGTCTCAGTGATCTTGCTGTTGTCTAGGTGACCTTGGTCTCAGTGATCAAGCTGTTCTCTAGGTGACCTATGTTTCAGGGGATCATGCTGTTCTCTTGATGACCTCGGTGTCTGTGATCATGTGGTTCTGTAGGTGACCTTGATCTCAGTGCCTGTGCTGTTCTCTAGGTGGTCTTTGTCCCTGTGATCATGCTGTTCTGTAAGTGACCTTGGTCTTAAAGATTGTGCTGTTCTCTCAGTGACCTTGGTCTTTCTTCTTTCATTTAAGGGCCCACAATCAATATGTTGATTATTCTGGCGCCTATAACTGGGGGTGTTCGCTGTAGTACTGGTCTGGCATAAAAGGAATCAGAATGGGGGGGGGGGGGGGGGGGGTACTATAGGTAGTTTTTCAGTTTGATACCCTTGACCCAAAAGCGTCAAGGGTGGGGGCCTCCACTACTTTCATGGGTAAAGAGTTCCAGTCCCTGATTTTGGGAGGAAGGAGGAGCCTCTATACTGGGTTTTGGTGGTCAGCAGGGTGAGCTGTTTGTCATGGGTGCGTCGTTGACGTGATGGGATGGGGACCAGTTTGGCTTTCAGGGGGGGGGGGGGGGCAATGTGCAAGGCCACTCTGGATTTTGTAGAGCATCAACAGTCTACAAGTCTGGCGTTGTTGCTCCAGCGTAGTCTCAGTGATCATGGATGCTGTTAGTGACCTTTCTTTGAGGGATCATGTTTCCTGGGTGACCTTGGTTTCAGTCATAATGGTTCATCCTCTCTCCAGGTGACCTTGGGGTCTGTGTTTGTGACTATCCCCATGGCGAGCTTTGCCTGGGTCATAGTGGCTGTTCAGTGGTTCTGGTCAAGGTCATGTTTCAGTGCAGATTTATTGTTGTTTGTTTGTATTTATTTTGTATGGATGGGTCAGAGTTACATCAGGCATTTAGCAGTTGACAGAAAAAGGGTTACATCAACTGAGTAATCGACAGGAAACAGGTTACATCAGCTGAGCAATTGACAGGAAAAGGGTTACATCTGCTGAGCAATTGACAGGAAAAGGGTTATATCAGCTGAGTAATTGACAGGAAAAGGGTCATGATGATGATGATGATGAGTTGATGCTTAATGTCCTCAGATGTCATTTGACATATTAGGGACAAGTTGTGACCAATGCCAAAGCACGGTTCAATAAAATCCACATACGTAAGGTGTATGCGTGTTTAGCTGTAACCTGCCACCTGCACTTTTTGGCAGAATGACCGGGATTTTTTACGTGCTACTGTGGTAACACGGGGGTGGAACGGATACCGAAATAAGAGTCAGCACAGAAAGTCGACCCTGGAGAAGAAAATTCTCCCGCCGTTCCAGCAGGGATTCGAACCCGAGACCTTTCAATCACGAGTCCGGTTCTCTAACCACTGAGCTATCCCCGCCCCCCAGGAAAAGGGTTACATCAACTGAGCAATTAACAGGAAAAGGGTTACATCAACTGAGCAATTAACAGGAAAAGGGTTACATCAACTGAGCAATTAACAGGAAAAGGGTTACACCAGCTGAGCAGTTGACAGGAAAAGGTTTCCACCAGCTGATGTGGACTGTGGTGTTTGCAGGGCTTCCAGAACAACAGGGGCATTCCACTCGAGGCCTGCTTCACTCCAGACTCACAGTTCGTCTTTTGTGGTAAGTGACTGCACAGCAGAGCTGTACACAGGGCATCTGCACAGGACACCATTTTAAGAATGAACAAACAATTATTTTATGAGCGTAATGGAATAAGTAAGGGTCAATATAAATGATAATAAAATACATTCAGCCCTCAGGCAAACAGTCTGAAAACAAAAATATCACCTCAGTATCGAAACACCATGTGAACTGTTTAGATCAGCAATCCTGTTGGGTGTACATGTTCATATGCCAGTTGGTGTATGCAGGTGTATGTACCTGTTAGGATGTGCCTGTTTGGGTGTGCAGGTTCATGTGCCTGTTGGGTGTACAAGGTTATGTGCCTGTTTGGGTGTGTAGGTTCATGTGCCTGTTGGTGTATGCAGGTGTATGTACCTGTTCGGGTGTACAAGGTCATGTGCCTGTTTGGGTATGCAGGTTCATGTGCCTGTTGGTGTATGCAGGTGTATGTACCAGTTGTGGTGTGCCTGTTTGGGTGTGCAGGCTCATGTGCTTGTTGGAGTATGCTCATTGCTGGTGTGTGTACCTGCTGGGGTGTACAAGGTCACGTGCCTGTTTTGGTGTGCAGGTTCATGTACCTGTTGTGTATGCAGGTGTATGTACCTGTTGGGGTGTACAAGGTCATGTATCTGTTTGGGTGTGCAGGTTCATGTGCCAGTTGGTGTATGCAGGTGTATGTACCTGTTGGGATGTACAAGGTCACGTATCTGTTTGGGTGCGCAGGTTCATGTGCCTGTTGGTGTATGTACCTGTTGGGGTGGACACGGTCATGTGCCTGTTTGCGTGTGCAGGTTCGACAGACGGCAAGGTACACAGCTGGAGCACAGAGACAGGAGCCAAGATTGCCATCCTGTCCAGCGACCACCCAGGCCCCATCCAGAACATGCAGTTCAACCCCAAGTACATGATGATGGCTACAGCCTGTACCAACATGGTGAGTGGTACTGCCCCTATCCTCCCTCACTCCACTGCAGAACATGAATGTCAGCCTCAATACATGGTGACGTATGATGTCTACAACCAGATGATGGGTCACTGTAGTGGTCACTTTGCAGCTCAGACCCAAAAACATGATGATGTCTACAGCCTGTGCTGACATGGTGTCACTTCCCCCTCCCCCCTCCCCCCACCCTCCAAGTCATACAGTCTCTGGCCGTGGTGAAGGTTCCTCCCAGTCTGTCTCTGTGGCCTCAGTGAAGGTTTCACCCAAATCATAGTCTGCATGTGGTGTATAAATGTTTTACACAGTTTGGTTACTTAGCATTGATGATGGAATGATTCAGTTTTCCTGACCTGTCTGACCTTGTGTTCGCCCTGATATAACCATACTGATTGACTGGGCCTAAAATACCAACTTACTTACTTACTGACCTTGTTGATATATATATCTTTAAAACATTTTGGTTACTGTGCATGAATGATCAAATCATTCAGTGCACCTGATCATACAGTCTGTCAGATTTTGGTGTCTCTTTTGTTTCAGGCATTTGGTTGCATTGATGACCAAATCATGTAGCTTATCTGACTGTAGTCATCCTGACCTTGGTGTGTGTTTTTCAGGCATTTTGGTTACCCTGCGTCGATGACTGATTAGCAAACTCCAGCAACCGGCAGGAATGAACGAGTCGTCCACAAGACGGAGAACAGCAATCCTTGTGCCGTCTCAGGAGCAAATACTTGAACGTCAGCATCAGTTAGCGTTAGGGCAGTGAGATGAAACTGACATCAGTTTCATGTGGTTTTTGAGTTAACATCAACCAGTACCAATAGTATGGTTTAGGAAGGGGAAAAAGTGGAGCAGGCATGCATGAATTTTATGATGTCGCACAGAAGTGAAAAGAAGGATTGGAATATAGAGTGTCCTTCTTCCTTGAAAAGAGAACTAAGTCCGTGCCTGGCCTTGGCAGTCAGGCTTGCTTTGACAGTCCATGACTCAAGAGCTGTACAGTGCTCCTCTTGAGTGGGGGATAAATGAAGCAGAATGTGGAATTGTGCATCAAGCTTTGGTCGACCTTCTTGGATCAAGGGGCTAGGTGATGCATTGTAGACTTTGTAAAGCACAAGCAGTGTTTCCAATACTAAAACTAGATTTTACATTTGTATATTTGTGTATGTGTGTTGTTGTTCATCTTTTGTTGTTGTTGTTTTGAGATAACTAAACAAGTTATTTGTTGACAAGGCAGCAGTGTTTCTGCATTTTCATTGAATCACGTGCACTAGAACCTCTGATTCTTCAGTTCCAAAACTACTTGATATTTTCTGTTGTGCTTTCTTGCTTTCTGTGCAAGAAGAAAAATGTGTTGGATCCATTTTTGTATTTGCTGGCTTGGCTGAACACTGTAGAAACTTCTGATCCAGTGTACATGGGTGCATGTTGGTATACCACTATTCCAGTGTTGGTATACCACCAGTCCAGCAAGCTGTGTGAACAAAGAACAAAAAAGAGCAGTTACACTCTGACCTTCAAGTGGAAAACAAGTCCCTTAAATGCCTGCCAAAGTCTCCCAAAGTATACTGTGCATATTCTTTTTAATGTATGTAGCAACCATACAGTGTTTGAACTGCAGTGAACAAGTATATAAAAACACACAATTTGCTGTTGTTTCTATCAAATCTGTGACCTTGCAACAAGGTCAAAGTCTTCAAACCTGGTATAGTTATAAGCATGCAAAGTTTGAAAGACTTCAATGAAACCGTGTTTGAGAAAAAGCCAACGCTTACAAAGTTTGAACAGATAAACATATATACAATTTTAAGTTGAATTAACTTGAAACTGTGACTGCTTAGACCTTCAGATGGGGTCAAGGTCACGGAAAGTGGTAGAAAAAAGGCAAAGTAGTACCATCATGCAAAGTTTGATGTTCATTGCATTTATTATGTCCCAGAAAAGAACAAAAAATATTAAAGTTTACTCCATGCCGGACTAAGGAATGGCTGGCTGTTCAGCCAGTGGGCCCAGCACTAACTTCATTCCTTGTGGGCACCATATCACACTTTGTTCAGTTTTCTCACAAAAAAATATTTAAAGCGTGCACCCTGGGACACATTATGTGTGTGAAAAAAACAATAAACTGTGCTTGTTTAAGGTAAGTTCTTTTGCTATCAATTCCATTTTCTTCTTGTTATCAGTATTGTCACAGTTACAAGATCCTGTCTGAACCTTTGCTATTTTGGTTCCTTCATTTTGAGGAGAATGCTGTTTCTTTCATTTTGTGGAGAATGCTGGTTTTTGTTTTGGTAAGGCAGGTTCACGCTGTATGATGCAATGAACTTGTGGTTGTGAGCATGAGATGCTGAGTGAATAAGTGTCTGCACCTTTCAAAATTCAGAGATTAAAAAGAAAACTCACCACTGTTTTGGTTGTTTTTTATTTATGGCAAGGAATGTACCACATGCAAGAGAGAGAAAAAAGTACATAACCTTGGCAAAAGAAGTTTGCAAATATTTAAATAGTAATGAGCAGCTGGCATCTATTCAGTGGGATCACTGCCTCAGTTCTGGCCATTCCTTTAAGTTTAAATAGAGGAAAATGGGCCATGTTCAAAATTATTTTTATGTTTTTAAGTTCCAAAATTTGACTTTAATGAGCTCTTGACATTTGCTGGCATATTAAGGTGATTTTGCTAACTGTGAGTGTGACCACCAAACTCAGAACACATGGCTGGCAAAATAGGACTAGAAAACCACCTTGGCCGTGACAGTACTAGAAAATATCAAACTGAACAAAATATTCCACACTGCTACAACACAAAAGCCATCAATTTCACACTATGACCCCACCCAGTCCCATATGCACCATTGCTTGGGCTGGACATGTGTTGCCATATTTACAGCTGTGGTCTGGACCAGGCCTTTCTAACACCATCATCATTCCAAACTGATCTTCTAAAAATGCAATACTTACACATAATTAAAATACATATGGAGATGATCAGCTTTGTGAAGTTTATGACAAAATTTGAAGCTATATCGGAAAGGCATTAAAATCACAACAACAAAAATATGGAGATGATAAACTGTGCAGTTTGATTGCATTATCAGAAGATATCAAAAGCAAAAAACAACATCATTTGATGTTCCAAAAATGCAGTACTTATACAAAATTAAGATACAATGTAGAAATGATAAGCAAACTTTGTGCAGAGTTTGACAGTTTCAAAATCTGCAGCTTTATTACATAAATGATGAAAATCACAGTTCAAAGTCTCGTTACCCATGGAAGTAGTGGAGGCCCCCACCCTTGACACTTTTCAGTCAAGGGTATCAAACTGAAAAACTACTAATAGTACCCCCCCCCCCCAACTTCACCCCTCCCCCACCTCCCCCATTCTGATTTTTTTTATGTCAGACCAGTACTACTGTAACTACAGCGAACACTCCCAGTTATAGGCGCCAGAATAATTGACATGTTGATTGTGGGCCCTTAAATGAAAGAAGAAGTCAAAGCAAGCTAATTCATCTTAAAGATGAGAATAAAAGAACTGAAACCAGGAGAAAAAAAGGATTGCTGGAGTGATGCATAATTTGGCTCAGGAGAAGATGATGTTCATGTCTGTAAAAAACACTGAACCCAGATTATAATAGTTTGAACCTAGGATTTTCCATAGGATAATATTAGCTAAAACATACATTCAAACCAGGATTTTGCGTAGGGTAATACTAGCCAAAAAATACATCATTCACACATAAGCTAAAAAACTAAATCATTGTTGTCCCCTTTTGGATCACTGAAGTCAGAGAGAACTTGGGACAGACAGCATCACACTCTGAGCATCGCTTTCCGGCACCTTCCTCCAACTCTGCCAGATTTAGTTACACCACTGAAGGGGCACTCTTTAACTCTGCGCAGCTGTCCAGTGATAAAGTCAGCGCCCTCCGAAAGGTTCAGGTACTAATATGACTGCAGAGGCAGCCTAGTGCCAAAGCATGCACATAAACATGGGACACATCCACCCCTGGGTAAAACAAAGAGTTCCGTCTCGATTCAAACGATTGTGGTTTTATTTGTGCTGGTGTAAACTTTGTTGGCGGCTGTAAATGACACGCCTTGTTTTATTTTGAGTTGGTTTAACAAACGTGCTACTGTTTGAGCACCAACAAAAAACTGCTCGTTAGGTGTCAGTTTTCTGGACCCGATGGCATAACTAAATACGGCAGTGGTTGAAGGAAGGATGTCATAAACCATGCTTGGAGTTTGAGACGTACAGCATTTGTGTCACAAACCCATTAGCTGATCCAATTCTACTAGTTTCGCTGGAGAAAAAGCATGCATGTTGTACACCATGAGAAACTGCCACATAAATCCAAGATTTTTAATACTGTTCATGGAACCTGCAACAAAAATGTGCAGCAGCAAACATAGGGATATGTATAAAACAGATTAAAAAATATGACTTTTGCAAGGTGAGGTCACCAACTATAACATTAAAGCTGAGGGATATGTTGTGTATAAATTAAACTTAGTGGCATCAGTATGCTTGTGTGTGCAGGCGCCTCTGCACATGTTTGTGGACGTCTATGTGCTTAGAATAGTCTCTAAGGACAAGATTTTGCACTTAATAAATACTTTAATTATTATATGTCTGGTGGGTTTGTGCTTATCATTACATTACTTTCTACATGTGGTACATGCTTCTTCAAACATGCCATGGCAAACATTTCACTTGTTACTTTGGAGCACAACACCCACAGTTATTTTGTGTGTGGGATTGCAATGTTGGTGGAATGTTGAGGCTGCAAAAACATTAAGCCTTGAAGTAAACAAGTTGACACAACAGTAATAAAATTATTCTCCAAAACACCCTGGAGATTATGTTACAATGGAAATCTTCAACATGGCATTTTTATCACTGTTAAAAGATGTACAATAAATACAAAGGCAGATATTGGCATAGCATATATAAGCAAAGAAAAGAACAATTTGTGAAGTTCCTTCAACCTAAGGTGTGACCTTGTCCTGAAGCCTGTGTTTCACATAGTAACTGCTATCTGTTAAATAAAAAATAATATCAATGCAGGGCTCATGTTAGGAGCAGACATTTTATAAATATTTTTCCCCATAACATACCCCATTATTTGAAAATAAAACAAGGAATCATACAAAGTCAAACAAAAAATGAGTGGACAATGGGAACAAGCCAACAACACTGACAACTGGAATCATACAGTCAAGAAAACTGAGAGAGAAAAAAATCATCATTTTGGTTTCAGAGCTTTTTCCAACTCTGGTCCCAAGCTGTGGAATGTCTAGCTACCACAAACAATCAGGGAAGCCAGTTCCCTGGTGGCTTTCCACCAGTGTCTAAAAACCCACCTGTTTTCTGATTGACTTCATCAATTTGCACACTGTCTCTTCTTTTTCTTTATCTTAATAATTAAGACAATAATTAAAAAATTAAACAATTCTCCCCTTTTTCAATCTCCTTCAGCACAATGAGTGATCAAGTTAACGGAATCGTACGTTGTAAAAACAGACATCATCATCATCGTGGCACAATCACAAAATAAGCTACAATAAAACATATGCATTGCATGCATTTGACACATTCACTTTAGTTCAGGCTGAAACAAACTCTTTCACTGCCACTGTCCACAAATGTTCCAGGCTAAGAAGTACACCCACAAACCTTCAAACTGTTTTTCAGGCAAGCAACAAGTGACACATTATCCTCATGCTAGCATTCTTCAACACTTCCAGACACTCCAGTACCAATAACCAACACAGGATAAGCACACAATTTTCATTCATCATTGTCTATCCATTGCTTGGAAAAAGGGGGGCTGTCTGAAAGTTTTGTACATGTTGTCCTCTTAAAATCAGCGTTTCTTTTTAACTTTTGTGTGCTTGGGTCTTTCACAAGCCCAGTTTCAATCCTGTGCACTTAATGCAAATCCTTTCATATGCCACTGAGCAAAAAGAGCTCATGGATTTCAAACTTCACATTAAGTTTTATTCCCTGTCACATACATTATAGCGTGCGAGTATGCGAGGCTTTTCACTCATTGGGAGCTTTCCTCATCAAGTGACACATCATTCAAGTGTACAGCTGCTGGCAGAGAGCATCAAATTATGTGGTGACAATTAGATTATTTAGTGTTCTGGATAAAAATGTTGTGATTACACAATCCCCAGGTGTGTTTGTTTTTTTTTTGTCTTTTTTTTTTCCTTTTTTTTTCTCTTCTGCATTTTGAATGAGTTCAAGGGTTAGTCACTCAGTGAACAAAATATCTGCGTGCAAAACACACACACACACACACACACACACACACACACACACACACACACACACACTGCAGTTAAAAACTGTTACAAACATAAAAAGAACCAAGTGGATCCACACCATACTTCAACAGTACCCAAGAACACAATAAATGTACACCCTGTATAATACAGCAATGACTTTATGCTATGGATCATTACCGACAGTATCACTGCTGTGAAATACACATGTTCTGTTTCATTTCCAAGCTTGTTCTTTTTCTTTTTTTCCTCTCTCTCTTCCTCCGCAGTCGCTGTCTCGTTTTATATACATGTGTTGTTGTTGTTATTATTATTACTGTTATCATTATTATTGTTGATGCTGTATTTGTATTGATGCTGCCTCCTGTCATAATATTTGACTGTGAATGTCTTGGTTATTAGTAGTACTGTAGCAACAGCAAATATGTGAGTCGGCCTTTGTGCTAATATCTTCACCGTTGAGAAATAAAGTTGAATCAATCTCTCTCTCTCTCTCCACATGTAAAACAAGGCCCATTAATACTGAACTCAAATGTTTTTTTACATTGGGGAAAGCAAAAGCACATAAAAAATAAAGGTCTTTCCTTGTGTAGTAACAAGACAGATCCTTTTACTTTTCGCCTGAACATGAAAACTGAGTAGGTTCATTTTCATCTACATTTGTCTTTCCCATGGCAGGAAAATTACAGATATATTCAGAGGCATTTTCTTCTGTGAGCAAATTCTTCTGCCCCCATCCCCACCTTCCCTCCTTCCCCCTCCCTCTATACATCACCCAGTCCAGTCACATTAAGCACCATCAGCATGTAGCATACAACCACCAATTTATATTCAAGCGAGGATGAAGTCCTGGAATCTCAAAACCGGATCAAACTATATGCACATTTTACATGATAGCCTCCACATTGGTTATTATACAGTGAAGGCCACTGCTCCGTCAAAACCACCTGTTTAAAGCCCTGCTGAGTACTGTTCACAGTTCAACATAGATTCCCTGGCTGCCAGTCACCAAAGTATTTCAGCCAATCACAATATTCCATGCAGCAAGCCCAGACAATGGCTGCCATGGTTTCCTCACAAGCTAAAGCAGAGCAACGGACTGAAATGTTTTTTGACTGGAAAAAAATTGAATGATGTAACAGTGCACGTTTACTGATGACAAAACTAATCGGCTGCAATCAAAGTGTGTGTGTGTGTGTGTGTGTGTGCACGTATGTGCATAAATGTGTGTGTGTGTGTGTGTGTGTGCGCGTGTGCAAGCGCACACGTGATCTGGTGTGTGCGTGTTTTGCCATGCTTTGTATGAAAATGTTTGTTAATTTTTGTATGTTTTGTCTGCTTGTTTATATACCACTGATTTGTGTAATTACAGGTATTTGCACAATGCATGCTTTTCATCAAGTTGTAAAGCGCTTTGAGTCTCCGAAAGCACTCTATAAGTTCCCTATTATTATTAAAATATGTTGCCATCATTTAAATGCTGAATTAGACTCAAATCCTCATAAATTCCACCAGTCATCACAGTACCAGAGGGTCATCAGCTTGAAAGCTTGTGAGGAAAGAGGTAGCGTTTAGAGCTCAGTGTGGAACTCTCTATGCAAATCAATCCCTCAATGCAGAACATACCCCTTTTAAGACCAGTTCTATATTAACTGACCTTCCCATCCCCCTGCCCCTCCGTGCATCCAAACTGGACCCTTCCAACCATGAGCAGCACTGTTTCCACACCCCATGCTCTACAGGCAAGGGCCACACCCATTTTGTTTTATCCATAGTGAAGAGCAAGGGGGGGAATGGGCTGTTAAGTGAGGTTGCTCGGGGAGCTGGGATAGCTCAGGGGTTAGAGCGCCAAAGGTCACAGGTTCGAATCCAAGCAAAAGAGGCAGGAGAATTTTCTTTTCCAGCCTTAACTTTCTGCGCTGACTCTTACTTCAGTATCTGTTCTGCCCCTGTGTTACCGCAGTAGTACAGTAAAAGATCCCAGTCATTCTGCCAAAAGTGCAGGGGGCAGGTTACAGCAAAATACGCATGCACTTTACATATATGGCTTTGCATGAAGTGACGTGGTGCACAGTTGTATGGTGTACACAGAACATACCGAGATGGCAGCAGTTTTATATGGCACCAGCCATGCCAGCACTGTAAGTACACCACTTCAGTGGATATTCAGAAGACATAAAAAGCTAATTATTCATGTACAATCACATGCAAGCACAGTGAGTCTGCTCGAGAGTGGAGAAAACACTATATAAAAGCGATCAACAACAACAACAGCTCTGACCAAAACAAAAAGGGCTGGTCTTAAAAAAGCGTGTGTGAGTGGGGGTGGAGCATGGTTTCAGAGGGCTACCTGTTGGTTTTGTGGTGGTCTGTCACCAGGGGTGTCACAGTACTTGGAAATGGAACACGGCCAACAACACTTGTGCAGAAAAAAGGTTTAACACTGCTTGGCGGACATCACACAAAAAATAATGATTCTTCTTCTTCTTTTCCGTATGCTGTCCAACATCAACAGTCTGAAGCCTGACACTTTTAACGCATGCTGGGTTATTTTGGTGTTTCCTTAATCAACCATGCTCTGACATGGACTACAGATTCTTTAACATGTGTATGTGATCTTTTTGCATGTGTATACACATGAGGGACCTCGGTTCATAGTCTCAACCAAAGGCTATCAGTAGCTGCACAGCCACAAACATGCCACACACAATCATGTCAAGCCATCAGGCACAGCTAAATCAGGTGGACTGTGTCAACTGAGCATTTCCAGGACTGAGTGTGACCTTGGTGGAGCTAGCGACCAGGTGCAAGGGCACCACAACAGCAGTGATGTCATCGTGGGATGCTTCTTTACCGTCCACCATTTTCCAACCAGGATTCTCCGCCTGGTTGTTTCCCCTGGAGTGAAGAACCAACTGTTGAGCAGTATTACTATACCTGCAACAGTTGACCAGGTAGGGCTGCTGTAATTTGTTTGTGGGTCCATGTTTTACTGCTGTTGTTAACAATACAAAAGCAGTATAAAAAAAAAAATTTTTTTTAAAGAAATAGGTTAATGACACCAGATCTGGATACAATAAATCTGACTGTCCAGGCAGGAGTGCATCTGTTCATGTGCACACACTCATATAATTATACACAGAATTCACTGTGAGGGGTTTTACACACACACACACACACACACACACACACACACACACACACACACTCACACAACAAATGAACACTACATGTTGCAGAAAGAGCAGAATCTGGCTTCCACATCCATCTATTTCACTGAGGATCAGTTTCGGTTCACAGTATTGCCTGCCATTTTCCAACATACTTCGGTCCCAGCTCAGAATCTGTATGATGTACCCCATTTTATCAGCTTGCTTACCATGCTAAGAGGCATAGATACTTACATGTGAAGCTCTCCTGTAGCTCCTTGCATCAAGGTGGATCTGACGAGCTGCCCCATGCTGTCATTGGTCATGACATCCCACAACCCATCAGACCCCATGACAAGGACATCGGTCTCCGACACAGAACGATGACGCAAGTCCAGGATCTGAACCTGTACAAACGTGCCACTGACAAGTCAGTCTCTCTGTCAGTCTCCCCATTCTCCTATGTCTGTGAGATGCACAAGTGTATATGTGTCTATCTCATATATACGTGAATGTGTGTATATGTATGTGTGTGTGTGCGTGCGTGTGTGAGTCTGTGTGTGTGTGTGCATGCATCCATGTTGTATGCATTGAATTTTGACAAATATGTATTTGTAGAGAACATGTAAGTGCTTAGGGCCTCTGTGGGTTAGGTGCTCTAAGTATTCATTGTCATTATTATCTGGAGTTTCTAGATTGTGTCTGTTGTGTTTTCCCCTTATTTGGGGGAAGGGAAGGGGGGGGGGGGGGCAGAGGTAAAGGACACCCACTATCTATATGCAGGAAATTCAGGGTGCTTTAAAACTGTGGACAAAAGTGACTACTCAGTCCCATTGCAGTTGGGGGGAGGGAGGGGGGCCTCTGAGTCAACAGACTCTCAACCTAAAGTCAAACTTCATTAACTTTACTTGTCCCATTCCCTCCCCAGGGAAACCAGCTCAAACCTCTCATTCCCTCTTTTTATTCCCTTCACTCAGTTTTTGGTCCTGTTTGCTCAAAATCAACATCTCAAGGTTGCAAAAACATGACTGAGTGCTGCCATTTTCTGTCCAGCATTCTGGATCAGTGACATTATCAACAAGGCCTGAATTTGTGGCAAAAGTACCAACTACGTCACAAGCCAACGTTCTACTGCTGTTCATTGGTCGAGCAAAGCAACATGGCTGCATCGCAAGGAGCTAGCAAAGAAGTAGATCCACCAAATGAAGCTTGCAGGTGGAATTATTTGCACCTTTTCTGATTCCAGACCAGTCTGCATGTTCAGTGCGATTCTCCTTTACTCCCAATAAATCTTAAGGAAAGCATGTCTAGTCTTTCAAATGAAAGGTAGGTTGGGAGGGATGGACTGGAGGGGGTGTCCAATATGCTTACATCTATGCACAAATTCATAAATAACCCATGGTCATGAAAAAACACAGCAGAAGCACTACGTTCACACATGTTCAAAATTACCACATGCGGAAAGAGAAATTATACATTCATACCTGCTCAGAGTTGGCCTAGCAGTAAGGTGTTAGGCTGGCAAAAAGTGGGACCTCAGTTCAAATCTGCTTCGGCTCTCCTTTCTCTTCAAAAGTTTGTCCTTCACAATTATTATGAATCATTAAAATGGCTCTCATCGCTGCCCATCTTAATGCAGGAGTCATTCTGGTGGTGACAGTGTAGCGATAGGTACATAATCTCCCCCTCCCCCCACCTCCATACCCCTTCCTCCCCTTCTCCGCATCTGTGTGGTTTCTGTGGACATTAAGCACCATGTTTACTTACTTACTCGCTCAAAGTCAGAATACATGAATAGCCTAAAAGCTCAAAATCAAAGCATCACCTTCAGAGCTCAGGGGCTGTGTGGACAGGGAGGTGGGCCTGGGCTGTCACTCCATACCCCACCCTTCCCCTGTCCCTAATAAACCATACAGTTTCTGAAGACAGAAAATACCATGAAAAAAGAAGCATCACCTGCTAGTTGCTCCAAGTCCTAACTCGGATGCACAGGGTATTACTATTCCAACCTGTTCCAACTGAAAGTTTTACCCACCATTTGCATTACTCTTACCTCTGGTGTGCAGGAGAGAAAAGGCTTAATGCTGGTCTTTGTATAGCTGTCTTCTAAATCATGGTCTCCCAGGCTGCGACTGACACCAACACAGCTCATCAGCCGAGACTAAAATTTAGCAAATGGCGAAAAGAAAAAAAAGAAAAATTCAAAATATGACAGTGACATCTGACAAATCAACAACACACATACATATGTCCTAGACCACAATTCTAAGGTTGGCTAAAACTGTACATATACTTAACTTTGTATGATGTATCACATGGTGAGATGCTGTGAAAGCAAGCACCAACAGAACATTAAAGCGGAACGAACTGAAAAAGCATCGAGAGAAAGGACCAGAACAGTATAAAAGCTACACACAGTTTCATTATCAATTGATGGTAACAACCATTCACAAAAGTGGAAATCAGTGTTATCTCTAGCAGCATGGCATAATACACTAGCTGTGAGTTTTCTTCACTTTGACATCAGTTTACCATTCCTATTCCACATGCAAGGATGAAGTTGCAGTCCTCTCTTGTTTTTCTTTGTCCTACCATCCCCACTCCACCACCCCGCCATTTTTCCTTTCCCCTCGACAAGCAAGAAGCTAAAAACAGATTTAATTACTATTGGTTAATTTCATAAACTGATATAGTTCCCTGTCACAGGTTCAAAAGGCTTCATAAAAACAATACAAATTTCTTACAGTGGTATGCAATACAATGTTCAGTTCAACACAAACAAACAGAAATTTGAAAAGAAGCAAAACGCCACTAGTGTGAACTACTACAGCACACAGCAAATGTAAGAAACAAAACAATAAAGCAACATCTCCCATCACTGATCACATTACTCATTTTTCTTTGACCCACACAAGCCCAAAAAAAATTCCTTTTCCTTCAGTTTCACTGCTTGTCTTAACGCTTTTCTCCTTTGTTTTACTTTTTTATGTTACCAATTTTCCTTTCCCATGGACAAGTGGAAACCTGATGTCTTCTCTTGTCACTTCTTTGTACATCCTGAAAAAATAACAAAACCGGAAAAGTGTTTTGTTTCAAAACTCATGTTATGCAGCATTTTCATTCACATCTTATTTTCAAATTATTCTTTTCAAGTGGCCAGATATAAAAAGTTAAAAATCAGAGATATGATCAGTGTGCAGCTACTTCAATGTTGCAGCTACTTCCACACGTATTATATACAGCTACTGCATTCTTCCAACCACTGGACACAAAAAGAAGCATAGCTCAACCAAAAGCAGATGTGTCCTAGTTCTGCATCTCATTTGTCACCGTTTAACTGTTGTTTAAGTGTCATTTTGTAGCTTGATAAAGGGGACTGCCCCAAAAATATGCATGTTTTTTGTTTGTTTGTTTGTTTTCCTTCTAATAAGTAGCATTCTTTTCAACCTTTCATGTGTTCGGATCTCATATTCAAGTCAACAGTCCATGTGTTTGGATCTCATATTCAAGTCAACAGTTCATGTGTTCGGATCTCATATTCAAGTCAACAGTTCAAGCTCAGCCTTCTGGGCTTTGGTTGCTTTGTCGGCAGATCAGCTGATATTTAAAGGAACAATCATTCTCAAAATATGATAATATTAAAGGACAAGTCCAAGGTTTGGGGTGATTTTTGACACGATTTCCATTAAAGCTCACTGTGCACAATGATGTAGGTGAAATTATGATCTGAGGGTTATAAATGCATGAAAAAAAGGCATTTTCGGTCACATTAAAAAGCATTGCCATGATGCCAAAATCATGTGCACATATGCGCACTACGTCGCTGCAAAATGGCCAGCTCAAGCTCTGAAGATGAAGCCGATACCTGGCCTGAGAGACCCACAAGGATACAGCCATATCAGTTTGAGCCTGTCAGGTAGGATTCTGAAAGAGTACCAGAACATCGTGTCAGCAGCAGAATTACCAGGATTGGCAATACGGACTGGTAAGTATGCCATTTTCCTCACCTCTGAGGATCATGTACCGGTCGGCCTTTTGTATTGCGATGAGTCGACTGAAGTGTCTCGTTTGGTCGATTTTTGTTTTTCACTTAGCTGCTTGATCAAACTTGACTGATCCATGACAGAACTTCAGTGATGCTGAATTTCACATTTTTTCTGTGTACCATGATATAAATTATTATTATATATTACTTCCAAGGTTGTGAGTAATGTGACTAAATCATCAGCGACTGACGATGGCTTCATTTAAACTGCAACATAACAAACCAAACACAAACTTGCTTTCAGTCAACGCAAGTCGCATACTGTTTACCAGGTGTGTGGGTGCTAGTGTTATACTGAAGGCCCTTTTATTTTGTTGTTGTTATTGTTGAAAGTCTGCTTCGCATATTCATTTATCGTTCATTTTGTTTCAGGTGTTCTGCAGTCTGCTTAGGTGCTTTTTGCACAGAAGAAAATGCTGTTGGCTTCAAATTCCGTTTTGATATGCGGTATTCAGGAAAGTTTGTGAAATCATACTCAGCGAAGTGCTCACTACACAAATGGATGTGATGAGGCGCAGCATCAAAGTCAGCTCGTTTCGTTTGAAATGCACAAATTTGGTCCATTTTTGCCTCAGAGGGTCTATTCCGCAGGAGCTTGTGCATAGTTATATTTTGGGTTGCTTGTGAATTGTTATAGTTTGCTGCAACACAGTAGGCCGGCATGGTTAGAGCTTTTTGTCGACCACACGCATACACATTCAATAAACAATCTAAGATGACAACCAAACTGACTCCCTAGACTGACGTCACTTCCGAGAAAGTCACATGACTGATAGAGAACCCGAGACTGTAGTCTCGGTCAGCCTACATAAAATATAATCGATTAAAAACCTACTTAAACATTTTTTTTCTCCATTTTTTTTTCTCATTAAATCTGAAACTAGTGACTCATTTGTCAATCATATCGATGGTTACTTTGCATACTTAAAAACCTTGGACTTTTCCTCTAATAATAAAGGTTTAGTGCACCTAACCTTAAATTTAAAGCCCCAAGATTAAACATGACAAACCAATCTACCACATGCAGAAAAGAAAACACTGCACAAATTCACAACAAAACAGACCACTGCCCTAAAATGACAAACTGAAACACTACATTACAAAATGCAGGAATAACAAGGTTACAACAAAAGCACCCTGAACAGCGTATTTGTTAAGTGCAGGCACACACACACATTGCTCACACACATCAGTGATGGCAATGAGAGAACCTGAAAGGAAAGACCTTAAAAGTTCACAAAAACTCAAAATTAAGAATTTTGTTTTAACATGCTCAGTTGATTGGGCATTACATTTGGAAAGTAAGATCCGTGAGTGATGACAAACTGTCAGCTGTGCAAAGCACCATCAAATGTCATTGCTTGCCTTGCTCGCCTTGGGTGTCCAGCATGAGATGCATGCTCACATGACCTCTTGTATGTTCAGCACATGCTCAAAGCACCTCTTGCATGTTCAGCACAAGGTGCATGCTCACATGATCTCTTGGATGTTCAGCACGAGGTACATGCATGCATGCTCACATGACCTCTTGGATGTTCTGCACAAGGTGCATGCTTGTATGACCTCTTGGATGTTCAGCACATATTCAAAAAACCTCTTGGATGTTTAGCACATATTCAAAAAACCTGTTGGATGTTCAGCACAAGGTGCATGCTTGCATGTCACTTGGACTCTTGGGTGTTCAGCACACAATGCATGCTCATATGACCTGTTGGATGGTCAGCACAAGGTGCATGCTCATATGACCTGTTGGATGGTCAGCACAAGGTGCATGCTCATATGACCTGTTGGATGGTCAGCACAAGGTGCATGCTCACACGACTTCTTGGATGTTAAGCACAAGGTGCATGCTCACTTGGACTCTTGGGTGTTCAGCACACAGTGCATGCTCATATGACCTGTTGGATGGTCAGCACCAGGTGCATGCTCACATGACCTGTTGGATGGTCAGCACAAGGTGCATGCTCATATGACCTGTTGGATGGTCAGCACAAGGTGCATGCTCATATGACCTGTTGGATGGTCAGCACAAGGTGCATGCTCACATGACCTCTTGGATGGTCAGCACAAGGTATATGCTCACATGACTTCTTGGGTGTCCAGCACAAGGTACATGCTCATATCACAAAAGGAAAAACACCGAGTCCATAGCAGACATTAAGGCCCCCCACAACAACTGATGGTGTCTCACACATCTGATCCTGCTACATGTCCCTCACGAAAGACATTTTTTGTCTATTTATATAAATCAACAGGATGTTTCAACCAAACTCTTTAAGTTTAGTTTTACATTTCTTGATTTGAACCCTTCTTCTTCTCTTTTGTAAAAAAAAAATGTGCAGTTACTTTGGTATTTTATTAGCATCAGAAACAAGTGCAACCAAGCAGAAAGAAAGGCAAGCAACTGAGGAAAGCACAGGATTCCGTGTTATGGTAAACCATCTTTGGAGAGTGAAGACAGAAAGGGTGACAAAAATGAGTTGTCTCTTTTCAAATGCTTATACGATTCCCCCCAGGAAGTTGCATTTTACATTGAGTGGGGATAGCTCAGTGGTTAGAGCACCAGACTTGTGATTGAAAGGACATGGGTTTGAATCCCTGCAGGAGCAGCAGGAGCATTTTCTTGTCCAGGCTCAACTTTCTGTGCTGACTCTTATTTCAGTATCTGTTCCACCCCTGTTTTACTGCAATAGCATGTAAAAGATCCTGGTCATTCTGCCAAAAGTGCAGGTGGCAGGTTAAAGCTAAACATGCATGCACCTTACATATGTGGCTTTGCATGAAGTGACATGGTGCACAGTTGTATGGTGTACACAGAACACACCAAGACGGCAGCAGTTTTACATGGCACCAGCCATGCCAGTGCGTGTGTGCGTGCATGCAAGCATGCGTGCATGCATGCGTGTGTGTTATGTCTTGCTGTTTAGCTTCTTGCAATTTGAATTGCTGATACTAGTTGTAGTCATTGCTATTGTCATTTTCTGTTTGCAGTGTCTCAACCTGGATGTAGTTCATAACTATTTGAATTCTGTACAGCATGCCAAGCTCTAATTACATGTAACTATAATGCAAGCACACTAAAGTGAATCTTGCCACTACACTGACCACCAGCCTACAGCAAAATAAAAATAGCAACAAAACAGAGACAGCTGACAAGGAAAACCTACCACCCAGAAGAAACAGGCATCCGACACAGCACTCTCTGTCCGATGTCAGCCTCTTTCAGCACCCTGGGAAAGCGGTTGATGGCGAAATGACCACCGGTCAGCTCCGGGCGGCAGTGTGCCTGCAGAGGAAAACTAGTTATTCTGCAGGTTTTGTAAAGCCAGCAAATTTGCTTTTGTTCAACACAGCAAGTACCTGTCCAAATCTCACCACCTGTGCACAAAGCAGTGTGCTGCTTCATGTGCAAATTATCACCCTCCTACATGTATTTCTATCCTTCAGTAATTACAGGACAGAGAAAGCCAGGTGCAATACTGACATTAACTCCCAGTGTGGCAAGTGATTTTTCTCCCACAGTCAACTTTCAGTGCAGACTCTGTTTTTTGTTCTCTTTTTTTCTTTTTCTTTTTTCAGGGGGGGGGGGGGGCGCTTTTCTTTTATTCACTATAACAAATATAACACATGTCAGTACACCTGTTCAAACTCTTTTATGGTATTTGTACAGCTCCCATGTGCAACCGCATGTATCAATATCTACATGCACATTAAACATCCAAAGTGCTGGAAGTCATACCGTTATTCAGATACACTTTGGGTGAGGATGGGTACCACTGCTCTTGTGGCTGCTGTACCCTTACAAAAGTAAACAACCTAAATTTTCTACAAAGGATCAATGAGGTATTAAAACAAACATCTCTAGCAAAAGAAATAAGAACTCTTTTATAGTGTTGTTCACAAAATTTTCATGTGCCATGTCTTGATGCAAAGGTGTTGCTATGTTTGGCCTTGGCTGAAGGAGTTCAGTGGTGTTGTACTGAGTTGTTTCAAGCTTTCTCACTAGACTATTTTGACCAATGTATCACTCAAAACCAGAAGCCTTTTAACCCACTGTTTAAGGCTATTCTTTATTCAGTGTCATAGACAAGAAAGTCATGAATACCCTGTGAAAAAATTACAAGCTCAAGGTGCTAAGCAGTGATTATCACAAATACAAAGGAAGAAACTCAGGCCTCTGAAATTTGAAAATGGCTTCTTACTTCATTATGATGAAGTCTGCTGCCAATGTGCAATTGCTGCCCAACTGCTTACAGAAGCTGACAGAAGTACATTTCTGTAATGCTATAAACCAGATTTTTCAAGGTACCCTGAGAAAGCTCCCAACAACCAGCCACAAAATCAATACCTGGAGGTGAAAACTGACTAGTCCTTTTGAGGATCAAACCTTCATCCTCCAACATTTGTGGTAAGTCTGCTTGGTCACAGCACAGCGCTGGTTCCAACCAGCTGAACTAGCAGCCACTGCAGCCTAAACTAAACATGTCCCCCTACCAGAAAATAGATCCTCTTAACATCTCTGTCTGCTGTGAAGTCCGTGGAAAGAGGGATGACTTCATCGCCAATGTAAGCCACCGCCCTGCAGAGACAGGAAGAGAATCCATTAACCAACATAAACTAAGCATGGGTCAGACTTTAGCTACATTAACCAACATGAACTAAGCACGGGTCAGACTTTAACTACACAATGTCACACTCTGCATGTGCAGTGATGGCCCAAGAAACACATTTTCATACATGTGTAGGGGAGTGGGTATGGGGAGTTGAGGGAAAGCAGGTTGGAAGCATGGATGAAGAGTCACAAGTCAGAGGTTGCTATAACATAACTTTCATTTGTACACCAACCAACCTGGAAACAGTGTCTGTATTGGAAAAGACACAAGCAAACAAAACATTTAGAACATGAAAGCAAATGTAAAGTATAAACAACAGCAATTACTAATCTAATAAATACAGTAACCATGTAGTTTACCTGTGGGTTACTATAATACATGACAAAATGATTAATAATCAAGCGCATAAATCGTGTGCTTGACTTACACTTAAAACCCGTATCCCACAGAGTCACGGTGAGTATACAAGAGACAGCCAGTCAATTAACTGATGAACTCTCAGTATACTGAAGTATACAATAAAGTAACAGTGAAGAATGTGGATTACCAGGCTCATTCTTAACTAAACAGGAAGCGTGAGATAATCGTTACAGCAGTTCCACTTAAGCACACAACGAGATGGATAGTGACACGGGTGGCACCTGGGTCCATGCCGTGAGCGGGAGGAAGTCAGTCATAAACTGACCAGCTCCAGCCTCGTCAAGTTACTCAAAGCGTTACAGCATGTTACTGTTTCAGACTAGCAGAGCATATCCGGCTGTGAACAACGTCAAGCATCTTACAGGAAGCGGGTAGCGCAGCAAGAATCTAAACTGCTGATCTGGCTGCGCCTGTCTGCTCGGTTAGTGAACAGAGACAAAGACCTAATTACCACCACTGACGCGCATCGCCGGCCAGTTCGGGTACACGCACAAAGACCCAGAAAGGGCTTACAAGCTAAGCAGAGTGAAAGTCTGCACGCCCAAGACTTGGCCATACAAAAGCCGGATCAAGCAGAAATAACATGTCTCACAGTTTATACAATCACCCCTATGCACTAAACCATATTCAACTAGTAAAATGAACATTCCACAACTATGAAGTCAACATCTTCAAAGTGCCAGCCATAATATACCACCGATTTCATGTAGAAACATAGATCGGTAGGAAACTAAACAAATAAGTTATGCCGCATGGCCGCACTGACAAAGTACCCATACTTTAGAGGGATAACTTTGCATCGGCATCCCTCAAACTGAACATCCAACAATGGCAACATAACATACTAGCTATATATCAGCTAACCAGGGTGAGCTGCATACATTTTGGAAACACCGGTCATCCTGTGGCATAAAGGTTTAAGATATGAACACACAAACAAGGTAGTCTGACGCCATAGCGGCTGCAACCAGGTGGCAATCTAGAGCCGAAATTACCCATGTATTCAAGAACCAAAATCAAGGCACGTTGTGAACATGATCACATTATAAACATACATTATTTACATCAATAGAAACAACAGAACAACAAGCCATAGAAAAATAACTACTTACAGGCTCTCCCATGATGAAAACACATGAACACCGGCCGCAACAGTTAAACAAACAACCTGCCTCTGCAGGGACACTGGGGGAAAAGGAACGCTGCCGGCCCAGCACACAACTTTTAACACCTTAGATAATTGGGCCATAAAAACCCCACCCAATCAAAAAGGAAAAGGACCGGAAAGAAAAGGTTAAAGGGTATGGCCCGGAACATGTATACAATACACTCGGTTACACATGTAACACTAATCCCTGCATTTTTATCACCACTTAGCCAAGAAAACATTATTCAGTGCAACTTTGGGGGTGCAGGGGGTGAGGGGTGTTAGTCAAGCAGCCACCTTGGGGGTGCAGGGGTGTTAGTCAAGCAGCAACCTTGAGGGTGCAGGGGTGTTAGTCAAGCAGCAACCTTGGGGGTGCATGGGGTGAGGGGTGTTAGTCAAGCAGCAACCTTGGGGGTGCATGGGGTGAGGGGTGTTAGTCAAGCAGCAACCTTGGGGGTGCAGGGGGTGAGGGGTGTTAGTCAAGCAGCAACCTTGGGGGTGCATGGGGTGGGGGGTGTTAGTCAAGCAGCAACCTTGGGGGTGCAGGGGGTGAGGGGTGTTAGTCAAGCAGCAACCTTGGGGGTGCAGGGGGTGAGGGGTGTTAGTCAAGCAGCAACCTTGGGGGTGCATGGGGTGAGGGGTGTTAGTCAAGCAGCAACCTTGGGGTGGAGGGGGTGAGGGGTGTTAGTCAAGCAACAACCTTGGGGTGCAGGGGGTGAGGGGTGTTACTCAAGCAGCAGCAATGGGCTACATGTCTAGTCAGAAGCAAAACAAAAGAAGTGCTAAAGACACCATGGTTATATAAATGTGAGGGTGTGATTTTGATTTCTTTTTGTTTGTTTTGTAACTCTGACCCTGATGAAAAGGGCATTCTAAAATGGCAAGCTATTTTGTTGATACAGTGCAACTCTGATCTTCATGTTGTCAATCGCTCAAATGGAAACTCTGGCTCTGTCCACAAAATGCTTTGCACAACTGGTCATCCAGGCTGCTGAAAAGCTTCCTTGCCAACAAGGAACATGCCTGCCTGTGGCAGATGTTCTTTTGTCATGCTGCCAGCCTGAAAGGGTCGAGTTCTGACTGACCAATTCTAAACTTGGTAAACAGGTGGCAGTTCAAATGATTGTGACCTTTGTGCGGCCTGAAGACTGTCACCTGCACTGATTTTGACACTGGATGGCTGGGGTCAGATCTGTTGTTGTGTAGATGCTGTTGCAGTCACTTGCTGGGTTGCCATTCCTTCACGATGGTCATGGCTTCTATGAAGGGGAACACTGATAAAAGCCGCTTAATATGCAGCCACCCACCCCTTCAAGATTATACATTTCAAATCCTATTCACGGGTAAATGTCAGTGAACCCCATAGCCAAAAATCTGTTTATGGTCTGTTTCAAGGCACAGGATCTACTGTTACTGAAAACGATTCATTTTATGACCAAGAAGAGGCATAACATTAAAAAAAATTAAGACATTTTTACTAACAAAAAAAAGGCATTTAGAAACTGCAGATTGTGCCTGTGGTACCTGCAATCACCAGCATTAGCGATGTAGAGTTTGCCGCAGATGAAGAGAGCTACAAGGGTGCAGCAGCCTCCAGTGATGCTGAACGAGGCTTTCTCCAAAGCGATGTGCTCGTCCTGAAACAGCCCATTCTGCCATTGAGTAACTCATCACTGGACATGAAACAACACACTGTTTCAAACTCAGCAGTTTAATCCAGCAGTTCACTGGTCCATAGAAGAAGCCTTGAGCACTTCACAGCAACAATTCACTGCTCCATAAATCAGGCCTTGAGCAAATCAACAGCAACAATAGACAATTTCCGGAAATAACAGGCGAAGATAATTTGACAGTTTTCGTACTCCAGGAGAGTGAAGTCCCCTGAGTGGAGGCGGCAGCGGAGAAGAGCCGATCTGTGACAGTTTTAGATCTTCAGGCATAGACCTATTGTAATTTATTCTAGACTACCAGCTGGGGGAACCTACTATCCGATCTGCATGTTCCCCACAAATGGTGAGTGCTTGATCGGCATTTCTGATGCTTTTTTTGCCTTTTGTTTATGGGTATCCGTCATCTTGCCCACATGCTCACTGTACCCCCAACAACAGTGTGCCTACTCTGCACTACACCTGCAGGCATGGACCTATATATATATACAGCTCCATGCCCATAGGCACTTACTGACTGCAGTCCCTTGGATTTCCTAAGATCGTCTATTCACTGCTCCATAAACCAAGCCTTGTGTACTTTAAAGCAACAATTCACTGCTCCATAAACCACGCCTTGAGCAAATCACAGCAACAATCCACTGTTCCATAAACCAAGCCTTGAGCACTTCGCAGCAATAATTCACTGCTCCATAAACCAAGCCTTGAGCAAACCACAGCAACAATTCACTGTTCCAAACTGCAGTTTACACCTAACAGTGCACTGTGCAGTACTCAACACTTTAATCAAACAATTCACTGTTCCGAGCAGCAAGTGTTGAGTACATTACACATGTAATGGTATGGTTCCATACTCAGCATTTTAAAGTAACAATTAATTCCCTTTTCTGTGCAGCAAGATTTGAACACTTTGCATGTAATAATTCACTGTTTCACACTGGACCTTTTATATGTAACAATGCATGTTTCAATACTCAGCACTTTGCATGTAACAAGACATGGCTAAATACTAAACACTTTACATATGTAACAATGCAAGGTTCAATCCTCCTAACAGTAACTATTCGATGTTTCATGCAGCAAGCTTTGAGCACTTTAGAACTGACAACATACTGGTCCATACTCAGCAATTTACATGCAATAATTCACTTTTTTTCATACTCAGCGATTTACATATGGATATATAAACAGTTCACTGCTCCACACCCAGCACAGGTTACGTACTGATCATTCCATACAGCAAGCTTTGAGAACTTTAACTGTAATAAATCACTGTTTCAGACTGCAAGCTTCAATCATCACTCTTGACACCAATGCCAGTCAACTCAGTCAATGCCCCCATGGTCTTCACCTCAGCAACAAGAAAAAGGCAGAGCTGACCATGATGACCACAGGGTGGATGACCACTCACCATATCACAGCCACACAAGACTCCTTGTACTCACCATAGCATGAAAGGCCGACTCCAGAGCGCCAGTGATGAGTTGATCCAGCTTGATACCCCCAGGGTAGATCTGCCACTCGGCTCTGGACTTTGCTGACTTGGCCTGGGGCTCATCCCCACTGCTGGGGTCATCAGCAGGCTGGTGATCTCTCATCTTCTTCTCCATGAGGGCCAGCTCAAACAGCTCCCTCTTCACGTCCACCAGCTTTTCCTGAAGGGATTAGCACAATGGTTCACATGGAACGACCCCATTCCCAGCTTCTCCTGAAGGGATTAGCACAGTGATTCACATGGAACAACCCCATTCCCAGCTTCTCCTGAAGGGATTAGCACAGTGATTCACATGGAACAACCCCATTCCCAGCTTCTCCTGAAGGGATTAGCACAGTGATTCACATGGAACAACCCCATTCCCAGCTTCTCCTGAAGGGATTAGCACAATGATTCACATGGAACAACCCCATTCCCAGCTTCTCCTGAAGGGATTAGCACAATGATTCACATGGAACAACCCCATTCCCAGCTTCTCCTGAAGGGATTAGCACAATGATGCACGTGGAACCCCCACCCCCCATCCCACACACAAGCTTTTCGTGAAGGTATTAGCATAGTGATTCAGATGGAACACCCCCATTCCAGTTTTTCCTGAAGGTATTAGCACAATGATTCACATGGACCCCCCACCCCCACCCCCCAGCTTTTTTGGGAGGGTACACAGCATCTCACACTGGTACAATCCCTGCTATCCTGAAGGTACACAATGATGCACATTAAAACACTACCAGCTTTTTCTGAGGGTATGTATAGCAACTGACACTAAAACAATAACAGCCTTTCCTGAAGGTACTTACTAAAATATCCACCAGCTTTTTCTGAAGGTATACAGCAACTGACATTAAAACACTGCCTCCTTCTCTTAAGTGATTCACATTGAAATTCAACCCAGATTCTCCTGAGGGTACATTTCTATAGCAATTCACATTACCAGTTGTTCTTCAAAGTGCACAGCAATTCAGCTTATCACACTACAAGTAAAACATTGCCAATTTCTCATGAAGGAAAATAAAATTCACATGACGAAAGAAATTCACCAGTTTCTCCTGCAGGTACACAGTTCTGCCCACCATCTTCTCCTCTTGCACATATTTTCTTACCTGCTGGTATTCTGACCTCTTACCTGCAGGAACTCTGAGATCTTACCATCAGGTTTAGATAAGCTGATATGGATATTTCACCTCTCACACACACACAGGTGTCTTGATCTCTTACCTGCAGATGGTTGATGAGTTGGTCGGCCACCATGAGTGCAGCCCCAGCGCCCCCATGTCCATCAAACACACCAAAGTAGACCCCATGTAGGCTGGCTACAGTGACCTTCAACACCAATAAAAAATCACACCCAAAGGCTGGCTAGAGTCCCTTCAACACCAGCAACAACACACCCAAAGGCTGCCTACAGTGACCTTCAACACCAACAAAAAATCACACCCAAAGGCTGGCTAGAGTCCCTTCAACACCAGCAACAACACACCCAAAGGCTGCCTACAGTGACCTTCAACACCAACAACAAACACACCAAAAGGCTGGCTACAGTCATCTTCAACACCAACAAACAAACAAAAAACACCCAAAAGCTGGCTACAGTGACCTTCAACACCAACAACAAACACACCCAAAGGCTGGCTACAGTCCCTTCAACACCAACAAACACACCCAAAGGCTGGCTACAGTGACCTTCAACACCAACAACACACCCAAAGGCTGGCTACAGTGACCTTCAACACCAACAACAAAAACACCCAAAGGCTGGCTACAGTCCCTTCAACACCAACAACAAACACACCCAAAGGCTGGCTACAGTGACCTTCAACACTAACAAGAAAAAACACCCAAAGGCTGGCTACAGTGACCATCAACACCAACAACAAATAATAATACTAAAGGACTTAAATCATCATAGGTCTAACCTGTTAAGGAGCACAACAGCACTAGGCATGCACAAAAATAGCAAAGCACAAATCAACAAAATACATCAACATACCCACACTAACATCCCTCCACACATACACACACACACACACACACACACACACACACACACACACACACACACACACACTGTGTTGTTGTTGTGTACACACACATACACATACACACACACATGCACACACGCATGCACGCACACGCATGCACACGCATGCACACACACACATGCATGCACACACACACAAACATGCACACACACACACACACACACACACACACACACACACACACACACACACACACACACACAAAAATTCACAAGTTCAACTAATACCAGTACCACCGCTGTCTCGCTAACTGTCCTCACACACATACATCATTACAAGCCATAGTTCACTGGGTTAGGCATAGTTAGCTCTACATGCATGCACTCTTGATATTACCTGTTGGTCTTCACTGCAGTGCTCCTGTTGTTTCAGTGTCAACTGCAGATCCAGGTTGATCTCTCCTGCAGCTGTTTGATCTTCATTCTTCTTTGCTGACGTACCCACACACCTGATGCAGTAACAGCAGAACTGTCTTAACCAAGCAGTTACTTGGAAGTAGGTTGTTTTGTGGATGGAAAGGCATAGTGATGAGAATGAGTCCATGAAGATTAAAAGTGGTTCACTCCCTTCAACAAATAATGAAGATTTATGCTGCATCAGGTGCATATGGTAGTACTAGTACAGTGGTAGCTATTACTGTTATATGTATCAAAGTTTGGTGATACAACTGGTACTACCTGTACTCGGCAAAGTACTATGCAATGAAGTATCAAGTTGTATCATATACTGATATATTCCTTTTGGGACAGGGAAGGGCAAGAGAATAGCCTTTTCTTCTTTTTCTTTGCGATACTGTGGTAAGCCCAAACCTATGAGCAAAAGTCCACAGGGGAAAGGAATGGGGGGGGGGGGGGGGGGGGGGAGTATTGGAGGGAGAGGGAGGTCACAGGAGAATGGAATCAGGAGGGGGGGGGGGGGTTAACCTGGTGTTTTATTGGAGCCAGAGGGAGGCCACAGGGCAAAGGAATCAGGAGGGGGGTTACTGGAGGGAAAGTGGCCACAGGGGAAAGGAATCAGGAGGGGGGGTTCTGGAGGGAAAGGGAGGCCAGAGTGGAAAGGAATCAGGTGGAGGGTTACCAGACGGAAAGGGAGGCCACAGAGGAAAGGAATCGGGGGGGGGGGGGGGTACCCCCCGTACCAGAGGGAGAGGGGGAAAGGTAACTAAGTAAGTACCTTGGTGCTTTATTGGAGGAGGCCACAGGGGAAAGGAAACAGGAGGGGGCGTGGGGGGTAACTAAGTAAGTAACTTGGTGTTTTATTGGAGAGGGAGGCCACAGGGGAAAGGAATCAGGAGGGGGCGTGGGGGGTAACTAAGTAACTTGGTGCTTTGTTGGAGAGGGAGGCCACAGGGGAAAGGAATCAGGAAGGGGTGGGATAAGTAAGTAACTTGGTGTTTTATTGGAATGAGAGGGATTGGTGTTTCAGTTGAGTGAGAGGGAGGCCACGGGGGAAAAGAATCAGGATGGGGGCGGAGGGGGGGTGTACTGGAGGGAGAAGGAGGTGCTAAACCAGCCCTCAACACCACATTTCAATACTTCAGGGAGTCAGCGGTGAAGGCAGTGGAAGGGATGGCATTCCAGATCTCTGCAAGTCGCAGAATGGAAGAAGACATGCAGGAAGTGTTTTTCTTAATGCAAGGGGCAGTCAGCTAGTTCCCAACTGTTCGCTCTTTCTTTTTTCAAATAAAAACTTAAAATTAAGGATTTTGCTACAGAATGACCCACTGCTTTTGTGATGACTTTTGAAACCAAGTTTTGTAACAGACAGTGGGGTCAGATCATGCATGTATATATGTTCATGTACAGAAAACACCATCAAGTGATACAGCTTGTCTGTCAGTGTACATCACATGTCATGACCTCTTTGGTGCTTGGCCTCAAGCAGTGTGAATGTGCATCATGTCTGTGTCAGGTCACTAACTGACACACTGCAGAAAGAGCTTGTTCTACCTTTACAAATATCTGACAGTGAACCAACAGGACATTATAAAGCAAAATCCTTAATTTTTACTCTTCATTTTGACATCTTCCACACAGTCTGTTAGACAAAGTACTCACTCTCAAAAGTGACAGGTATGGTCAAGTGTGGTCATCACATGTAATAATGTATGGGTGACCATTATGTGCTACTGCTAGACTTTAATTACACTCGCCCCATGATTTCTCTGGAGTCAAAAACATTCTGTGCAGACTCTGCAAAAGTTCTTGAGACGAGGTCACATGTAGGCATATTTATGTATAAATGTTAAAAGATCCAGCAGTCCATGTCAGAATCTGATGGATAATGAAATTGAAAGCACACATTAAACAATCCTGTACGAAACCAAATATAATTTATGACAATAATGCTCATATCATTGACCGCTGGTTGTTCATGATGAGAAGGCGCAGTTCCGCGAAGAAAAAACAAATCCTTCAAGAGCGGAAAGCGGTTTGTTGCCGGCGTCATTCATATTCAAAATCTGACATTTACTGATTTAATGAAACACACACACACACACACACACAACGCGCGCGCATACACACGCACTGACGCCCGCACAAATCACCTACTCTGCATAGCCTGCCGTCCACGGCAAAGCAGATTTATTTTTTGGGATGACAATGGGTCGTGTCTCATGATTATCAGACGTCCTGTATTCATCTTCAGTGAGCTTCAAAAATCCAGGTCTGCCATAATCGTTGCGGTCTGGTTTTTGGCAAGGCGGCGGATCTGCGGTGTTCTCGTGCGCTCTGGTCGAGGTACCGCCCCTAACACTGTGTAACCGTTTCCGAAGGGAAGAAAACATGTTGCTCTAGCTTCTGTCAGCATTAGTCTAAACTCTTCCATCAGCCGATAACACAGACTTGAGTAAGGAAGTGAGAAACTGAGTCCCGGCTTTCGGGTCATGTAGCACAGGGGAAGTAATTCAAGAAGAGTGGTCCCTCGTGATGAGGGATATCTGTTTCTTTTGGTTCATGTTCTCTATTTGATACCGTTTTTGTTTGCTTGTTTGTTTGTTGTTGTTGTTTGTTTGTTTTATACAGGTCGGAAAATCCGAGCCGTATTGATCTGTGCATGAATATTTGGTATCGTACAAAACGATGCAGACGACACAAATTGCAGTCACGTGATTTGCAAGTGAACATCCTCGTCAAATCCCCGACAAACGAAACTGATACCAGAACAGTACGTGACTCTCAGCTCCGCGCGGATCTAAATAAATCTATTTTCTGAGCTACTTCCCCGTCCAAATGTATATTTATTGCGAGAGTATTTACCTTCCTTCCTCGCAGCGACGCTGATAGTTGTCACACAATATAAAGTTTCCTAGTCTACGACTGACATATCAAGTTACGATGGACTGTCGCACGGTGATGTGTGTGTGTGTGCGCGTGTGTGTGTGTGTGTGTGTGTTGTGTTGTGTTTGTGTTGTGTTGTGCTTTACTGACACAAATTGATCACGTCTTGGAGAGAAAAATCTCAGCATGTCATCGTAACGCCTCTTCTTTTCCTCTGTTAAAGCCACTGAGCTGGTTAAAGCCTGAACTAGCCCACCCCTAAGATGATTGACATTTGTTAGTAATAAAGATTACCCAGAGCAGAAACAAGCACACACACCACACACACACACACAAAAAGCAGCGGCCCCGTAGGCCGGATGGCCGAGGGCCGGGACACGAACTACATGGCTGGTTGTATATATACAAACCCAGCGACCATGGTTCCAGAGCTGGACTAAAGTTAACTAGGCCAAAGAAGGAACCACATTTTGGAGTTGTTCGCTTAATTTTGGTCTCATGCGTGTGTTTCAGCTTTACCGGTCAGTGTGTATGTGTGTGTTCATTCATGATCAATACTGATAAAATATGAAGACGCGGCCTATAAATTTCACTTTTCAGATGTTAACGTTTGCCATTTCTATGCCTTTGGTATTTGGTGAATCCCCCCCCCCCCCCCCCCCCCCCCCCCCCCACATAGTCGCGCAGATGTAATAATCATTGTTGACTGGCATAACTTGAAGAAACACACACACACACAAACCGATTCTCAATCTCTCCGGACAATGCACAAGGAAAATAATTTACGCTTCAGTCCCTTCGACTGCAGGAGCGCTCTGCTCCACGTTCTGGTTTCAGTTTGTTTTCTCTCTCAAGATACACTACAATGAGTGTGTGTGTGTGTGTGTGTGTGTGTGTGTGTGTGTGTGTGTGTGTGTGTGTGTTGTAGTGTCACTAAGTGGTCTATCGTCTAAAAGATACAAAGGCGAAGTTTGAATTTACCGCGTTGGCAGCTTCAAAGCCGGCAACTAGTGCTTGTTGTTTGTGTGTGTGTGTGTGTGCGCGCGCGCGCACACGCGCGCGCGTCTCCATACAACAGCACTGACATGCAGCTATATTATGTGTTGACATGATTCCACATTCACACCAGTTTCTTGGGGAATTTAGCTGGGTGCGGGAACAACACCAAAGTTATGTTCTCTGGTGTAACATATAAGCAACTCTCTCACCTATTGTGTGTGTGTGTGTGTGTGTGTGTGTGTGTGTGTGTGTGTGTGTGTGTGTGTGTGTGTGTGTGTGTGTGTGTGTGTATGTGCAGTTTAATGGTTGTGATGAGTATGAGTACAAACAAATCAGAACAAATTATTTTCACACAAGCACACACACACATACACACACAAAAAAACACCACACATTCAATTACACTTGGACACTTGTGACAGAGTCTAATGGTAACACACACACACACACACACACACACACACACACACACACACACACACAGTATTTCAAACCTAATCAGCAACAAAAAGATCTCCGTTAATAGTATGAAAACACAACAATGTGTTGCACTCTACAACAAATTATATTTAGTATTCCCTAGCTAAGTAATAAAATGTGCAAACATTTAGTAACCTACATACATCAGCAGCTGTTCAGCCTGTTAACAGAACATTCTACCTCAGTGAAATAATTAATGATCTAGTTAATTTGCCACTGATGCAGAATCAGTCACACACACACACACACACACACACACACAACACACACACACACACACACATATATATATATATATATTATATGGCATGCTTTTAAAGATAATATTAAAGATTACCGAGTGCATGGTATTCAACAAATAACAATTAATCTACCGGACACAGCACAGTATGTCAAAATAACAGTCTTGCAAGTTATGGGCTTTTGCAAAAGAATATTGCTCTCACACTGCAAAATCTTGACCAAACTGCATTCATATAATATGTACTATATTAAATAATAATATGTATAGTAATAGTATTAAATAATATGTATCTCATATAACAGCAGTCTATGTATGCCTAACTTGAACAAGTCAAGCGATATTGATAATACTTTAATAGTTTATTGCATGATTTTGACAGTTGCTAACTTGCTTTAAAAGCAACAAAGTTCCAACTCTGTACACACAGTTATTACAACAGTAGGCCTGGTGTGTTTTGTTGCCTGCCTGTGTGTGTAGTTGTGGTGTGCCTGTGTCTGACATCAGTAAGTTGAGTTTGCAAGTGCCTGTTGTCTGCTTCCAGTGACCAGATGTTTTTTTGTTTTTCCCCTTTTTCTTCTCCTTCTTTATTTACCCTGCACATCGCACACCAAGTCGAATAATTGTCAGCAGTGACAGCTCACCTATATATATATATATATAAACTGATAAAAATCAAAGAAAAACAACAAGTCGGCATAAAAGGTCCCAAATTTTCGGCTAAATAGTATGAAATATATATATATATAAAATTTTCGGCTAAATAGTATGAAATATATATATATATAAGAGTGTAAAATCCAAGAGAGCTCACGAGAGAGATGTACCGCTCTTCATCTTGATCCCTTAGGTGGCTACAGCCAGGTCGTTGCTTACACTGCCACTTTAAGGGTCTGATACGGGAGGAAAAACAAAACAACAAATCCTGTTGCATTTTGCAATCTCCACTGTTTTGAAACCGTCTGCGGCTTGTTCTCCCCGGCTTTTGTGGCACTGTGTGTGTAAATAAATGCATTAATCCGTGACAACCCGGTGAAACGGTTCTATTTGCTTTACTATTGCGTAAAACTGTATTCGATCCATGCTCGAATTTTCGCTTCAAAACCACGCCGTCCAGCCAGCAACCGAGCTTGCAAGCGAAGGTAAACACAAGGCTGGGGAACGGCCGGAAACGAAGCTTTTATAATCTCTAAACAAATCAAAAGTTATTAGTTGCAGCTTGAGAACCAACATATGTGTATCATCCATGCTAAAGCAAATATTTTTGTTTAAAATACAAGTTGTCAGAATTAATCTTTTGTTTGAGTTCGGACCTAAAGCTTGTAAAAAAAGAGAGAGAAAAAAAGCTTAATGAGGATAGCAGCGTCACCTCGCAACTGCAAATGGCGGCTGTGTACATAGACTACGGCTTTTACGCGAGTTCCGACCAAACATTTTCTGGAACTTGAAGTTGAATCAAAACCGAGCGACGATCACACTGGAAAGGCAGCGCATGCATCCAGATGTACATGTTTATAGCTTCCCAAAACTATATATATATATAGATAGAGAGATAGATAGATAGATCGATATAGATAGACTGATAAACAAAACTATATATCTCTATTGATGCGGTAGAGGCAACGACTGTTGACACTTTTGTGTCACGTGCCTCCCACTGACCAGTCAACTAGTTCGTTTTTGTTTCGTTTTATTTTGTTTTTGAGAGAGAGAGAGAGAGTCTGAATGACAGTGCAATGACTCAATTTACCAGAGCTGAAATGTGGACTTTGCCGCGAACACCACCTAAAGTTCCAGAATAATCATCAGCATGATTGTGGGCATTCAAGGAAAGAAGAAGAAGAAAACAGTTCGCCCATGTTTGACAGGCGCTCGGCCAGGTCAACCGGCGTATCAGTTGACCGGCCGGCAGGGCCAGACCTTGTTTTGTTTAGTGCCAGACACTCTTGTTGTAGGGACAAAAGGGCATCTGGAACCAGGATCCTAGTTTAGAGTTAAGATGGTCACATGTAGGCATATTTATGTATAAATGTTAAAAGATCCAGCAGTCCATGTCAGAGTTTGGTGGATAATGAAAGCACACATTAAACAATCCTGCATGAACAAAATATAATTTATGACAATAGTGCGGCTCAGATCATGACTGCAGGTCAGTTTATGAAAGAAGGCGCAGTTCCGAGAAGAAGAAACAAATCCTTCAAGAGTGGAAAGCGTTTGTTGCCGGCGCCATACATACTCAAAATTTGACATTTATTGATTTAATGAAACACACACACACACACACACACACACACACACACACACACACACACACACACACACACACAAACGCGCGCGCATACACTCGCTCTGACGCCAGAACAAAGTACCTACTCTGCATAGCCTGCTGTCCACGGCAAAGCAGACCGATTTTTCAGGATGACGATGGGTCGTGTCTCATGATTATCAGACGTCCTGTATTCATCTTCAGTGAGCTTCAAAAATTCAGGTCTGCTATAATCGTTGCGGTCGGGTTTTTGGCAAGGCGGCGGATCTGCGGTGTTCTCGTACGCTCTGGTCGAGGTATCGCCCCTAACACCGTGTAAAAACCATTTCCGAAGGGAAGAAAACATGCTGCTCTAGCAGGCTACTGTCAGCATTAGTCCAAACTCTTCCATCAGCCGATAACACAGACTTGAGTAAGGAAGTGAGAAACTGAGCCCGACTTTCGGGAAATGTAGCACAGGGGACGTAATACAAGAAGAGTGGTCCCTCGTGATGAGTGGTATGATCTGTTTCTTTTGTTTCATGTTCTCTACTTGATACCGTTTTTGTTTGCTTGTTTGTTTGTTGTTGTTGTTTGTTTGTTTTATACAGGTTGGAAAATCCGAGCCGTATTGATCTGTGCATGAATATTTGGTATAGTACAAAACGATGCAGACGGCACAAATTGCAGTCACGTGATTTGCAAGTGAACATCCTCGTCAAATCCCCGACAAACGAAAATGATACTAGAACAGTACGTGACTCTCAGCTCCGCGTGGATCTAAATAAATCTATTTTCTGAGCTACTTCCTCTTCCAAATATATATTTATTGCGACAGTATTGACTTTCCTTCTTCGCAACGACGCTGATAGTTGTGAAACCATCAAGTTTCTTATGAAACCATATCAAGTTACGATGGACTGTTGCACGGTGTGTATGTGTGAGTGCGTGCGTGCGTGCGTGTGTGTGTGTGTGTGTGTGTGTGTGTGTGTGTGTGTGTGTGTGTGTGTGTGTGTGTGTGTGTGTGTGTGTGTGTGTGTGAGTGAGTGTGTGAGTGTGTGTGCCTGTGTCGTGTGTCAGTGTGTGTCGAGTCAGTGTGAGTGGTGGCCGCGCGCGCGCACGAGTGTCAGTGCGCGGCTTACTGAGAATCGTGCCTCCGAACACTGATGATTTGCGCTTCATCAAGACTGTTTTATTATTATTTAGCTCCCAGTATAAAACCTTTGGTCCGGCCAATGGCGACTACTGAATCAGTCGAGGCAGATCGTGTGTAGGCCATGCCCACCCGGCCTCATCATAAGTGGCTCCACAACTAGAATGAAAACAGTCAGTTTCAAGGTTTAATTGAGCTTTTTAATACATGTAGTGTCCAGCGCCTTCTGCCGAATTAGTTTAATTACTCAGCGGCCATGTGGAACCACATCGTCAAGCCCGCTTCAGAGTCCAGGCGAGATCAAGAGGAGGGAGGTGAGCCAGGACGAAGAAGTTAGAAATTTTTGCGGGTCCAGGCCGGCGAGATCATGAGGAGTGAGGTGGTGCTGGACCCTCACCGCCGTTCGTCGTTGCGGTCTGTGCGTGGCGTTGATGAGGATGAGTTCATGCTTCTGTCCTCACATGTCAGTTGACATTAGGGACAAGTTGTGACCACTGCCGAAGCACAGTTCAATAAATCTTTACGTCCACGGAAACCAGAAGGCTCGTTAGGACGGACAGCCCAGGACGTCCACCTCGACTCTCACACAGCTCCTGAACTATGTGCGTGCGTGCGTGCCACTGAGCTTTTCTGGTGCGTGCGTAGCAGCCGATGTAAAGGGAGATCAGTGTCAAATAAAATAGCTCTTTGGTAACAAAAGTCGTAAAATTGTGGGTTGGCTTCAATATGGCGGCGCTTGGAGAGGCGGAGCAGCCTGGTACAACATCAGATTCGGATCCAGGTGAACTAAACGAAACAGAAGCCCCCGGAAGGAGCGAAGATGCAATTCTTTTTGCGAGTGACTCTTTTGACGATCTCACATATGATGGACTTGCTGATGGCGATCAGCAGACTGTGCAAAAGGGAACGATTCACGCAATAGTGCGGCAGTCATCCAACGATTCTCGAAGCAACACCCCAAATAATGTCGATGACTCTTCTGAAGTTTCTGCCGGGGAGGAGTCGGTAGAAGAAACACAGACAGTAGAGGTACACAAAATTTGACCTATTTGAAAAGCCATTAGAAATGTAGAGTAATTTTTGTGTGACTATTTCGTGTCAGTGGCTCTGAGTCTGAGTCTGACTGGTCAGTCTAAGGGAAGATCTGAGGGGTTTTCTTATGTTTTGGTTTGGTGTTCATGTATAGTAATTTTAGTATTACTATTAGTAATTAGTATTGTGATGGAACCTGTGTGTATGGATACAGTTATGTCCATTTTCGTCTTGTATGTTATGTTCAACTTCAGAGCCTGACACTTTTACTATGTTTAGTGCATGTGGAGTTATAATTTTCATGCTTAAAAATAAATCAGTAATCCACTGAGCTCTGACAATACAGTAACAGGAGTTTTAACATGTTTATCTGGTCTTTATGTGCATCACATGTAGGCCTATGTATACAGGTGACTTCACTTGATTATAGTCCTATCCAAATGACTTTTATAGCCTGTCTGGTCTAAACAGAATTTGAGGTTAGGTGGGGTGGGTAAAAAGCTTCTATGCTGTTAATATTACAGCATGATAAAGATTATGCAGCAGTGATAAAATACTGCCCTGGCAAAATTGTTTACAAATTGCTTAGGTCTTAGAAATGGATTAGAAATAGAAGGATAACTATTGTTAGTAGCAGCAGACACTATGGGGGGGGGGGGGGGGGGATGAAACAAGGTTGGCTCAGGCATTCTAAAATCTAAAACAAGATCCAAACACACAAATGGTTAAAAAGAACAGTAATTTTAATAGGACAATACAAAACAGGCAGCAAGTTCCAGATGTCAGCACCCAAGAATGTAAATGAGCACTGACCAAAAGTTTTGAGATTGGTTTTCAGGATTTATAGAGGAATTAACTCTACAGTGAGGTGAGTCTGTGTGCAAAACAAGTTAAAAGACAGTTTAACTAGTTTAAAAGATGGTAAAATCTGCATTAAAAAAACCTTCAGCTCATGGTTTATACAAAAACTGGTTTAAAATAACACTGATCCTGATCGTGATTAGGCCTGTCCGTCCACTCATCCATTTGGTGCAGAATTGAAGGCAGGTAGGGTCGCAGCTGAGTGAAAATCTGTGGGAACAGAGTTCCAGAGTTGGATTGCTGATGTAAAACTGTACAAGGTAGTGCAGGTACGTTTCAGTCCTGGTGTAGGGGATTTGGAGTAGTCTCAGAGTCAGAGTGGGATTGCTGATGTGAAGTACAAGTGTGCACAGGTCATTTCAGTCCTGGAGTGATGGCTTTTGAGTAGCTCCAGTGTTTGATTGCCAGTGCGAAGTACAAGTGCAGGTATGTTTCACTTTCAGTCTTGGAGCGTGGGATTTGGAGTAGTTTCAGAGTGGGATGGCCAGTGCGAAGTACAAGAGCAGGTATGTTTCAGTCCTGGAGTGTGGGATTTGGAGTAGTTTCAGAGTGGGATGGCCAGTGTGAAGTACAAGTGCAGGTATGTTTCAGTCCTGGAGCATGGGATTTGGAGTAGTTTCAGAGCAGAAGTGCCAGTGCGAAGTATGACTACTACAAGTGCAGATATGTTTCAGTCCTGGAGTGTAGGATTTGGAGTAGTTTCAGAGTGGGAGTGTCAGTGCGAAGTACAAGTGCAGGTATATTTCAGTCCTTGAGTGTGGGATTTGGAGTAGTTTCAGAGTGGGAATGTCAGTGCAAAGTGCAAGTGCAGGTGTGTTTTAGTCCTGTAGTGTGGGATTTGGAGTAGTTTCAGTGTGGGATTTGGAGCAGTTTCAAAGTGGAAGTGCCAGTGCAAAGTACAACTACAAGTGCAGGTATATTTCAGTCCTGGAGTGTGGGATTTGGAGTAGTTTCAGAGTGGGAGTGTCAATGCGAAGTGCAAGTGCAGATATGTTTCAGTCCTGGAGTGTGGGATTTGGAGTCAGGGGTTGCGCTGCCTTTTAGAGATTTGCGTCAACCAATGCGAAACATTACGTATTTTGTGTCAATGGCATGAAAAACGCGTCAGTATAACCTAGAATTAACGCACATTACAAAGCCAGAATGATGAAGTAACCTGATTGTAGCTCACGGTCTATAACGTGAGCAGTTGAAAATAGTAAAAAGATCTATCTGTCCACAAAAAATGTGGTAACATTCAGTAAATTTGCCATTCACAGAAAAAGTTTGAATAGATCGGAACATCGTACATGGCAACATTTTTAAAGGAAGAACTGCAGCAGACTATGTCAGCAAACCTAGTTCTCATCTAACACGGGATTTAGTAACGAGATGAAGTTGAAGTTGAGGCGGCCGCCATTTTCTCTCATTCGTATGCGGTGTTGACGCGTGTTTTGTTTTCGATTTCAGTCTTCTACCGTTGTGTAAATTCTGATAATATTACACGCTGACAAAGTAGGCATACTGGGGGGATTGTGTCCTCTGTCGACTGACCAGAAAATATCACTGATCAGTTTGGCAAAATGTCTGGCCAGTCTGATATGGGAACCAATCTTCTTTCAGATCTATACGGGTTTGTTAGAATTTGGTTTCAAATTAATCGTTTTCTTTTTTTGAAAAGCATAAAAAATTTATTCACAGACAGGGTGCTACTGACTATAAGGCGCATGATAAGATTTTAGGAAAAGTTCACTGTCACCTTATACTTATAGTCCAAAAATTACGGTAGCTTATGGGGTGTTACTCGTTTATTTCGCCATCCAGATTCCACCCTTCATTGACTGGACTTGAACGGCTGAGATGACACTGAGTTTGCAAGTAGATCTAGTGTTGAGTGACATGCCATCCACCAGTGAGGCATAACTTGTTTAATCGGTGTTCTCATTTTGCATACAGTGACGCAGCGATGTGGCTAAAATGTGTACAGCACCAGAAAAACGCAGTATTTATGCAAAATTTTGCAATGAGTGCAACCCCTGGGAATAGTTTCAGAGTGGGTGTCAATGCAAAGTACAAGTGCAGGTATATTTCATTCCTGGAGTGTAGGATTTGCAGTAGTTTCAGAGTGGGAGTGTCAGTGCGAAGTGCAAGTGCAGGTATGTTTCAGTCCTGGAGTGTGGGATTTGGAGCAGTTTCAGAGTGGGAGTGTCACTGCAAAGTGCAAGTGCAGGTATATTTGAGTCCTGGAGTGTGGGATTTGGAGTAGTTTCAGAGTGGGAGTGTCAATGTGAAGTACAAGTGCAGGTATGTTTGAGTCCTGGGGTGTAGGATTTGGAGTAGTTTCAGAGTGGGAGTGTCAATGTGAAGTGCAAGTGTAGGTTTGTTTCAGTCCTGGAGTGTGGGATTTGGAGTAGTTTCATTGCTGAGTTTTAATTTTGATGGTTACCATTTTAAATACTCCATAGAACACAAATACCTGAAGGGATTTAAACACCCTTGAATCCAAAGTATTCCGTGAGTTCATGGACAGACAACAAATTAACATGACTGTGTTGACTGACTGTTCCCATGGCAGACGAGAATGAAGAGCTTGTCAGTCAGTGAGGATGCGAAGGAGGTGCCAGAACCAGATGCTGATCAGATGTTTGATGAGGAAGACGTCAACAGTCCTGAATGGAAAAACAAGAAAAAGCATATCTTCATCCTCAGCGAGTCTGGAAAACCTATCTACTCCAGGTGAGAGTTGGCTTTTTTCAGGGCTTTAGGTACTTCTGATGGTAAGGGGACCTAATGTACCCAGTAGGATCTTTATGGAGTAGGTCTGTCTTCTCTTTTTTCTTCCCCCAGGCTTACTCTGTTTGAGGTCTTGCAGACCAAAATATAATGCCTGAATAATATTAATAAGTTAGTTGCTTGTTTTTTTCTACACTTGGATATATATATAGATATTATATCTATATACGTCCATGTACATGTACTTGTCCATTCTATTGATTAAAAAGACAGAAAAACACAAATTACAGACCTGTGAGCTCATAATGTTTGATGGAACATATATATATATATTTACATAATATACAATGCCATATGAAATTATGATTATGTGTTAATTATAAAATGCTTTCCCTTCAGAATACTTAGTGATAACTGATTTTGAGGTAATGTTTTGATTTGTCATGTACATGAATGAAAGCATCGAAAGCACTCAACGTGAGCGTGTCCTTTTTCAGGGGTCGAATTCTGTGTCACTTTTCTCTTTCAAAAACAAATATTGCTCCAGCAACTCCAGATTTGGAACCCATATTGTTTCCACTGTGATATTGACCAGTTATGAATAAACACATAACGCAACAACAAGACAAGGTGTTTGAAACAGATTTTATTGGCAGTCAAAACCCCCACCCCCCACATTGCACACCTTTTGGCACTAAGTCATATATATATATAAAACGCCATATAAAAATTATGATTATATATTAATGCTTTCCCTTCAGAATCAGCTCTATTCAGTTGATGAAGGGTGAGCACTAAGCTATAGGTATAATTATAAACATCAAACTTGGTTGTTAGATTTGAAGAGAAAGAGTGAATGTTGGTAATACCCTGGCCAGTTATTGTTTCCTCTGGTGTTTCAGTTATGGCAAATTAGTAAACCTGTTGACAATACCCTGGGCATTGTTTTCACTTGCATTTCAGGTACGGCAGAGAGGACAAGCTGGTGACAATCATGGGCGTCATGCAGGCCTTGGTGTCGGTGGTGCAAGATGCCAAAGACAATCTGCGTTCAATCATCGCTGGTCAGCACAAGTTTGTGTTCCTGGTTCGAGACCACCTTCTCTTGGTGGGGGTCACACGGGGCATGGACTCCACGCAGCAGATGCTGCTGCAGCTTATGTACGTCTATAACCAGGTCAGTGCGACCCAGTCCAAAATGTGACTGGTATTGTTTGGAGTAAAGGGATATAATCAAATGAATGATGTTGTAGTGATACTGATAAGCCATTTACCTCAGAGCTGACGCTTCATGCTGTGACTCTGTGTAGTTGACAGGACATTAAAATCCAGTTACTAACTGACTAACCGAAGCGTCATGGCCTTCAACCCTGATCCACTGCCAAACATTCCAAAAGTTGGGTGTGAAATTCTGCTGCTTCTGCATTCCTCTTTTGGGAGACAAAATGCATATGTGGTTGTTTTCAGTTCCACTTCTACTTGGGCAGCACATCCATTTTTCAGGAGACAAATTGCATATGTGGTTGTTTTCAGTTCCACTTCTACTTGGGCAGCACATCCATTTTTCAGGAGACAAATTGCATATGTGGTTGTTTTTAGCTCCACTTCTGCTTGGGCAGCACATCCATTTTTCAGGAGACAAATTGCATATGTGGTTGTTTTCAGTTCCACTTCTACTTGGGCAGCACATCCATTTTTCAGGAGACAAATTGCATATGTGGTTGTTTTCAGTTCCACTTCTACTTGGGCAGCACATCCATTTTTCAGGAGACAAATTGCATATGTGGTTGTTTTTAGCTCCACTTCTGCTTGGGCAGCACATCCATTTTTCTGGAGACAAATTGCATATGTGGTTGTTTTCAGTTCCACTTCCACATGGGCAGCCACATTGTCTTTTAGGTCGAAGGTAGTGTTTGCTATGTTTTCATATGACCAGATACTGGTATTGCTCCCAGTGCTTGGGGTTGTTAATATGTGCATGTATGCAATCCTTCACAGGGCTGTATGAACACTAAGAGAGTCTGCACTGAAAGTTAAGCATGAGAGAAGAGTGCCTTGCATGCTGCACCTGCATCAGCAGCATTGGACCTGGTGTTTAACCAGCTGAGCTACATTACTGCCCCCGAGCTGCATCACTGCCCCAGGGGTGAAATTCAAGATCCATGATTCAGATTATTTTCTTTTGTCTCCTCTGACAATAATCCTGTACTGGGAATAGACTAATACTGGTATTTTGTGTGTGCAGCTTCTTTCCTTCTGGAGTTGATTTGTTTTCGCATTTTGTATGATTTCTTTGTCTCAACTACCATTGTGATTTAAAATTGATTTGGTGATTTGTGTCACAGGTCACAACTACATTGTGATTTAAAACTGATTTGGTGATTTGTGTCACAGGTCATAAGTGTGCTTACTCACTCATCTCTGACAAAGATCTTCAAGCAACGAAGGAACTACGACTTGCGGCGCTTGCTGACCGGAGCAGAGAAGTTCTTTGACAACCTTCTGAACCTGATGGACACAGAGCCTGGACTGCTGCTGACCGCTGTCCGTTGTCTGCCACTGGACAGCGCGGTCAGAGAGATCATCGCTCAGAGTATTGTGCAGAACGCCAAGGTCAAGGTGTGCACTAATGTATGCTGTTCGCATCATGACTGATATAGAAACTTGGCTGCATTTTTGTTTTGTTTTTGCTTCTGTGGTTTCATCTTTTCATCACACGAGAGTTGTGATGTGTATGGTTCTTAAAATTGCCTCTCTTCTCTCTGTATATGTGTGTGTGCATGTCTGTCTGTTGTGTTTCTGTCTGTCTGTCTGTCTGTCACTCTCTCTCTCTCTCTCTCTCTCTCTCTCTCTCTCTCTCTCTCTCTCTCTCTCTCTCTCTCTCTCTCTCTCTCTCTCTCTCTCTCACTATTCATTTTATTACATGTGATTTTGCAAGATCTAACATTGTCTTTGGTTGATCAACACCATGAACCAGTTGGGCTTAACCTCACTGAGGGTGACATAAGCACATGCACCTGCCATGTGCGCTAAGTGCCAGATGGTGATGCTGTAGAAGTCCAAGAACTGCATCATGTTCCTATGCCATGCAGGACCTGGTGTTTGCCCTGATCATTGCCAAGAACCAGCTGGTGACACTGGTGAGGATGAAGAAGTACTACCTGCACCCCATGGACCTCCACCTCATCATCAACCTGGTCAATGCCTCGGAGTCCTTCAAGGAGGCTGAGTCCTGGACGCCCATCTGCCTTCCCAAGTTTGATGCCAGGTTGGTGAAGGGCTCGGCTCTGTGTATTCCTGGGCTTGATCTTCTTTCTTGCACTAGGAGTCGTCATGAGCATTTGATTGTTCCGCTAAGTACTGCTTTGCATTACTGTGTGTTCCATCCAAACATTTGCAAGCTGTTTCATAGCACCCCATTAAAAATCTGTTTTGATCTTTTTTCAGAACACTGGCTATCAGCCTTGTTTCAGAATTTTAAAAGAATCTTCTTTTTCTCTCCTCAGGTGTTATTGTTAGATTGTGTTTAATGGTTTGGGTTTTTTGTTTTTTCTTTGAATTTAAAGGGAAACCAAAGCGGAGATGCAATTTGGCCTGAAAATGTCGGAAATGTGTAAATATCTCTATGTATATAGGCTTCATCTTTTGTTTATCAATAGTTGTGCAGTAGAAGTGCTTTTTTTGCTTCAAATTTTAGCTCTTCTGGGCTTCATGGCACAGCCATGGTGGTTTACTCTTTACCAATAAAGAGCAGAACTGACAAAGGTTGGCTTGTGATAGTGTTTGACATTTTCGTCAGACATTCGTTCCTTGTTCGTGACATCACTGATACAGATTGCTGAGCACAAAATGGCAGCACTCACAGTTGTGTTTTGACAGCTTTCAGGCATTGATGTGTAACAAACAGGACTAGATTTAACAAACAGGGTGAGAAACTGAGTAATAAACTGCTGTGCATATGTTTTTTGTTTCATTGCTATTGATGTGGCTTCTGGTGCTTCTTCAGTTCCCCTTTAAGATTGAGAAAATTGATCATAACATTGGATGACAAGTTTAACAAATAGGTTGGGCAGCTTGATCATCACATTGGATGAGAAAGTTTGACAAACAGGTTGACAAACCTGATCATAACATTGAATAACAAGTTTAACAAACAGGTTGAGAAACTTGATCATAACATTGGATGACAAGTTTCCAGCAAGGCTTTGTGTTTTGTCTTTGACACATCGTCTGTCACCAGCTTCCCGATTTCTCTCCACACCTCAGCAGTGGCCACCTCAGTGTTTTCCTCACACCTCAACAGTGACCACCTGACCTCAATGTTTTCCTCACACCTCAACAGTAACCACCTCAGTGTTTTCCTCAAACTTCAACAGTGACCAACTCAGTGTTTTCCTCACACCTCAACAGTGACCACCTCAATGTTTTCTTCACACCTCAGCAGTGCCTACCTCCATGTTTTTTTTCACACCTCAGCAGTGACCACCACAATGTTTTCTTCACACCTCAGCTGTGGCTACATCAGTGCTTTCTTCACATGTGACTGTGTCCATTGCGGTGTTTCTCAGTCTGAATTTCTGGTTTTCAGTGGTTTTCTTCAAGCCCATGTCTCCTACCTGGACGCCGGCTGTGAAGTGTGCCTCTTACTGCTGTCCGTGGATCACAATTCCTTTTTCACACTGTCCGAGTCCAAGGACAAAATCAAAGCTGTGAGTCTACCATCTAGATGGCACTGTGAACACACAATGTTTTGTGTGGAAGTTTTTTATGCGCTATGTATAAGTTTTCATTCATTCATGCATGGTAGTTTTCTTTTGCTAGTATCAGGCTGATATCCTCTCACCATTATGTGCCGGTGGTCGCTGATGAGCTGCTCAGGCAGCAAAACAAGTGTCTGACCAAGGCAACCAACATAATAATGGTCCCCACCAGGATCAGATTTTTGATAACCCTTCTGCTCTCTGCTTGGCACTGTAGGACAAACGTCAGATTCAATTGGGGGGGTGGGGGGGGTCTGATGTACCCAATAGGCTCTTTATGAAGGGAGTACAACTTTCTGTCTCTCCATTTTTTTCCATCAGATCTGCTCTGTTTAAGGTCTTCCAGATCTAAATATAACGCCTCAACAATTAACTACTTTCTTGTTGTTTTTTCTACACTTTGACCTAAAAGCTCTGCGCCTTTGAGTACGCATCTCTGTTAAAGTGTTGGTCTCTGTTAGTGTGTTGTGGGTTGTCTTTTAACACCTGTCTGTCAGTATGATCAGATTTTTGAAATTATATGTGCAGGTGCATGTGTGTGTGCATGCAGGTGTGTGTTGGGGGTGGGGGTGGTGTTTTTGTTTGGGGGTGATGGTGAAGGAGAGAGGGATGGCTCTGTTGTGATTAATTAAAGGTACGTGTAGTTCAGAAAGTTCTTTATTTTTATTCAGTCATTCCTACATGTTCCTTACGTAATCCTTCATCAATCCACATCTGCTCCAGCGCCTTATTCGCTACAATGCCCTGGCTGCCATCAACACCTCCATCAAGCGAACCAGCTACAGCACGCAGCAGTGTGGCATCCCAGACCTTCGTCACTTCCTGTACAAGGCTCGCAGCACTGCCCAGTACACCAGCCCAGAGCTGGAGGCCCCTTACACTGCTGCTGAAGAGCAGGAGCGACTCTTCGGCATGTACTCCTACCTGCACCATCGGATACACACATCCGGGCGGCCCCTCAAGATCCTGTTCCATGTGGGCCAGTACGAGACCTTGCTAGGATGGGTGAGTTGGAGGAGGGGGCAGGGAATTTCACTTTTGGCATGTACTCCTACCCGCACCATCGGATACACACATCAGGGTGGCCACCCAGATCCTCTTTTGCATCAGGCTGTATGAGACCTTGATAGAATGCGTTTTTTTTTTTTTTTTTGGGGGGGGGGGGGGATATGAAGGAATGGTTTCAGAAAAAGGTCTTAAAAAAGGGTTGGTCTCTGGTCAGGTGCTCTTTCATCAGGACTTCCATTGTAATCTTAAAAACTTGTTTTGCAAAATGTCCAGCTACAATTTGTTGTTGTTGTTTTAAATCACAAGATGAAACCGGATAAAAATGTACAGCAAATCCTTCCTTTACCATGCAGCAAAATGTAGAGAGAGTATATATATTTAAATCTGGCAGAGGAGCAGTTTTTATACACTTTTGATGATGATTTTAGTTATTTGTGTACATCATAAGCTTATTCAATGGGGTTCTGTGTATTTCAATTTGCTGTGCTTGAATTTTATGAACGTACAGGAAAATGAAGTGGGTGCACTGATGAACAAAACTATCCCACTTTCCCTGTGCATTTATTTGTGTAAATGTTACATGGCATGAATAAAGCATCTTATCTTGTTTGTTTGGCAGGTGACTCAAGGATTTGAGCTGTATGCTGTGTTTGGCCCGCTCATTACGAAAACAAGTGCAATCCATGCTGTCAACAAGCTACTCCGCTGGATAAAGCGTGAGGAAGACAGACTTTTCATCCTGAACTCAGTGACATTTTGATGTGTGCCGTACCTTACACTCCGGGGTTTTCTGCTGTTTGGTTTTGACACCAGTGTTGCTGAAGTCTTTTCATTACAGCCAAGGGAGCGTCTCTCACAGCTCCTCTCTGTACGGGTCCAGGTAAACAGGAACGATACATATAAGAAGTGGTGCTGCCTAAAGTAGATTCTCTGCTCGAGCTGAAACTAGGCGCTCGGATATCTTAAGTCTTCTGGCCTGGAATCCCATATCAATATTATCCTCCCTGACAGGTGCAGTCATCAAAGCTAGTTCAGCTACATCAAAATGAACTCGTGCTTTTAGGTATTTGGAAACCTTTCAGGGCCTTCGGAGCATCCGAAGGCTGCTTCAGGAAGGTTCTCTGTGGGAAAGACATCGTTTTTGCCTGGGAGTGAGTGTGATGGGGTTTTGCGTTGTTGTCTGCCTTTTGGCTTACTTCTGCAACATTAATTTTAACCTGCTACAAAATGATTTCTCCCTTTTCATTACTTGAAATTACGGCTTGGCTTGGCTGACACGTCACGCCAGCAAGAACACCAAGGCTACATGAAAATGTTGCTGTCTGCTGCACAGTTACGTTGGGACTCTCATCAGCCATGACAAGGTCCTTGTACAAAAGCATCCACCCCTCCCAAAATGGAAATAAATCCTCTTAAGAGGATGTGGCATGGTAGCATAAAAGAATACTAAAAAATAAAAACAGTCATGCACTTAACCCTCTTTCCCTAGGAATAGAATGTTCAGCTGGGGAACACTAGAATAACAATATTACTGGAAAGAAAAAGCACAAATAGAACTCTGTTTCCAGTGTGTAGTTTGTCTGGGGAACACTAAAACAACAACATTATTGGAAAGAAAAAAACATAGAGCTCTTTCTGGTGTATAGTTCATCTGGGGAACACTAAAACAACATTATTAGAAGAAAAAACGCAAATAGAACTCTGTTTCCAGCAGTATGTAGTTTGTCTGGGAAACACTAAAACAACAACATTACTGGAAGGAAAAAAAACATGGAACCCTTTCTGGTGTATAGTTTATCTGGGGGACACTAAAACAACATTACTGGAAAGAAGAAACCAAATAGAACTCTGTTTTCAGTGTATAGTTCATCCAGGGAACACTAAAACAACAGCATTATTGGAAAGAAAAAACAAATAGCACTGTGTTTCCAGCGCATACTTTATTTCTTCTTCTCCAAGTCCAGGATGTGCATGCAGAGTCTGTGGCATTTGACTTTTGGGGCTGAAAGCGGTTCACACAATAGGTTTTGAGTGGCCTCTAACTTCTTGGTCCACTATACAGCTCCTGGTGCATAAGTAACCCACATCAAAACTGTGCTTCAGGTGGTACATCTGAGGTAAACCCTGGAACAACTTGTACTGCTACCAGAGTCTGAAGCAAGCAGACATTTTCATAAGCCACATGAGAACAGACTCTGGCAGTGAAGTATATGTTTGAGGTGCCCCCTGGAACAACTTGTACCACTACCAGGGTCTGACGCAAACAGGCATCTAAATAAGCCACCAGAGAACAGACTTTAGCAGCCGAAGGTGCTTCAAGTGGTACATCTGAGGTGCACCCTGGAACAACTTCTGCTGTTATCAGGGTCTCAAGCATGGGTCTGTATTGTATAACCTGCTTGGGAACAGACTCTGGCAGCCAAAGGTGCACCTAGTGGTACATCTGAGGTGCACCCTGGAACAACTTGTACCACTGCCAGGGCCTCAAGTAAGCATGGGTCTGTATTGTATAACCTGCCTGGGAACAGACTGGCAGCTAAAGGTGCACCTAGTGGTACGTCTGAGATGCACCATGGAACAACTTGTACCGCTGCCAGTGTCTCAAGCAAGCAGGAATCTAAATAAGCCACCAGAGAACAGACTCCAAAAGCCGAAGATGCTTCAGGTGGTACATCTGAGGTGCACCCTGGAGCAACTTGTACCACCATCAGTGACCCAAGTAAGCAGGGGTCTATATTGTATAACCTACCTGGAACAAACACTGGCAGCCAAAGGTGCATCAAGTGTGTACAGCTGAGGTGCACCCTGGAACAACTTGTACCGCTACCAGTGTCTGAAATGAGCAGGGACTAAATAATTCACCCCAGAACAGACTGGTGGGAGCCCTGCGTTTCTGGATGGAAATTAACCCTTCACTGCCCCAGCCTGTACAATTTCCGGGCTCAAAGATGCAAGGACGTGCCTGCGAACAGTATATTTTCCAGTCCTATAACACATCTACTTTTAATGCTATGCGTTGTGATCAAAGTCCTTCCACATGCCAGTGCGAAAAAGAAAACAAAAAGGCTTAAAGTTTTCAAATTTCACACTTTTAGTGGTTGTTTTCAAGTGATGTCATGGCAGTGAAGGGGTTAATGGATTCATGTACTTCCTACTACCATGGCTGTTGCCACTAAACTGTGTGGGTAGTTTTTGAAGGCCAGGCTAGTCATAGCATTGGTTTAGTGGGCAGTCTACTTTGGGGAGTGGTGGACTGTTTTGTCAAATGTTTATTGAGAACTGTGATGTTGTCGCATGCTATACTGTTGGTGAGTGTGGAAAATCAAGTATGTTTAAGTAATCTGTATGGCTCGGTGTGTTTGAGTGTGTGCATGAATATATATGTCAGCTTTCATGTGTAGATGGCTGGGTGCATATGTGCACATTGCGTGTGTGTGTGAACTTTCAAGTGTAGTATTTGAACACAGAACATTGTGCACAAAACAAACCTAGCCCTGAAGGACAGTATTGCAATCAGTATTTCCCTTCATCTCACCCACAATGTGACTGAAGGGTGCTTACAGAATTGCTTGCTTTGTGTCTGCGCTGTTCCTGTATTTATCCAGCTGTTTCATGTGTATGCTGCCCTTCTGTTTATGCAGGGGTAATTTGCAAGAATGAAGTGTCTTTTTCAGGAAACTAGTTAATTTCTACTCAAGTCATTCTTCGGGACTTTGTAAATTATACGTAGATGTCTTTTGGGGATTTTTCTTTCTTGCTTTCTTTCTTACTCCAACACATTGAGATTTTCTCTTTTACTGCAGCAGTGTTGTGGCTGGTTGGGGGGGGGGGGAGTGCCGTTTAGGTGTGCGTGTAATTTCTTCTTTCTTTTTTTGTTTGGTTCTGGTGCAAGCTGTAGAGCGTCATCACCCATTTAGCTTGATTTATTGTAGCAAGCCTGCTGTGTTATTACATGTTCTTCTGCTTCTGCTTCTTTGACATATTTTTGTTTAATTTGGTGTCAGTAACTCAAATGGAATGGTTGAGAATACCAGCGTGTCCTAGCTTTCTGCAAAAATTACTTGACCTCACTTTGGTACCAACAACACCACCTTGGTCCAGTGACATCACTTTTGTCAAGTGCCATCACTTTCCTTTTTATATTATTTCCTGTGCTTGCTTTTTCTGTCTCTCTCTAAACAATAAAAATCTGTCTCTCTCACTCTCTGTCTCTCTCTAAAAACTAAAACTAAAAATATCTCTGTCTCTGTCTCTCTCTCTGCATGAGGTGTGGGGAACTGACTAAGGTAGTCTTAAAATTAGAATGCTTCAGGTTTTCGTTTTCGTTTTTCACCTGCCCCACCCACTCAGGGGGGTCTGCTGTTTCATCATTTTCAGTTAATGCAGTGCTTTGGCTGTCTATGGTCATTTCACAGTTGCACCCTCATCCATTTTCTTCATGGCAATGGTCAAGTCTGCCACCATGTTTGCATGTTGCCTAGTCAGGCCTATCTAGTCTAGACATCTTGGTCAATGTGGTGTGCAAGTATTTGTTGTTGTTTCTTCTGTTTGTTTTTATTCTTTTTTTTCTTCCCTTTCTCTGTGTGTGTGTGTGTGGGGGGGGGGGGTAATGCTTAGTGGTGCGGTCAGTGCATGCCAATTTTCTTTCCAAGTGTTGGGTTGCGTAGGGTTAGATCCAACCTTGTGGTCACTATGACCATTGCGTGGGCTTTGGTCCAGCCTTGGGTCACTGTGACCATTTTGTGGACTGTGGTCCAGCCTTGGGTCACTGTGACCATTTTGTGGGATTTGGGCCAGCCTTGGGTCACTGTGACCAGTTTATGGGCTTTGGTCCAGCCTTGGGTCACTGTGACCATTTTGTGGGATTTGGTCCAGCCTTGGGTTACTGTGACCAATTTGTGGGATTTGGTCCACCTTGGGTTACTGTGACCAGTTTGTGGGATTTGGTCCAGCCTTTGGTCACTGTGACCAGTTTGTGGGATTTGGTCGAGCCTTGGGTCATTGTGACCAGTTTGTGGGATTTGGTCCAGCCTTGGGTCACTGTGACCATATCGTGGGATTTGGTCCAGCATAGGGTCACTGACAGTTTTGTGGGATTTGGTCCAGCCTTTGGCCACTGTGACCATGTTGTGGGATTTGGTCCAGCATAGGGTCACTGAGTTTTGTGGGATTTGGTCCAGCCTTTGGCCACTGTGACCATTTGTGGAATTTGGTCCAGCCTAGGGTCACTGTGGCCGTTTCATGAGGTTCAGTCCAGTCTTTGGTGACTGACCCTTTTGTGGGCTTTGGTCCAGCCTTGGGTCACTGTGGCCCAGCAGAATCCTGTAGAGTGTGGTAGACACTATGTCCCCACTTTAGTAGTGGTCAGTTTCAAGATGAAAATGTGCATTAATGCAAAACAGAGGGGTGTCTACATGTCATACTGTGGTTGGTTGTGTTTCTGCAAACACAGAAGTGAAATATCCACAGTTTGTGCAGGTGTTGAACAAACTTTTTGTAATCTTCCCATATTTATTTATTTTTGTCTTCTTCTTCTCTCTTTTTGCTTCTTGTTTGCACAATTTTATCTTTCTTTCTTCTTCAAGGGGACTTGATTATTCAGTGAACCAGTGAGAACATTTGTAGCGAGTTTGTGTGTGTCTGTTGGTGGTCCCTCAAACTAGCAATGCCATAAGCCTTTTGTGGCCTGTAGAGCCCGTCCGTTCTTTGCGTTTCTCCATCTTATCATGAGTGGTTTCCATTTCCGGTTCTATGTGCAAAGGCTGCTGTGCACTGCACTGAGAAGTTTCATCACCACCAGAATCTCCAGCAGCCAGAACTGATGCCAGAGGTAGTCATGTAGTGGGCATGTCTGCAGCACATGTTCTGTTGTTGTTTTTTGCCACCAGTCTGACAGGAGCCAAGTTCTGATTGAATAGTTCCGAACTTGGTAAAGAGGTGGTGGTTTAGACAGTTGTGGCCTGCATGTAGCCTAGTTCTATGCATTTTGAATATATATTATAGATTTAAAAAGAAAAGAAAAAAGGTATAGATATATATTTTAAAACTATTAATCACATAGCCTACCAAGATTAGGGAAGTAGCCGTTTTTACTACGTTTGCTGTCCAAGGGGTTGCTGTATTGCATTCCAAGCAGTGGATTCTTCAGCATGTTTTCTGTCATTTTTAAACTTCTGCTGGTGGTTTTTGCAATGTTTTCATGTTCTTCTTGCTGTGTTGTCATTGTAGTGTACTTGTTAATTAATGCTGACCATTAGAGGTCATAGTAACCAAGAAAGAATACACCAGGTATTTATGGAACTTCATGCACACACAATAAGAAACAAAATGGAGTGTAAGAGAAAGAAAGAAAACATGTTTGTGCTCATATGTGTGTGTGTGTGTGTATGTGTGAGTGAGACGGAGAGAGAGATGACTGAGAAAAAACAGAGGGGACAGAATTATACTTTTATTTGAGCACTACACTTGTTATAATTTCTTCCTTGATTGCAATGTTTATGAATTTGAGCAAATATGCTGCAGTCTAAATAAAAAATATAAAATGATGTGTGTTGTGCTGTTTTTATGTTTTATTTGTTTGTTTTCATTTAAATGTGGGGTTGGTGTGTTTGCGATCTCATGATTGTGGTGTATTTTGGGTCGGTTGCATACTTATTTTTACACAAAATCACAACTAAAGTCCCACATTTCTGGTATCAAGGAAAGCGTCAGAATACAGTCATGGGAGGTGAGTGTTTGTGTGCCCTCCCTCTCCCCCCCCCCCCCCCCCAAAAAAAAAAACCCCATGATAATACAACAGTAGAGTCAAAAAACTTTAATCATCCCCCACAGGGCAATTCAGCTGAAGTCACTTATTCATTCTTTTGTGTGTGGTTGTGCGTTTTAAGTGGTATTGTGACAGGCAAATAAGAAAACTTTTATCTGTATGTTCACTGGTTCTATAGACAGTCATAAATGCATTAACAGCACACTGTCACTGTCAACAACTTCCAATGGGCAAAAATAGTATTTTTACAATGAATGGTCATCACAGCCACCAAACACACAAAAAGCTAGTATAACAACAACAAACTTTTATTTGTTAATGAGGCAACACAAAAGAACATGCACAATTTTGGCTCAGACATCTTTGACTGGGCAATGAACACCTGAAATGATTATGTTGCAAACAAGGGAAAAAAACAAACTTGGCTTGTTCACCTGGGAGTTACTATGTATTCTCCATCCTGGCTGTGACAGGAACACTGTAGGAGAAACAAGCTATGCCTTCACCCCCCCCCCCCCAAGTTTTATTGTCATTGTAAATAAGTTAATAGCAGTTCATCCGTCATTGCCCAGTCAAAGGCATCTGTGCCGAAAATGTGCACACTATACTGTTGTCAAATTATATATTTTTTTAATAATAAAAACTATTTGTGCATCTTGATTATAGTTCATGATGAAGACAGTCAAAGGTGATTCTGATTTTTCACCACCACATACATCGTTTAGCACTAGTAACACACCTAACATTTTTGATAGTATGGCATTTGGAAGAAGAAAAAATTGTCTTTCACACAACGGACGCATCATCAGATCTGCATTGAAGCTCAATGATACGATTCCAGCCTCTCAACATTGTCAGGTAAGGCAGACTTTTGCTATGGCATGCAGCATCACCATGACCATACTGAAAGCCCATCGTTCCTTCCAGCATTTGAAGGAAAAGCAGAATTTTTGTCATCTTCTGTGACTCATCGTCATACGTACCTTGAACCTCGGTGGCTCAACATTTACCGGTATGGGAACAGCAGAGTCTTTTGCTCGTTGTCATCACGTCCATCTTGAACTTGAAGATAACTTGCACACTTTTCAGATAAAGGCAGTGTCTAATGATTACTCATCAGAAAGACACCTTGGGTTGTTACCCCAACCATATCGACCTTGAAGCTCTCATCCTTGTCTGTCCACCTTGGAGCTCTCTAATACTCAGTCATTATGTCCACCTTGAAGCTCTCCAATAGTCATTGTGTCCACCTTGAAGCTCTCTAAAAGTCATTATGTCCACATTGAAGCTCTCTAATATTCATCTTTGTGTCCACCTTGAAGCTCTCTAATAGTCATTGTGTCCACCTTGAAGCTCTCCAATAGTCCTTGTGTCCACATTGAAGCTCTCTAATAGTCCTTGTGTCCACCTTGACGCTCTCTAAGTCTAATACTAGTAATAGTCATGCACTGTGTCTACCTTGACACTCTCTAATAATCATCGTTTCCACCTTGAAGCTCTCATCATATTATGGTCCTTGTCGTGTTCACCTCGAAGCTCTAGCCATCGCCAGGTCCACCATGGAAGTCCTATGGACCTATTGGTCATCAGCATCATGTCCACCTTGACTAACAGTGGCCACTGGCACTGTTTCCCTGTCATCATAATAATGATAAGTTTGTAGAACATTATCACTTGGTCTTTGGATCTTCTGGACACCAGCGATTCCCACTTCAGATCTTCACGCAGTGTGCCACACTGCTGACGTTGCTGTAGTTGCTGGTTACCCTGGGTATATCAGTCATGCTGACTGACCCTGTGGTCATGCACCAAAGCCTTCACTAGGAATAATCACCAAATCAGTCGTCGTCGTAGTCATCATCCTTCACCTCAAGCTTGCCTTGGAACATCTGCTGGTAGCGCTGGAACATGTCTCGCCTCCTCCGGATGGCGGCGAAGACCCGTGCGGGGTCGTTGAAGGCTCGGTAGGTGGCGCTGGGCACCATGGCAATCGTGCTGACCATCTGCCTCTGGCGCACCAGGTCGGCGTACCACGCCACATAGTCGTCCACACTGAGCGAGGGGCATCGCAGCTGTATCCTCCGGGACCTGGTAAGGCGGGTCAGTTTCTGCCACCACACGGCCGCCTTCTTGTGCGCCTCTGCCCGCTTGGCGAAGGTCGGGATGAGCTTGGAGCTGCCCTTGGAGGCGAACTCCAGCAGCGCTGAGACCGCCACGCCCAGCAGTCCGAACAACCCCAGCCGGGATGCCGTGATGGCCGAGGATGACGACGCAGTCGCGGCCACACTTCCCGACGACGAGGAGGTCCATTTCAGCAGGAAAGCCCCGATGCCGGAAACGGAAGCTGCGCTGAGGAGAGCCGCAGCAAGCTCCATGTAGTAGCAGTGCTTGCTGTAGGTGTTGGCTTCGTAGTAGTGCATCATGGCGGCTCGCTGACAGCGAAACTCCAGTTCTTCGAACAGGTCATCGTACTTTTCCCTGGCAAAGGCCCTGTACCGAGCATCTTCAGCGTCGGTGGTGGCGGCGTTTGCATTGTCCTCTCCGTCGGTTGTGTCGTCAGGCTCACTCCTCGACACGGAGTCCTCTGGAGCCGGAGTGACTGGCGGAAGCTGAGGCAGGGTAGCCATCTCTCAGTAGGGCCTAGTGCAGCAGGCTGCCTACCTGCATGGAGAGACAGTCTGTGTTTGAAGTTGGTTAAAGTGTTGCTTTACGTCCACAGAAACCGTAGGTTTATTAGGGACGGGATCCCAGGACGTCCACCTCGACTTTCACTGTGACACAGATTAGTCAGAGGGCTGACCCCCGCAATCCCTCCAAATGAGTTTTTAGATCAAACCTAGGAACCCAAAGGACTTTAAGACAACAAATATAGTGGCAGACCATGCAAGAAACAACTCAGAGTTACAGAGCAGATCTTGCAAAAACGGCTGTCAATAGATGTTTTTCTGTGTAGTGCATCAAGATCAAGCTCCTGACCTCGAGACTGTGTCTGGGGCACATTTAGTCAAAATACCAAATCGGGATACATTCAGCATAATCATCTCTAAAAACGGAACTCCGCTTAAGCACACCACAGCTCTACGAAGCTCATCATTATAAGTCGATGAAAAAAGAAAAGAATGACTGCTAGCGACGTTCTAATACGAGCCTGATTGTAAGCGCTGCTGGAGCTATCGCGCACATGCACTTGACAAAAGGTTAGCCTAATTATAGCGTACACCTTAAATTTAGTGATCGATGTACGCCGGAAAAGACAGACGAGACGGGAGGGGCAGATGTCGCACGTCTGAAATCAATCAGGACAGGCGTCACTGAGGATCGAGCTGAATACAACTCGAAAAACGCTGACGAAAAACGCTGCCGCTGACGTTCTAATGTGCGTCTTCATTTCGCGGCGTCCGTTTAACAATATAATTATCACCACCTAGTGGAGACTAGATTTCTTCTTCTTTGAAGTTCGTCCACGGTCAACATAGCTGACCATTATCGACGTTTTTCGAGTTGTATTCAGATCGATCCTCAGTGACGCCCTGTGCTGGTTGTTTTCAGACGTGCGACATCTCCCGTCTGTCTTTTCCGGCGTACAACATTGAATAAATTCAAGGTGTACGCTATAATTAGGCTAACCTTTTTTGTCAAGTGTATGTGCGTGACAGCTCCAGCAGCGTTTACAGTCAGACTCGTCAGTGTGTACGGCATGTGATGTAACTGGTGCTTCTTCTAGTATTATCCTGTTTAAATACAAAAATGTCTCACGACACAATAACGTTTTCTGTTCTGTATTGTACTGCAGTTCACTAGGCCCTGTCAGGCTTGCACTACTAGTAAATATATATTCCGCTGACATGGTACTGTGTAGCATTAGGCTTACAGTCTACTGTTCCGCTGACATTGCAGTGTGCAGTATTAGGTTTACATTCTACTGTTACGCTGACATTGCACTGTGCAGTATTAGTTGCAGTCTACTGTTCCGCAGACACTGAACCGTACGGTAGTATTATGCTTACATTCGACTGCATATCAGTTCCGCTCACATGGCGCTGTGCAGTATTAGGCTTGCATTCGACTGTATAATTATTCCGCTGACATTGTACCGTGCAATATGAGGTTTACGTTGCAACCGGTGGGGTGACTGACTATGCATGATGCTGAGGCATAGTGCGAGAACCCATTAGGGAAACGAGCTCACACGCAACTCGCCAAGGAACGCTCGTTCACACTGAGTAGGCCTATTCAGTCTCAGTTCACTCGCTAGTCCTTGGGCTAAAAGAGTGGCATTAGGACTAGCGAGCTCATCTCTACATTAATAATAATAATAATAATATGCGCAGTTTGGGAATAATTCGCCGAACCTTACCGTGCCAGGAAAAATCCACTGCATAGCCGGTATTCGGTTTAATTTGCCCTGTATACTACAAACTAATACTAATCACAGTATCAGTAAGGCGTTGTCCTGAGCTAACGCTGTGCGGTCGACAGGACGTTAAAATCCAATTACTAACTAATCAGTCCATAAAGCGCAAAATCCTGTCCAGAAAGACCACTCAGCAAGCGCGCACACACAGGCGCCAGCACACATGAGCACACCGGCTGTACAGTTTACAACCCTAACTCAAAAATAATGAACAGGAACTTAGGCGAAGGAAAACAGCAGCGCGAGAGGGCGGAAAGACATGGCCGGTCTAATGTTTCGGGAAAACGACGGTCTTTAGGTAGGCTAGGCCTACATCCGGTACAGACTGCGGGTTAGCCTGACCGACGTTCTCCTGTAAACTCTAAACCTATACGGCTCTCAGGACTTTCGTACTGTTTCTCGAGTCGGGAAATAGCGCTATAGAAAATGTACGTATTATGTATTGTTCGATTATTCTTTGTGTTTCTTGTTTTTAAACCTTGCCTTTCATATTTTTTCCTGTAAATGATCCTTTGACTAAGCGGCACCCCATTTTTAAGACCTGTGTGTGTGTGTGTGTGTGTGTGTGTGTGTGTGTGTGTGTGTGTGTGTGTGTGGTGTGTGTGTGTGTGTGTGTGTGTGTGTGCGCGCGCGCGCGCGCGCGCGCGAAACCTTCCCCGAGCCATATTTCTACACGTAAATGAACCTGCTCAAAAGCTGGAGTCAGGATGTGCATAGACTTGGTTTGTACGCTGTATTGAAGTCAGAATGAGACTTGGAGTGGACCACCGATTTTTTAAGACCCCCTTTTTTTTCAGTCCTTACTTCCCTCCTCATTTTTGTGTGTAAATGAACCTATGAGCAATGACCTCTTTTAAGACCGGTTTAGCTTTTGCTGAAACCTTTTGAAGCCCTTCCGTATTTCTATACGTGAAAAACGGACACACTGACCAAGGACCAGCCGTCTTTAGAAACCACATTAGCTGTGAGTGTGTGTGTGTGTGTGGGGGGGGGGGGGGGTCAATAGCCCAGGACAAATAGGTATGGGCATTAGACTTCCCTTAGGATTAGGACCAAAGAACGGGGTCGTGTTCTCGTGTGACCCTGAAACCCACCCCACGCTGAGTGTTTCCCGGCGTGAGCACAGGTCCACGATTATCAGTTTATTTTCGGCAAAACTGCCCGGTCGAGTGATCCGAGACTATAACCGAAACTGGTTATTAAGTAGGTCCAAACGAGCAGACAGTAGGCAGAGAGAGAGAGAGAGAGAGAGAGAGAGAGAGAGAGAGAGAGAGAGAGAGAGAGAGAGAGAGAGCACGCCGGCCTCAAAGTTTAGGCTATCTTCTACCCTTGTTATTATGATTTAGTTACTGTGTCACAAGCGCGGGAGACGGCCGGGGTTAGAAGCACTGAACTGTAGGGACTGACACAGCATGCACATTATTATATTCCGAACTAAGCACTGAGTAAACGGTAAAGAATAGCTGTCGCGCTTCAGAGCAGTTGGGGTTTCTCCGGCCATGACAGTGGTCAGATTTGCTGCTTTGGCGCCTTTAACACTGATACTCAGATTGATGCACTGATTAGAACTGTCGCTGCCGGCACACAATCAGGCACGCAGTCCGCTTCATTGACCAGTTAAATGTTAATTCTGCTGTTACTGGGGAAACTAGCCAACAGAGCATGATGATAATGTCAGCCTCTGCTAGCACCCATTACTAGATACAAAAGTAACAAACACAACCCCTTACTGTTCATCTGCTCATGAAAAACACTTCGACTTCAAGTTCATGATGGCAGTGTCATTTCCTGACTAGCCAACATAGCATG
>OY757547.1:3825803-3859567 GCA_963584105.1 Alviniconcha strummeri | reverse complement strand
GTAATGCAGGAGTCATTACGGTGGTGATAGTGTGGTGAATCCCCCCCCCCCCTTCACCAACCTTCGTACCCCCCCCCCCCCTTCTTCCCGTCCCTAATAAGCCTTAAGTAAAGATGGTGCTTAACGTCCACAGAAACCACAAACGGCTTATTAGGGACGGGGAGAAAGGGGGGGGGGTGGGGGGGGGGGGGAAGAGGGAGATTATATACCTATCGCTACACTGTCACCACCAGAATGACTTCTGCATTAAGGTGGGCAGCGACTGATGAGTGCCATTTTAATGTTCATTAATTGTGAGGGACAAAGTCACAAGACGGTGTCCACAGACCACTACCTCTGAAGCGGAGAAAGGAGAGCCGAAGCAGATTCGAACCGAGGTCCCAGTGCTTACCAGCCTAACGCCTTACCGCCAGGCCAAACCGGCTCACCGGCCGGTAATAACGGTTTCTGTGGACGTTACTGAAGCCGACCATGTTTATTTACTTTGATGGTGTTCGCCCTTGTTAAAAATGGGAGTGACGTCGGCGTCTCTCCAGTTACATGGGATCGTGTGCAAGGTGGGCGACGCCTAGAACTGCTCGGACACACCGGGTATCCGCAGTTTTGAGCCTGAGCTTCGTTACAGGTGTTACAGGGAGGACCAGCCTGAGCTTCGTTACAGGTGTTACAGGAGGACCAGCCTGAGCTGGCAGGAGCGAAACGTCAGTCATGGTACACTACACGTACTGATTTAGGTCAAATGTAGGTATTGCGGCACATCTAACTGATCATCGTGGCTGGAACAGGGATGCTTTTCGGTGTCCCGTGATGCGACGGTTTTTACATTTGCCGGTTTTAACCAAGCGGTTGCCGGGCCCACCGTGCCTCACTAACTGATCCGACACTGACCTTTGCTGGAAGTTTCATTTTGATTTCGAGGTCAGTTTGCAGGCAAATTTGCACTTGGCCGCAGTACTTCCAAAACCGGCGACAGGAAAATGCAATCACTTGGTGCGCTTTGGTTATAGCAAAGATTATACTGAACACAAATGTATATGTAATCTTTCGTTAGAGTCACTAGCGGGTTATTAAATATCGGCATATGACTCATTGATATGATTAAGTATTAATAGACGGTAAATTTAGAAGTTGCGTTAGAAGGATAGGAAAACACTCGCCCATAATGATCAGTTAAGACTAGACCAGAGGTGTAATTCCTACAACTGACTTAAATCGGTGTCGGTTATCTGGACTGGCATTCTCCTGCCTGCTCAGGTTGGGCCTCGCTGAAACGGATAGCTCAGGCTGAAAACTTCGGAAGGCGAACACTGTGTGGAAGGTAATGGAGAACAGGGGCCTACTTCAACTTCTGATGGAGTCACTGATTTGGGAGCCACAGGCAGGACTCGGACCAGTGATAAATAATGATGGCGCTCCTCAGGTATATATTCACAAGAGTTCACTTGCCTGCGACTGAAACTTCCCCCTTATTCAGAGTTTAGCCAGTCAAGCAGGGATCGCAGTTTCGAATCCTCATCATCGGAGCCATGATAGAAATAGGGAGCCTCTGTGAGTACACCACCGGCTGTTCACTCCGATTGAAAACTATTTCTCATTAGTATCTGCTATCCACCCCTGGATAGCAGATTCGAACTTTGTTTGTCTTCATTGTGAATACAGACGGCGCGTGCTCAACAGCGGCTGAAAGACAGAAGTAGAAGGAGAATTCACAGTGTGGAAACTGGATGAAGATAGTGAAGAAGAAGAAGAGATGAAAAGGAAGTTAAGAACAAATTGCGACTGTTGCAATAATTATATTTTAGTTATTTGACCAATAGTAATCACAGTAGACTAAAATAATAAGAAAAAATTGTGATCTACGATTCATTTTGCATATAACGGTGTGAGCGTTGATAAATCTACGACAAATGAAATTTGTTTTATTTCACAACATATTATAACGCTTTCTGGCATTACGTGCTTTGTTTACGCAACGGCGTACCTGCAGAATTAATTTTGTCTTCAATTTTCCTCAGAAAAAAGCACAATGTTCAGAAACGCGGGCAGAAATAGTGTTGTACTTTTCAAGGATTTACGCGTCCTTTCCACAAACGCTCTCACGCCTTCGGGCTATGTTGTTTTTAAACGAGAATGGGCGTCCAGTCGTCCTGACTCTTGTGTAGCAGACGACACAAAGCAGACCGCGAATCAGCCAAGTTCGGTAAAGGTATGGCCAGTAGAACTGTTCTTCTTTTCGCCTTGTGAGTGAACTCAGAGGATAAGATTTTTTAAATTAGCAGGTGTGTTGTCGTCTTCTGTTATTTGATATTTCTAATTTGATTTTGAAATGCTCCAGTTTGGTGCAATAAGACCATTCATTTTTTTTTTTTTTTTTTTTTGGGGGGGGGGGGTGGGGGGGTGGGTGCTAACTGTTATTTTGTGATGAATGTGTACACTAGATGACGATGGTGGTGAAAACTTGTAAAGCGCGGATATCTATCACGTCTATGCTGCAACAGCAATCAAAATTGTCTCTGTCCAAAAAAAAAAAAAAAAAAAAAAAACGCACTGGCGCACAGCTTGAACAGATCCACTTCTCTGAAAACAGGTAGGTCTTCAAGTTTTTCTTTAAAATTTCCGTTGAAATATGTTCTCTCAGAGTAATGGGCAAAATGTTGCAATCCTAAAAAATACACTTGGGACTGAGAGCATTTTGCTGCTCCTAAAGCAGCAGTCTGAAGTGTTCTTTTTTTTTAATTTATTTTTTTATTTATTGTTTTCTTGATTGACAATTGGGATGTGAAGACAAGATTGGGTGGAGAACCACAGATGATGCAAAATATGTACAGTTCAAATCAAAAGCTGCTGTATGGCCCTCATCATTTTTATTTCATTTTATTTGGAGCCGTAATGATTTCAAACTTCTTTTTATAGTCTGGTTTAAAGGTGTTTTTTCTGTCAATCGTGAATGCAGTGTGTTTATCGTTTCCATTGTCAGAGTTCTTAACACAAGTGAATGTAATGTATGTATCACTCTTTCCACTGTTCAGGTTTTGTATGATGGTGAGTGTAACATCTGCGTGAAAGAAATCGGCATACTTCAGAAGTTTGCCAAGAAACGACCTGTGGACTTCATTGACATCAACACACCCAGCTTCACTGCTAAGAATTACAGTGGTGTCACATATGAAATGGCCATGAAGGAAATGCATGTGATTGGGGCGGATGGAATGGTGGGTTATAGAATCATGTAAACTAAATAGTAAAGAGAACATTTGGATTGGTAAATGTGCACTTTACATACATGGTTAACACAATGAACAATCACAGGTTCTGCCCCCTCTTATCTTTCTGAACTACTGCATGTGCACACACACACACACACACACACACACACACACACACACACACACACACACACACACACCAACTAACCCAACACCTTGTTTGGGTATCACAGCAAGGAATTGTTTATTCTATACCTTACGTACATTAATCAACTCAATGGGTATTAGCAACACAATACCCTCATGAATGTCTTTGCAAACAACACCTTTCCTCACAGTCCCAAACCAGGTGAATATATACTTCCTCTATATCTGTTTGACTACATGTACGTGCACTTCAGGCTCATGTTAGGTGTAAGTGCCTTACAAATACTCTTTTACATCACATCACATTATGTGGTAGAGCATAGAGAAAAAATTATGCTCTAATGCATCAACTAGTTTTTTTGTGTTAATAGTATCAGCAGCACTGTCCATGTTGTGCATATAAAAAGAATATTGTCTTTATATGTATCATGTAAGTGCACATGATGTTGTTGTTGATCACTTTTATATAGCGCTATTCTCCACTCTCAAGCAGACTTACTGCAATTGCATGTGATTCTACATGAGTGACTAGCTTTTTATAGCACGTTTCTGAATATCCACCGAAGTGGTGTGCTTAACAGTGCTGACATGGCTGGTACCACATGAAACTGCTGCTGTCTCGGTGTGTTCTGTGTACACCATACAACCATGCACCATGTCACTTTATGCAAAGACACATACGTCATGTGCATGCGTGTTTAGATGTAACCTGCCACCCGCGCTTCTGGCAGAATGACCGGGATCTTTTACATGCTACTGCGGTAACACATAACACAATGTCCTAACAAAAGTACTTCTTAAAACTTCTATTGTGATTTTCCTTGGCAGGTTTACGTGCAGGGGGATGCAGTCCGTGAGATGTACAGAGCGTGTGGTCTTGGATGGTTGGCGGCAGCAACACAGCTGCCAGGCATTAAAGGAGTGTGTGACAAGCTGTATGTGAAGTATGCACACTACAGGCTTCAGAAGGCACTTAATCGCTGTGACTCAGGGGCTAGCTGTTCTGTCAAACTCAAACACCTCAGGGATAAACTGAGACCTCACAAAGAGTAGAATGTGTGTGTGTGTGTGTGTCTGCGTTTCAGTGGTGGGTGTGACTGTGTCTATGTGTGTGAATGTGTTTGTATGCACATGTGTGGATATGTGCTTGGATGTATGTGTGCATGTATTGTTTGATACATTTGGACTAGGCATCTGCCCTGACAATATTTGCCACAATTTTGTTTCCCGAATGCAGTGTGTGTGCATGTGCACCCACGTGGGTGTGGGTGTATGCATGTACTTAAATATGTCATAGTCTGTTTACATATTTTATACCCACCTTAAATAGGTTTTTATCTGGGGTTAGTGCAGCTTATAAATATATTTGCAGAAGCATGTAGTATGTGTACATCAGCATGTAACTCAATGCATGTGTGCAAGCATGCACATTTTCTGCATGAAGTAGTGTTTGTGCATATGTTTATGTGCACAAGTGTGTATGTGTATGCGCATGTGTGTGTGAGAGAGTGTGCATGTGTGTATGCGTGCATGCGCGCGTGTTAACTCTTGCCAGAAAGGACCACGAAACAAATATGTGTGAACCTACATGGCTACTCTCAGGAACACGTTGACAAAGCTCTATCAATCAGAATTATACTTCCACATGCCCACTTTTGGGATTTTTTCTTCCTTTTTCTTCCATGTGCATGCATGTATGATGTGAACATTGTATACAATTTTGTCTATGGGTATGTACATATTATGTCTATGTACTGTGGCTACCTGTACACCAAGTTACTGGGTCAAGGACTTGAGTGAATTGACCCAACTACTGTTGTCTGGATGTGGTGTCTGGATGTGACAGCCTCCCTTCCCCCAGCCCCCACCATTAAAGTATTTTAGGAAATGGAATGAATACAATAATGGCTCCTGTGATTATGTGACTTTTCTTGCCTGGTGTGTGTTCAAGTGTACTGGATGGCACCGCAGTTGATTTAGTTGTAATTTATTGCACATAAATGTTTGCAGAAAATAGAAGAAAAGGCAATCTGCATATATACCAAAATCATGTCATGTGTTCTCTCCCTCTCTCTAATGAACACACACATCTCTCATACATGTGCACACACACACACACACACACACACACACACACACACACACACACACACACACACACACACACACACACACACACACACACACAGCTGTAATCAAATTCATTTCTGTCAATGAAACCTATCACAGTGCCATACTCCGGTGGTTTCCTATCCATACTCACTCTGCAACACACATTGACACACACTCGCATACAGCAGTGATCAGGATTATTAGCTGATAATGATACAAACAACAATGGAAAGGCCATGCTTGTGGTTTATATTGGTGCAGTCTGTTTGCCAATTAATTATAATTTTAAAAAAAGGTGCACACAGAGAAAAGATGAACAACGACAAAAAAAAAAAAAAAAAAAATACTGAACAAGCCAGGGATACCAGACAGTACCATATAGATGACAACCCACAGCTACCCCAGTTTTGAACAGAGAAGGCTAAAACAATGTTTTTTAAAGTAACAACAACAAAAAGCAAACGCGCGCACGCACACAAAACTTAAAAAGGTTAATGAAACATTTGACTGCCACTATCCATCAACCTTTCCCTTGATCCATTCTTCATGTTCCTCAATAGACCAGGCTCATCATAAAGGTCTCTTGTTATCATCATACAGCAGTATGGAATGATACACACAGACGCACAAAGGCACTGCCACACAGACACACAAAGGCACTGCCACACAGACACACAAAGGCACTGCCACACACACATGCAATCATGGCTACACGGTTTCATGTGGCTATGCAACTTGCTATTGCCATCCTGACAGTACACCCATGATTTGATTTAAATATCATGAATACCTTTGACTGACAAAAAATTAAACCCCCAATAAACATGACAAATGTCGCAGCACTTTGACAGCAGCAAGAACACCAAGGCTGCATTAAAATGCAATGCGCTGCATAGTTACGTGGGGACTATCTTCAGCCGTGATAAGCACTGAATAACTACATCCACCCTCCACAAATGGAGATAAATCCTCTGAAGATGGCATGTGGCTGCCTGTGCGGCCGTGTGATTAAGGAAATGGTCACACACACAAATGCATTTGTCAATGTACGACTGCATTATGCCGGGTGACTCCCAGAGGGAATGTTACACCAACAGCATGCCAGACAATTTAAGGGGCAGACTGACTCGTGTCATCATCTGTTCGTTGGGTAGAAGATGTCAGAAGGAAACAAAATCAACAGAAAGATTATGTATGAAAAGCCCTCACTAATCTTAATCCAATTTGGGGAGAAAAAAATGTGTGTGCTTAAAATTGCCCAATTGACACACCATGTACTGGGTGATTCAAACCACACACACAAATTTCCAACCAGCCCTTGGTGAAACTATGAGGCTGTTGCAAGTATGCATTAGGCCGGCTGTGACTCTTTATGGTGTTATAAATGTACAGGTCTTCTCAAACTCGCAAGGATGTGCAGTCATTGCCTGCCATCTGCCAAACTCCAGTTTATCAAGAAAAACATATCTACCACTTAAAAACATTCTGAGTTCAAGAAACTGGACATCAAGTCGATTGACAATGTGACATGATGTAGTCATGCACACATGTGTGTAGGCCTACACTACATTAAACATCGGAGCTATTTTGGATATCATCATCTTGACTGATGGCTCCAGCTTACAAATCAAACCTAAAACAAATCTGGCAGCTCAGTTTAAGGTGGTATCTATGCACTCGGAAAAGCCGACATGCACTCCACTCCATTTCTCAGAAGTTTCCCCAACATTGCCACATCAGTGTTGCATTTTAAACAAAATGGTCAGTTTGAAGGTTTTGATATCTTCTACCTGTTTCAAGGTGGCCAGTCTGTTTTTCAAACTACCATCAACCCGTGGAGTATTGTAAAAGAAACAAAGGGAAGAAAGAAAAAATACTTCTAAGGTCAACACCTTAAGGTCATTGACTTCATAAAAGTGCACAAAAACATTATGTTACACATGCATTTTAAAACAACAAAAATTAGGAAGTAATAAAACCAAATAATTCTCATTTTCCCAAATTAAACAGAAAAGGTCTCTTCAATACATCCTAATCTCTGTCTGGGTTAAGAATATTTACAATAGGAAATTCAGGTCAATTTCCCCAGCCAAAGCCATTTGCGTGCTTATCTGTCCATGACATGCACAAGCTGTGAATCTCAGCAAACAGCAAATGCTCACTCAGACTGTCTATAGTTTACCTTCGGAACTTTCAAAAACCATCAATGCACAAAACCTGAGTGATACTATGCAGTTTGAAAGATCCACTTAAACATCATTTAAGAAAGTGCCAACTTTAGCACTGCAAGGTTTCAAACTCAATCAGATCAGAACTTCTTGAGAAAACCAAACGGATGACTGTTAGTTTGACCCTGCTGGCATCATCATGACCTTGAAAGTACATACATAATGGTCCCATGCTTTTTTGTCAGAGTCAGTGTCAGATACTGCTCTTTTGTCAAAGGTCTGCAGTAACATAATAACAATTTCTGCAGCAGTGACCCACCTAACCAATAGGAGTTTCTGCACCTAGCTAAAGCACTACCAAGTCAAGGCGACACCCACTTCTGAGACATTTCTGGATGAATACTCCAAACTGGGAAGTAGATGTGTGTTTGTTTTTGTTTTTTTCAAAGGCTAGATGTTGCTATTTAAAAACAAAATAAAAACAATATAGGCAAATTAAAACTACACAGACAACTGTCAAACTGCAAAAATCTTTTTAAATATTCTGAAGCTGTTTACTTTTATCTAACACTTAATTTAGCAGCTTAATGCATTTTAAAAGTAAAATAAGATGAGCAAAGATGAGGTGATCTTTACTGTCCTCTATAAAGGAAATTTGCCTTGAAACATACGCTGCCTTGGTTTAGCCACTATGGTTGACTGGGTACTAAAAACAATTATCTATCTTCAAAACACACAATAAATGTAAAATGAACACACACAAGCAAAATTACAGCACAAGATGTGAGAAAAAAATATTTCAGTGCACCTAGTTAAAACATTCCTTTGTGTTAGTGCAGTAGCATGTAAAAGTTCCCAATCATTCTGCCAAAAGTTCCAATCATTCTGCCAAAAGTGCAGGTGGCAGGTTACAGCCAAACACACATGCACCCTACAAATGTGGTTTCAAAGAAAGTGACACCGTAAACTAGTGCATGGTTGTACGGTGTCCACAGAACTTGTGCTGAGACAGCAGCGGTTTCACATAACACCAGCCATGTAACAATCAAACAGCACTGTAACCACATCGGTTGATATTCAAAACATGTTGTATAAAGCTGTACAATCACACATTCAGTCGCACAGAATTGCCAGTGAGAAGCGTTTTGGGTTCATCCTGAGACGAAGCGCTCAACAAGTGTTCATATCAATAAACATCTTGAATGTTGCACCACATGCACTGCCTGGATTCAGCAAAGGCGAGAATTTTTGTTTAAATCACAAACACGTCCGATTCACTGTTACTATACACAATCTTATGTACTCTGGAAGCTATTTTCATTCTGTGAGCACAACCTACAACAACTGGCTGCAATGATGAGCAGTGTTACACATTTTATTCCATGAGTCAGCATGAAAGACTAAGTAATGCAGTTAAAAGTAGGGGGATGGCTTTGCCAAGGTAAATGGACCAGGAAGACAGATGGCAAAGCACTTTTTTTACACGACTAGTTCAACAGTCTGACTACAAACAGCCACTGGGAGGTGTACTGCATAGTTAGTGGTTTGACATCAGCGATCATCCTCATGTATATTAGTTCAGGAACTGATTTGATATCCATGTTCATTTTCATAGGTTTGATTACAGACAACCACTGCCAAGTTTATTGTGCACCAACTGATTTCATACTGATTATTTTGATAGGTTTCTTGGTTAACAGACAGCCTGCTTTAAAAGCTCCTGGTCAGACATACAAGTCCATAGACCCAAATGACTAAATCTTTGACCTGAATCTAATTTGGTATCTATGTTCATTTTGATAAGTTTGATTATGGACAACCATTGCCAAGTCTGTTGTGCACACAGTGATTATTTTGATATGTTTCTTGGTTAACATTGCTTAAAAATTCCTTTCTAGTCACACAAGGACAATAAACTATCAAACGAATGAATCTCTGACCAGAATCTAATACTATAGACACACAAGGACAATAAACTATCAAACGAATGAATCTCTGACCAGAATCTAATACTACAGTTAAACACATAAACAGCAACTTTTCAAATGACTCAAATCCACAACAGAAAAATAAAAAAAACTCCATTATTGCATTCAACCCACTGTGACCTTGGAAGGTCACCACAATGGTATAAATAAGTAAAATTCATGAGTGGTTGTTGTGTGCAGCGTTTCAAGCAATAATCATAATAAAAGTTCTTTTTCCAGTGCAAATCCTTAGAGTAACATATACACAGACATTATACAGGATCTCCCTACAAAGTCACAAACACATCCATACACTCACATGTATGCATGCACACACATATGTGTACATGCATGCACATGTACATGCATGCACATGCGTACATGCATGCACACACACGTGTACATGCACACACACACGTGCACACACATGCACAGGCATGCGCAAATGCATGCACGCACGCGCACACACACACACACACACACAGCCTGCCCTAAAAGTTCCTTTCTAGACACATGAGGACAATAAACTACTGAACAAATTACTCTGTGACCTGAATCTAATACTACAGTTAAACACACAAGCAGCAATTTCTCCATATATTTGTTTTCAACCCACTGTGACCTTGAAAGGTCACTACAGCTGGTATAAACAAGTAAAATTCATGAGAGGTTACTGTGCAGTTTCAAGCAATAATAATAAGAAAGGTTATGTTTCCTGTGCAAATCCTTAGGGTAACATATACACAGATGTTATACAGGATATACACAGCCCGCACAGAGTTACAGCCTGCACAGTCACGAACACATCTACACACACACATGCATGCATGCATGCATGCACACACACATGTGCACGCACACACACACATGCACACACACGCTGCCTGCCTTAAAGTTCCTTTCCAGACATATGAGGACAAGAAACTCTTGAACAAATGAACCTTTGACCTCAGTCTAATGCTACAGTTAAACACACAAGCAGCAATTTTTCAACTGACTCAAATCCACAACAGGAAAATTAAAAACCTCCATTATTGCTTTCAACCCACTGTGACCTTGAAAGGTCACCACAACTGGTATAAACAAGTAAAATTCATGAGTGGTTATTGTGCAGTTTCAAGCAATAATAATAATAATAAAGGTTATTTTTCCAGTGCAAATCCTTAGGGTAACATATACACAGAGGTTATACAGGATCTCTACACAAAGTCACAAAACACACACACATACACTCTCTCTCTCTCACACACACACACACTCTCTCTCTTTCACACACACACACACACACTCTCTCTCTCTCACACACACAGCACTAAAGCGAAGCTAGAGCCTCTTCAAGGAAGGCAGCAGCAAGGCAACCATTTCAGAAAATGGTGCTGAAAGACGCTACAGCATTCTGGTCAAAGTGCATTTGGGTCACTTAAAAAAAAATGCAGTTTCAATTCATTTACAGGTCAAAATGGGTGATGGTACGATAAAACACTCTAAAATTATACACAAATATCAAAACATTTTAACTGAACAAATTGTACACAAATATCAAAAACTTTCAACTGACCAAATGAGCACCAAGTGAGGTTTTGACCAGTTACCTTGTAACAATTCAATCAACCAACTGGTTGATGCATGGCACAAATCCGTATGGTAATTTCTAAGCACTTCACACAATGTACTATTTTGAGCAACTTTTTCCTCATTTTGCAAGAGTCGGTCACAAATTCAAAAAACTTTGTCCAAGGAAGACATACAAATAACTGAACAAGCAATGTCATCAGCAGTCGACCACCACCCTGAACGTCACATTCTGATGCGCTGAGTACAGATGTGGTTGTGGGATGGAATGGCAGCAGCCCCAGCCAGGGCGATGCCAATGGTATCTCCCAGCGTCGCCACACCCAGACTGAACTCTTTGTGCTCCGGCGCCACCTGAAACCATGCCGGAAGAAAGAAGCAATGGGAATGGACTGCACTCCACTGACATCCAAGGGACACAATAACAGACACCTGACACTTGAGTGACATACATACGAAGGTAAAAACCACAGGCACCTGTACCTGTTGTGCACACTTTTCTTTCAGGCCATTTAATGCAAGTTCTTGAAGAATACACTATATAATTACTATTATTACTGTTATTATTTCATTCAAAATTACAGGACAGACACAAGCAAACTATGCAGCTGTGATTTTCTTACATACACCAAGACAACAACAAAAGGCATAAACAGCAAAACTGCAATAAGGCTAAGACATACAAAATTGATGCAGATGGTTTCACCCACCTCCTCCTGAATCTTGTAGAAAGTGTTGATATAAAACTGATTTAAAAAAAAGATGGTTTCGCCCACCTCCCAGATCCTGTAGAAAGTGTTGATATAAAACTGATTTTTTAAAAAGATGGTTTTGCCCACCTCCCATATCCTGTAGAAAGTGTTGATATAAAACTGATTTAAAAAAAAGACGGTTTCACCCACCTCCTCCCGGATCCTGTAGAAAGTGTTGATATAAAACTAATAAAAAAAAGATGGTTTCGCCCACCTCCCAGATCTTGTAGAAAGTGTTGATATAAAACTGATTTTTGTAAAAGACGGTTTCACCCACCTCCTCTCGGATCCTGTAGAAAGTGTTGATATAAAACTAATAAAAAAAAGATAGTTTCGCCCACCTCCTCTCGGATCCTGCAGAAAGTGTTGATATAAAACTAATTAAAAAAAAGATGGTTTCGCCCACCTCCCAGATCTTGTAGAAAGTGTTGATATAAAACTGATCTTTAAAAAAGACGGTTTCACCCACCTCCTCTCGGATCCTGTAGAAAGTGTTGATATAAAACTAATAAAAAAAAGATGGTTTCGCCCACCTCCTCCCGGATCCTGTAGAAAGTGTTGATATAAAACTAATAAAAAAAAGACGGTTTCGCCCACCTCCTCCCGGATCCTGTAGAAAGTGTTGATATAAAACTAATAAAAAAAAGACGGTTTCGCCCACCTCCTCCCGGATCTTGTAGAAAGTGTTGACGTAGGCCGACCCGCCCAACAGGCCCTCCCAGATGATGATGACCATCATGATCCAGAAGCTGGGGATGAAGTGCTCGTACACCTGGCAGATCAGCAGCACCATGTTGGCCACCTGCAACAAAGACGTGACCGGGTATAGAACACTTTACCTGGCTAGGGTGTAAACACTTGTGTAGCCAGGGTGTAGAACACCTGTATAGCTAGAGTGTAGAACACCTGTATAGCTAGGGTGTAGAACACCCGTGTAGTTAGGTTGTACAATGCTAGGGTGTAAACACTTGTGTAGCTAGGGTGTAAACACTTGTGTAGCTAGGGTGTAAGTGCAGAACACCTGTGTAGCTATGGAGTAGAACACCTGTGTAGCTATGGAGTAGAACACTCGCATACCTAGGGTGTAGAACACTTGTGTAGCTAGGGTGTAGAACACCTGTGTAGCTAGTTTGCAGATTGCTTGCATAGCTATGGTGTAGAATGTTTGTGTAGTTAGGGTGTAGAACACTTCCATAGCTAGGATGTAGAACATTTGTGTAGTTAGGGTGCAGAACACTTCTGTAGCTAGGGTGTAGAATGCTTGTGTAGCAAGAATGTAGAATGCTTGTATAGCTAGGTGTAGAACACTTGTGTACCTAGGGTGTAGAACATGTGCGTAGCTAGGGTGTAAAACGCTTGTGCAGTGAGGATGTAGAACACTTGTGTAGCGATGGTGTAGAACACTTGTGAAGCAAGCATGCAGTGTGCTTATCTAGCTAGGGTGTACAATACTTGTGTAGTTAGGGCGTAGAACACATGTGTAGCTAGAGTATGGAATGCTTGTATGTCTTGGGCATGTAACACTTGTGTAGCTAGGGCAACAAATACTCATGTAGCTAAGGTACAGAACATTTGTGTAGCTAGGATGTAGAATATTTGTGTAGCTAGAGTATGGAATGTTTGTATAGCTAGGGCATACAACACTTGTGTAGCTAGGGTTAGAAATATTCATGTAGCTAAGGTACAGAACACTTGTGTAGCTAAGATGCAGAATACTGTGTAGTTAGAGTATGGAATGTTTGTATAGCTAGGGCATACAACACTAGTGTAGCTAGGGTATAAAACAATTGTGCAGCCAGTGAACAGAACACTTGTGTGTACCTAGGGTAAGCAATATTCATGTAGTTAAGGTATAGAACACTTGTGCAGCAATGGTATAAAGTACTTGCACAGCTAGGGCAGAGAATGACTGTGCAGCTACTGGACAGAACACCAGTATAGCTGGGGTACAGAATGCTCAAGTAGCTAAGGTATAGAATACTCGTGCAGCTAGGGCATAGAATGACTGTGCAGCTACTGGACAGAACACCAGTATAGCTGGGGTACAGAATGCTCAAGTAGCTAAGGTATAGAATACTCGTGCAGCTAGGGAATAGAACACTTGCACAGCCAGCAAAAAAAAACATGTAGCTAAGGCACAAAAACACTTGTGCAGCCAGTGAATATAGCACTTGTGTAGCTAAGGCACAGAATGCTTGTGCAGCCAGTGAATATAGCACTTGTGTAGCTAAGGCACAGAATGCTTGTGCAGCCAGTGAATATAGCACTTGTGTAGCTAAGGCACAGAATGCTTGTGCAGCTAGCGAATAAAACACTTGTGTAGCTAAGGCACAGAATGCTTGTGCAGCCAGTGAATATAGCACTTGTGTAGCTAAGGCACAGAATGCTTGTGCAGCTAGCGAATAAAACACTTGTGTAGCTAAGGCACAGAATGCTTGTGCAGCTAGTGAATATAGCACTTGTGTAGCTAAGGCACAGAATGCTTGTGCAGCTAGCGAATAAAACACTTGTGCAGTCAGGGAATGGAACACTTGCACACACTGTCATTTATCTGAATAGTTTGTAAGATAAGTTATCCATTACCAAGAAAAAAGGCATGTATGCTGAAAATTCAAACACAGTTTTATCTTATACTATTGAGTATCATTCTCATTTTCTTTCTTTAATAAAAAACTTTTTAAGTGTTAGTCTTGATCACAAATCAAAACCTTTTATCAAAATTTGACAGAAAGTGAGTCAGTCTGTGGCATTTACCTGCAGAGTTGGTAGAATAAACAAAAGTTTGGTTTTGATGGGGAAGCAGGTCACAGTGGAACGTGATACCAAGACACCAATCTGGTAGAACACCTGGTACCTGCAGCAACCAAATTGAAATATGAACTGGTTAAAAAATGAAGATTGGTTGGTTAGGGACTCTGGCAAACAGACTGAGGTAACATGGTTATAGTAAGAACCCTGGTACCTGTAGCAAACACATGGTTATAATAAGAACCCTGGTACCTGTAGCACACAGACTAAAACAATGAACCACTCTGCATTTCAACTTCATTGAGGTCATCACAACTAGACTGAGACGTGACAGGGTTAAAATAAGAATCCTCCCCTTGCTAATGAACCCTATCAACCAGACTGAGATGTAAACCGGTACTAAAATCACAACCCTCCTCCGAGTAGTACAGCAATACTACTGGCAACATCACAACTGGTTGGCACTGGTGACAGTAGTACCGTCTACCACTATTTGTCATACAACTGAGACTTGAACCAGCTGAACCAGGAACACTGAGACTGGCTCTATTACTAGTTACAGCAGTGCAGTCTATTGATATTGTTCACACCACAGCTGCCCAGGAGAGACTTACCACAAATGTCTGTCACTGGAAAGCAAAACTGGAAAGCAAAATAACCTTTTAATGAAACTGGTAATGAATACTTTCAACCAGACTGAGATGTGATGTGGTTTAAACAAGAACCCTCCACATGGTAATTAATGCTTTTAACCAGGTTGAGATGTGACATGGTTTAAAGATGTAAACCAGTCAATCCATAAATACTGGGTAACCAATCAATCAGACTAAGATGTAAACCAGTCAAGCAATAAATACTGTAAGCCAGTCAAGCAAGCAATACTGGGTAACTAATCAACCAGGCTGAGATGTAAACCGGTCAAACCATACATACTGGGTAACCAGACTGAGATGTAAACCAGTCAAACCATACATACTGGGTAACCAGTCGACCAGACTGGTGTCAACTGGTCAAACAATAGATACTGGGTAACCAATCAACCAGACTGAGATGTAAATTGGTCAAACCATACATGGGAAACCAGTCAGACTGAGATGTAAACCAGTCAAATGATAGATACTGGGTAACCAGTCAACCAGACTGACATGTAAACTGGTCAAACCATACATACTGGGTAACCAGTTGACCAGACTGAGATGTAAACTGGTCAAACCATACATACTGGGTAACCAGTCAACCAGAATGAGATATAAACTGGTCAAACCATACCATGCATACAGGGCAACCAATCAACCTGGCTGAGATGTAAACCGGTCAAATCATAAATACTGGTAACAAACTCCAAACACATAAAAGATTCAATTGCTTCAGATTTGTTTGTTTTTTACTAGGTAACCAATCAACGAGGCTGAGTAAACTGGTCAAACCATACATACTGGGTAACCAATCAACCAGGCTGAGTAAACTGGTCAAACCATACATACTGGGTAACCAATCAACTAGACCATGACAGAAACCGGTCAAAACAGAGCCACCACTCTGTGTTTCAGTTTTACGGAGGTCATCACAGCGAGGCTCAGCCAGCAAAGTGCAGTCTCCCAAAGGGAGGCCTTCCGCTGGCAAGTGCAGTTTACACCCAGCTGTGTGCACCAACCTGTTCAGCCTTTCGTATCATGTACCCCAAAGCAACAAATGACAAAGACACTCTCCTTACCATCGGTACTGTTCAGCCTTGCTCATCATATCAAAGTTGTTGAAGTACAACAGTTCATGCTGAAAGTAAAGATGAAATCCATTAAATCCTGGCACTCCTAAAATACAACCAAATGTAAACAAATCTCACAGGCAACTCCCCCCCCCCCCTCCCCCATGTTGCAAACAAATCTCATACCCCCCCACCACACACAAACAATGACAAAAATTCCTGCATATTATCCACAAGTGCATAAAACAGGCACACATTCCCGTTGCTTCCTGCAAACTGCTGAGGTGTAAAACACAACAGAAAGAGGTAAGCACTGCATTCCATGTCAACAATCATTCCTGAAACACAACCCCCTTGCAAAAAAACAGCACAACCCTTTACCCCCCCCCCCCCCCCGGCCCACCTCCCCCTGACCCATACCACACACCAAACCTGGCAATTACCCAGACACAACTTTCAGGAACAAAACATTTAATCACTCTGTATACCAACAGAAGGTACATTGACACCAACAGAAGGTACATTTATCTACCTTTTACAGGTCAGTTTAAAAACCGCCTTTGTCAGTTACATTGTGTGCAACTGGCAGGAGCTAGGTCAAGGAAAAACACCACAAGGGGTAAAAAGATCCTGACGTTGGTTTACGATATCCTTGCTACAACCACTGCCATAACTGGTTAGGCGATAGGTCTCTCGAAACAGTACCAAAAACCGAAACAGTACAAGTGGAGAATCTTCATTTACATGGTCAAACTGTCGGTCCATCGCTTGGCAAAAGGGGTCTGCCCCCCAAATTTGTTGTGGTTGTGGTTCCTGATTGTTTGCCCCCCAAATTTGTTGTGATTGTGGTTCCCCGATTGTTCGCCCCCCAAATTTGTTGTGGTTGTGGTTCCCGATTGTTCGCCCCCCAAATTTGTTGTGGTTGTGGTTCCCGATTGTTCGCCCCCCAAATTTGTTGTGGTTCCTGATTGTTTGCCCCCCAAATCTGTTGTTGTTGTGATTGTTGTTTTCAATTTTATATACCACTATTCTCAGCCTCAAGCAGACTCACTGCACTCTTGTTGCATGCGATTCTGAATGAGTGACTGTAGCTCTTTACAGCACGTTTCTGAATATTCACCAATGTGGGGTACTTACAGCACTGTTTTGATTGCACTTCTAACTGCTGCCGTCTTGACATGTTCTGTGTACACCATGCACCATGCAAAGGCACATATGTGGGGTGCATTCGTATTTAGCTGTCACCTGCCAGATACATGTTTGGCAAAATGACCGGGATCTTTAACGTACAACTGCAATAGCATGGGTGTGACTTGCACTGTCCTATTAAAACCAGCATCTTTTTAACCACATACGTGGGGCGTGTTCATGTTTCGCTGGAACCTGCCAGATACATGTTTGGCAAAATGGCCGGGATCTTTTATGTACTGCTGCAATAGCATGGGGGCATATTTGCACTGTCCTACTAAAACAGCGTTCTTTTTAACCACCAGTCATGGCCGAGTTTAGAGGAGGAGTGCCGAAAAGCAAGGCCTGGAGTGTGACCGAGCGGCAAGGAACAGCACTGACCAGTCCCTGGTTGATGAAGTATTCTGCGAAGTAGACAGTGGTCAGGGGGATCATGTACCTCAGCAGTGGCTGCAGAGGAAAGAAAATACACATGTGACTGCGTACAACTCTTGCTGTTTTATGTAGTCTGCAAACAATAATAACAAATAATTCTTTTAAAGCACTGTTCTCTAACCAGAGTTAAACTCACTGCACTGTGCAAACATCTTACGATAAAAACAGATTAACATACATTTGAAACAAACAGAATCTGAAATATTGTAGTCTACCATTATCGCCTATCAAACAATAACCATGTTACACACACACACACACACACACACACACACACACACACACACACACACACACACACACAAACAGAAAGAGAGAGGGAGGGAGAGAGAGAAAGTTCTTACATCATGTCATAGGCAAGCCAGTTGAGATTTTTACGTAACCCGCAAATATTTCTGACATCATGCTGTAGACAAGCCAGTCCACTGATAAGAATAAGAATACTGGTCATTTCTATGGTGCTGTATCTCACTGATAAGGGTGAGCATACCACACTTTAAAAAGGCATAAAAAAAAAATGTACCCATTAAAACCTCAAAAAGAATTATTATGCAGTGATAATATTGTATTCCTTGCACTCCCCCCACCCCCACCCCTGCCTGCCTCCACACACACACAAATAATGCAGTCCCACCCAATCCCCCACAGGAGAGAGAGGAATACTGACAGAGAAGCTCAGGCAGAGTCCAACAAACATAAAAAAAACTAGACAAATACAAAGACTGTGATGGAAGGAAACAAAAAATACAGATGGGGTGGGGGGTTGGGGGCACAGAGAGAATGAATGAACGAACGAATGGTTTATTGAACAAGGCCATCTGCCCGTGTCAAACTGGTAGCAACTGGGAAGTAATGTAATACGGGGATACACAAAATCTATTATTTATCCCCATACGCATAAACAATAACTAAAACAACACTCACACGCACACATACTGACACCCCTCCACACACACAACAAACACACACACACTGGGGGGCAGAGAGAGACTGAGAGACAAACTGTTACTCACAGGTAAAAGTCGTAGTTTTTCCTTCAGTGTCAGTTTCACTTCCTTGACAACTGCAACATGACACAGGTGGTTCAGGTAAACACACCAAAGATTAATAAGCTAACATCTGTATCCAGAAGAACGGTCTGAAGCTACCATCCCTGATGAATTATGTAAACAAATATTTGCACATCACCGACTAAAAATAATGAATTTATTAAGCGCACACCTCTAACATAAAAACAGATTACACCATAGTTTAAAAAAATCAAAAACCACACCAAAAAAGTCCACATAATGCTTCTGATTTTGCCATCATGAATAGTATTATAAACTGAAAATGTGTACAATGACATAAGTCCTTTAAGGATGGACTGGGATGCCTGTTAGAATACACTCACTCAGTGACATGACTTTAAGTCCTTTTTATTCTTCTTGCACTTCTACTCATCAAAATCATGATGTGTGCATTTGTAAGGAAGGAAGGAATGAGTGTGTGTGGGTGGGTGGGTGTGCAGACCTGCAAGGGTCTGTGTGTGTTCATTGTTGTTCTTTTGTTTTTGTTGTTATTTTTACTTAAATAAAGCATGTGACAGCATTTGTGTGAATAAGATGGGCACCACTGTGAGTGAAACTGTTTCCATATTTACCTCTTTTTTTTTTATTTGCTTCTTTTATTATTTGTCAATGTATAAAACAGAAGGCAGACAACTAAATATCCTTCAAATGATCAATGTTTTTGTGACACTATATCAGCCTAATTACCAGATTAGATCTGAAATTCTGCTGCTTCTTTACACTATTTCTTTGTCTCTCCAATGTTGCCCCCTGACAGCTAAAGCCACGGATAATATTGCAACACAAGCTGACCTCCTTCTTTCAGCAACATAGTGGTGTCTGAGCTGGACTCTCGGTCAAGTTGTGGGATGCTGACTTGTATGGTGTCCGGCTTGGTCAGTATTATGAAGTAGCTGAAATGGTCAAACTAGTTCAAATTCAAAATCAACACACACGGAGTTAATTAACGCTCAAAAGACGTCGCACAAACACAACAACAAAGACCTGAGTTACCTACGGTAACTTTCACCTGGCATGCGAGTAAACACAAGGTACATAAACTCCGCCAGAGGTACATCCTTCTCCAGTGTGTGTTGATTCAGCATGAGTGCTCTGGGCCTTGTTCAATGGGTTCAGATTCACATCTTTCTTTTGGCGCCTTGTTTTTCTCATCTAACGCTTTAATAATTCACCATCAAAGTCTTCAGTGTTTGCTGTTAACTTCACGGTCTCCCATGCTGCCACACTGAGCACAGCAACAAGGCAGGCAGTAAGTATGGTTTGTCAATGTTGTATGTCTAGTGTCTCCAAACACATCAGGTCTGTCAGCTCCATCACTGAAGTCTCTTCAGTTCGCAAAGCTATGTAGTCTTTTTTTTTAAATTATTTATCCAGTATCTTCAATACACTAGTCAGAGTGCCCAGTTGAGAGGGACAAGCATCACATGGCAGTCTGAATATTACTGTACAAAAAATATAAATCTTTATCGCCAAACATGAATTAATTATTTTTACAGGTTTCGTACAGAAAAAATAATTATTTTTACAGGTTTCATACAGAAAAATCCTTTCAAAATTCACAACCTTTTCACAGACCTTTGCAATATGGCATGGAAAAGCAACATGAAGGTACACAACACTTCTGCACATCTGGTAAAGGGATGCAACCCTTACTGTAGCCGTTGGCTAACACACTCTATCAGTCAAAATTGATAGGAAGTGCGTTGTGATTTCACACAGCAATTTTTTTTTAACAGCTGCTCAGTCTTGGGAAAAGCAGTTTGTGACTGATAAGCTGATAGTTTTTCCCTAGCACTCTGAAGACCACAAAATTCACAAACCCCACTCAGTTTTCACAGACTTTTAAGGCCTTGAAAAGCGTATCCCATTTTTTTTCCAAACTACATAGTTCAGGAGCTGTGTGAGAGTCGAGGTGGCCATCCTGGGTCCTAACAAGCCTTCTGGTTTCCATGGACATAAAGCTATATTGAACCATGCTTCAGCATTGGTCTCAGCTTGTCCCTAATATGTCAATCAACAGCCGAGGACATTAAGCAACACTACCTACCTACCTTTCCAAGACCTTAAAAGACCACGCAAACCCTGGGATATTACACACTGACCAAGTTCAGCAAAACTGGATGAAGGTTGTCAACCCTTCACCAATGGTCACCCCTGTGTTAACTGACTTCTGAAGTGTTGTAATAATACAGTGCAACCTTTCTCTAAAGTCCACCTTAAACATCACAGGGGGAACGTATCATCCACTTTTCTGACCTGACTCCCATCAGAATGGGGACGACGACCAAGCTGATGACAGTGTTTCTGACGGACATAACTGCAGTCAAGCCGGCATAGCCGAGGGAGCCGGCCACACCAGCCATTCCTGTGCCTGATGACCAGGTTGACACCACCTTCCTGCACAGACAACAGGACAGAGCTTCTTACATATCACACACACACACAAAGACACGCGCTCACACAACACACATATATACTCCCACACACATATATATGTACTCCCCCTGTCCTCAGCATATTATCTGTATAGACACATACAGTATTTATAAAACACACACACCCATTTTCTCTTAAGTGTAGTTTAGTAAGGACAAGTTTGTTAGGTCAAAATGAACCCAAACTACAATCCTTGGAACATAAAGTTTTCCAGTGAGTTAAATAAACCCATACTACAATTCTTAGAACATAAGGTTTTCCAGTTTGAGTTTGTTCTCTCTCTCTCTCGCGCTCTTTTTTTCTTCTTTTTCCCCAAAGCGCTGGACGTAAAAAAAGTATTGTACTTATTCCATTACCCTCGTTAATAAATAAAAAAATCATGCATTCATTCATTCTCTCTCACACACACACACACACACTCTTTATGGTATACCAGTCTCAACATTGTAGTCACTCTAAGGTGAAGCCTGACTCAGTGACAATTTAAGTTTGACCCAACAGGCCTACCATATATTCAGATCAATTCATTTCCAGTAACTCACATGTTGTAGAAAGCTGTCAGGGAGAGAAAGGTGACCTCCCCTAGACCTGCTCCACAGCTTGCACAGATGACACCTGCCACCAACAGCAAATATGGGAGATCAATATTTACGGTTTCTATTCTGATAGTGCTGTTGTTGTTGCCATTACCTGGTGTCATCTGTTGTGTGTTTTTTTCACAGCTTTACACTTTCACAGTAATTACACACTCACACACATAGCAGTCATATTTCCTGTGGGATTCTGATAGTATCATTGTTGCTGCCATTACCTAGGATTACCTGTTATTCTTTCGATAATTTTACACACTCATTCAGTCATGCTCACAGCGGTGACATTCCCCTGCAGGATTCTGACAGTATCATTGTTGCTGCCGCTACGTAGGATTACCTGTTATTCTTTTGATAGTTTTACACACTCACACGCATAGCGGTGACATTCCCATGCGGGATTCTGACAGTATCATTGTTGCTGCCGCTACGTAGGATTACCTGTTATTCTTTTGATAGTTTTACACACTCACACGCATAGCGGTGACATTCCCCTGCGGGATTCTGACAGTATCATTGTTGCTGCCGCTACGTAGGATTACCTGTTATTCTTTTGATAGTTTTACACACTCACACGCATAGCGGTGACATTCCCCTGCGGGATTCTGACAGTATCATTGTTGCTGCCGCTACGTAGGATTACCTGCTATTCTTTTGATAGTTTTACACACTCACACGCATAGCGGTGACATTCCCCTGCGGGATTCTGACAGTACCACTGTTGCTGCCATTACCTACAGTTACCCATTAATTAACTGTTTTACACATTCACAGTCACACACATAGCAGTCACATTTCCCGTGGGATTCTGATAGTATCATTGTTGCTGCCATTACCTAGGGTTACCTGTTATTCTTTTGATGGTTTTACACGCTCACACTCATAGCAGTGACATTCCCTGTGGGATTCTGACAGTACTGTTGTTGTTGCCATTACCTATGATGCTGAGCCAGACCTCGTGAACCAGGGCCACGATGAGGAAGCTGGCCATGCCAAACATAATCACCAGCGACACCTTCACCCTGAGCAGCACAGAAACAAACAGCCAATCATTTCCCTCTGCAAGATGGGGAAGGAAGGGGAGAGCAGAGATACGGGTGAAGAAAGAGAGAGCGAGCGATGAGGAGAGAAAGAGGGAGAGAATCACCAGCAACATCTTGACACAGAGCAAGAGGCAAACACGTGTTAAACAATTTCCCCTTTACAAGATGGGGGGGGGGGGGGGGGGAGTCAAGATACAGGGGAAGAGAGAGAGAGAGAGAGCGGTGAGGAGAGAGGGAGAGAATCACCAGCAACATCTTGACACCGAACAAGAGGCAAACAAGCGTTAAACAATTTCCCCTTTACAAGATGGGGGGGGGGGGGAGTCAAGATACAGGGGAAGAGAGAGAGAGAGCAGTGAGGAGAGAGGGAGAGAATCACCAGCAACATCTTGACACTGAGCAAGAGGCAAACAAGCGTTAAACAATTTCCCCTTTACAAGATGGGGGGGGGGGGGGGGGGGGGGGGGAGTCAAGATACAGGGGAAGAGAGAGAGAGAGAGCGGTGAGGAGAGAGGGAGAGAATCACCAGCAACATCTTGACACTGAGCAAGAGGCAAACAAGTGTTAAACAATTTCCCCTGTACAAGATTGGGGGGGGGGGGGGGGGGGGAATCAAGATACAGGGGAAGAGAGAGAGAGCGGTGAGGAGAGAGGGAGAGAATCACTAGCAACACCTAGACACTGAACAGGAGGCAAACAAGCATTAAACAATTTCCCCTTTACAAGATGGGGGGGTGGGCAGGGGGATGGGGGGGGGGGAGAATACAGGAGGGTGAGGGGGAGCCAAGATAAGGGGAAAAGAGAGAGCGATAAGGAGAGAGGGAGAGAATCACTAGCAACACCTAGACACTGAACAAGAAGCAAACAAGCATTAAACAATTTCCCCTTTACAAGATGGGGTTGGGGTGGTTGGAGATACGGGGTTGGGGAGGGAGGGGGCAAGATACAGGGGGGAAAGAGAGAGCGATGAGGGGCGAGAGAGGGAGAGAATCACCATGACACTGAACAAACATTAAAAAATGTCCCTTTACAAGGGGGGAGAGAGATGGACAGAGAGAAACTGAGAGAGACAGAGACAATGACAATTCCTTAATGATTTCAGGCCATTTGCCCAGTTTCATAGGGGGAACAATACTTATCAACATGTATACATCTTCACATTTGTATTGCAGTTGTGGTGCGCCTGCAGGTGCACATGTGCGTGTACATGCATGCACACACACACACTTTAGCACCACACACACTCAAACGTACATGGAACATAGTACACCCACAATCACTTCCATGGCACGGGCGTGTCTGATTATAGAGGAAGACCACAATTTTCACAGTCCTGCTGAGTCCACTGCACATTTTCTCAATTCAAATGCCTTGAACAGATACCATGCTGTCTTTCTTATTGTCCCATCATCTGTACAATACACCAGCCTTGCCAACTGGGCTGACTCCAAGAGACAGAGAGAGAAATGGACAGTTTGGGGGGGGGGGGGGGGGGGGGGGGAGCAATGGGGCAGAGAGAGGGACAAAATCATCAGCAACACCTTGACACTGAGCAACAGGGAAACAAACATTCAATAATTTCCCTTTATGGGAAAGGGGTAGGGGGGTACAGACAGACAGAGCAGGGCAGAATGAATGAATGAATGAATAAGAGAGAGAGAGAGAGAATGAGAGAGAGAGAGAGAGAGAGAGAGAGAGAGAGAGAGAGAGAGAGAGAGAGAGAGAGAGAGAGAGAGAAAGAGAGAGAGAGAGAGAGAGAGAGAGAGAGAGAGAGAGAGAGAGAGAGAGAGACAGAGAAACCAACAGACAGAAGGAGAGAGAAATACAGAGAGAGGGAGTGAGAGCAAAAGAGAAAAGGTGCCATGTCGTATGTTTATTCAGTTAACAATTAAAAAAATCCATTCACGTTGTTCATTGCTGTGTGGAGGCTGTAACCTGGATGATCAATAAAATTGTTTGGCTTTGTACCTCCCTCCCTCCTGGAACCAGTCAAATAGAACTGAACAGCAAAAATGTCTAGCTGATAAACATTGGCTTGGTTTGATGACACTACTGTATGGATGACATTTTTGGGTGCCTGAAGGAGATGAGTGTCCTTCACCAGCTGTAAAAAAAAAAATCAAACTGTATACATTTATTTAAAGTAGACTGTGTGAGTGTCTTCCAAAGCTGTGAGCCTTTTTTTTTTTTTTTTTTTGCTTTAATGAGTTCATGACCTTTGTTTGCCCCCTGATGTGGTTTTAAATCTGCTTATCTAAAGTAGCATTTCTTCATCCAGAGGTGACTCTGCATTTGACAAGACATCAAAATCCAAGATGTAACTGATGCATCAAAAAGGTATCTAGCACACCTTACAACAGAAACTCACCTGTAAGATATCCGCTGGATGTAGAAAGGTGCTGTTGACTTGATGAGAAGAGTGGGAAGAATGTCAGCCAGCAAGATCACCTGAGAAGGGATCACAGAGAGAAAGAACATCATCTGTGCTCTCGGTACTGGTCCTTCACACAGGCAGAACCACACCCACACAACCACATTTACACACACACACACACACACACACACACATCAAAACAATCATCCAGGCATTTAATGTTGGTTTTACACTCAGGTAAAATCACACACATTGTAAGCTCACACACTGGTAGATAAACACAGACGCACGTGCATGCATACATACACGCTGGTACGGTGTAGACAAACACACATTATTTTTCACATACACACACATGAATACACTGCAGCTGTCACACAATAAGAAGATGCATGCACACACACACACACACACACACACACACACACACACACACACACACACACACGCGCGCGCGCGCGCCACTGACCCCTGTGCTGATGGCGTTACAAGACAGATACTCCACCGCAGGCTTTGGTGTACTGGCATTGCTGGCAGTTGTAGTTGTAATTGGAGCCACTGTCTGTTGACAGCAAACAGTTCAACCAATAAAATAAAGGAGTCAGTATGATAAGATACATGTATACTAATAAGTAATATAGTGCTATACTACATTCAGTATATAGTGTGAGAGGCAAGGGGGAATGGGTGGGTGGGGGGGGAGGGGGGGGCACCAGTCAGAATGGTGAGAATGTGATACACACACTGACAGTACAACACTGAAATAGCTGGCAGTAGGTAGGTTACCGTGGCGTTAGCTGTTCCATTACTGCTGCCCCCCTCCCTCCTCCTCCTTCAGTATGTCATGAGCCGCTGACAACATAACCACGTAGGCAAAGTTGTTGGTCAGCCCCAGGAACCTGGAAAGTAGGAACTAGCACTTTCAAGTTACTCAGTTGTTGATCAACCTCACCAACCTGCACAGTAGGAACAAGCCCTTTCACGACACTCAGTTCATTCTTGATCACCCTAGCAACCTGAACAGTAGGAACTAGCATTTTCAAGATACTCAGTTCTTGGTCACCCTAGCAACCTGGGCAGTAGAAACTAGCACTTTCAAGATACTCAGTCCTTGATCACCCTAGCAACCTGGGCAGTAGAACTAGAAACTAGCATTTTCAAGATACTCAGTTCTTGATCACCCTAGGCTGCCTAGCAACACGGGCAGTAGGATTCCAGGAACAAGCACTTTTAAGGTACTCAATTCCTTCACCCTAGCAACCTGAACAGTAGGAACTAGCACATTCAAGCTACTCAGTTTTAGAATTATCAGCACTAGTGTACCAGAAATATATGCTTGGCCCTCCTGGCAATAGTGGCATGAACAAAGAATGGTGAAACGGTGTGAATCCCTGCCACATTTTGTTTACATGCCTTGATGCCTAATGTTTTTGTACCACTACCAGTCACACAAGCTATATCTGTAATACAAATATTATATATATATATGAGTCAGATTAAAATACAAACTGTACATGCCTGCAGTATTTATTTTGTTTGTTTATTTATCTGTACTCAGTACTGTGGTACTGGTAGTATTAAATTCAAAAACTAAATCATAGTTCATACAAAGGCATCAAAACTGATCCAAACAGTCCATGATAAAAGTAATAAGTCATTCAAAGCAAACCATGCTTACCAAAAGGCTGTCAGGTCCCGATAATATTTCCATCTTTCTCTCTTTTGAACAGCATCCACTGCAACAGAATGAAACAAACACAAACATAACATCTGTTTCAAATTAATCAATCTTTATGTTTATTTTATGTCTGTTCACAGTAAGGTGATATTACTTTCATTAGACCAAAAAAGCATCTGTTTATCTGCAGCATAATGCAGGGATTGGCAAGGGATTAAATTTACAACAGGTCACAAGACGAGTTCAGCAAGGTAGCAACAGGTCATTTGACATTTTAAAAATCACTAAAGTTATACATCGCTTGTGAGGTTGTGTGCAATTTGTAACAGCAAAGTCATGACTAAACTTTATTTTCACGCACACAGTGACACACACAAACACACACTCTCTAATATGAAACTACAATTTTCACTTTAGTTTATGCTAAGGCATATTTATATATATATATGGACTGGTGGTAATTCTATCATCTATGTATACTGTCTACACACACAATTTCTACAAGTTCTGCAAACACCATCTCTTCCAACTTCACTAAAATCGTTCACACTATAACTGACTCTATGAGTTCTATGTCAATAGGTCAGCTGACATGCCAGATAGCACATTAGTCAGTCATTTTACTAGATTTTGATCTGCGGATGACAAAAACAACTCCCACACCAATCCCCGATGATGTGTTTGTGACTGACATACAAATGAATAAAACCAATACAAACATGATCAGTTTCATAATTTGCAAAATGTGGGGATCCCCAGTAAAGAAGAGATTGTGGAGAGGGCACTGTTTATATTTTGCTGAGCACTAATATAGTAATATTCTAATAATTTGGTGTGATTTACGGTATTTTTTCCAAACCAAAAATGAATAGTGTCTTAAGTCTGCGCTATTCAATCAATGATCATCCACGTGCTAGAACTAGAATGGTCCAGAACAATAGCGCTATTCAACCACTTGCTGGAAGTGGCCAGAACAGTCGATGATGAGGATTGGGGTCTCCTCTGCTTTTCCAATTATGGAAACTAGACAACGACTCGAACGAGTATGACCCGCCAGGATCCATCCCGTATTCGATTCGATTGAATAGCTCACCTCGTCACCAGTCACTACGAGGTCCAGATCTGACGGAGAACAAAGTTGCGAGGTTACCGTTGCGTGAGACAGAAGAAAAAACAAACAAACAAAAAACCACTCACACTTACTTGAATCTGAAGCTGGGTAAGACTGACTGTCCGTGTCAGACTCGGACATTTTGCTATCAGTATCAGACTCTACACTGACTGCAAACTTCCGCCACAAACTGAGCGCTTTGAGGGCGGTGACCTCCCATGCCATTTGTATGAGGTACTAATGCTGTCAAAATTCAGTTTTTCTTTTGTTCTGATGATTTGCCACAAGCCCTTCATCAATGCAGCTGGCTTTCTGCCGGTATACTATAAAAAGTTATTTGTATTTATAGTGGGGAAAATGTGTCGATACAAGTTATAGTGTGGAGAAAAAAGGAAAAAAAACTTGCTAAACGGCGGTACATCGGGTAAGTTACTGCTGATCCCCCCCCCCCCCCCTTTTAAAAATAAAATAAAATCTACGTTCAACTTTAGTCAGACTGTTGATGAAATGGTCTTTGTAAGTTTCGAAGTTAAAAAGATGAGAATGTTTTTAGCGGTTCAGTCAATCGGTTCGTTGGTGCTGGGTCTTAGTGCGGTCGAGTGGGGTGTAGCCTCGGTGAAGGATCGGTTCCGCGGGTCAATTGGCCGAGTTGTAGACAACAAGCCTCCCTGTTCATGCACGGGCATGGCCCGAAGAGCTGCCTTCCGTATTGTTGATGATGAGTTGATGCTTAATGTCCTCAGATGTCATTTGACATATTAGGGACAAGTTGTGACCAATGCCGAAGCACGGTTCAATAAATCTTTACGTCCACGGAAACCAGAAGGCTCGTTAGCGGCCGGACGGACAGCCCAGGACATCCACCTCGACTCTCACACAGCTCCTGAACTAATGATGTCCGTATTGTGTTACAAATTCTTCTTTTATTCCAAAATTCTGGGCCACCGATGCCGTATTTTTGAAGGTATAAAAGACCCTCCATTTTAATCTGTCCTGTGACTTTGTCCGCCATCACTTCCTCCTGAAACATTAACGAAATGGCTCCCGGCATCGCTGCCCATCTCATTTAATGCAGGAATCATTCTGGTGGTGACAGTGCAGCGACAGGTATATAATCTCTCTCCCCCCCCCCCCCCCCACCTCCATACCCCCTTCTCCCCCTTCTCCACGTCCCTAATAAGCCTTATGGCTTCTGTGGACGTTAAGCACCATGCTTACTTACTTCCCCGCACCACTCGCCCTCACAGAAATTTAAGGTTTGCTTTCATGTTGCTTAAAGTCCACGGAGGCGAGATGGCCTATTAGGGACGGGGACAGAGTGGGAAGGGGACGAGAGAGTGATTGGCTCGACCGCGGAAACCGCCCGAAAAAGACCGGAGAGACCGTAGACCGCCGCCAGAACAATGGAAGTGTTAAGGCGGTGTCCCCTCGCCATTGCCCAGCGACTTGTGCACCGTGCAATTGCTCTTTCAACTGCTGTGCTGGACAGAGTCGCTAAGACAATGTCCGTTGCACCGCTGTTGACGAACAACTTGGACAACTCGAAGCAAAAGACGTCCAACTTGCTCAGCCAAGCTCCACCTCCCTACTCATGATCTCTTCTGGGCAAAAGTGAGGGTCCAGCTCCACCTCCCTCCTCTAAGATCTCTTGATCTTTTGATCTCGCCTGGAACCCTGGGAAATTTAAGGGCCGTGTGCTCTCTTTTGTAGTCACTTTGCCAAGTCTCCAGGTCAGTCTCCAAGTTCGTCTCCAAGTCAGTCAGTCTCTAAGCCTCCACTGAAGTTTTTTATTCGAGCAGCTGGACAGTTTTGATTTCGACCCAACTTAATCCACATTCAACAGGTTGGTTTGTCTATCTTTTACCGTCCTAGTTTTTGGACTAATGTTTTATTGTTGTTTGATTGTTGTAGTTTTTTTGTTTTGTTTTTTCAGTGTTTGATCTTGCCGTAAGATCTGGTGTCGCTGATGTTTCATTATTTTTTACGTTCGCTTAAATGATTAAGTACAGGGGCCAGCTTCGTGGTAGCCACGAGTTGTTTCAAATATATGGGTTATAACACTCTTTTTTTTCATTTCATGATTGATGTGTTGAATCTCAAATTAAACTGTGTTTCGCTACAGATGTTCTGACTGAGAGATCAGGTTCGTTATCCGAGCCTGGCTCCATTTTTTCCATTCTGATCTAAACCTCCTAATGGAGTTCCGGCTTTATTTTACTGGTTAGGAAAGGCCTGTTCCGCGTATCCGCGATTAACAGGTTCGACTTTTCTATTTAATATTATGTGAAAAGGCCAGCTCCGCGATAGTCCGCGATTAGCTTTGGTTTGACTTTTCCATAAATAATTCTCTTGTGTATTCCATCTTCCACTATCCACAGACTTGGAAGATACCTTTAAGTTTTCTTCCATAAATTCGGTGTAAGACCCTACTGAGCAATTATAAGGTGATGCGATGTTTTTGATGATACACCGGTTGTGAACTGTCTTTTCACAGGTTTGTAGCTCATACTTTTGTAACCCGCACGGACGATTTTGTGTTGACTTAATTGTTGTTTATGTTAAATTCTCAGGGAATGAGACAACCGGATAAAGTTTACTTAGCTATATTGGCTTTTCAAACCTTTGTGCCTTCTAACCCCTTCTTTTGTCTGCTTATGACGTGCTTGTGACTTATGTTTTTGATTCAGTAATATTTGGAACCTTCATTCTCCTCTTGAATTCGTGTTGAAAGAGAGGTGGGAGCTGAGCGAGAAAAAACAGAACGACTTCTGTGAGTGAGTGAGTGTGTGGAGGTGTGAGTGTCAGTGTGCTGGATCACTGACAGTCATGAGATGCCACGTGCAAGTAATTAACGCAGACATGTTTATAACCTAACCTGATAGCGTTCTCATTTGCGGTGGCCACAGAATCGCTCGACGACATTTGATCCCTTCACGCACTAGAGACGTTACAATAGTGCTTATTACTGAATATTTGTGACTCAGCAGTCCGCCGATGCTTGAGAACTAACGTGACGAGTCAAGGCTCCTAGTTGAATGTAATTAAATTACAGTACTGCTTAACATTAATAGATGTCCAAAAAACGAATGCTGGGTGCTGGGCTGTAATCAAAATAATTATCTTTGTCCGCGCTCGCCCGGCGAACAATCTGTCATAATTCCAGTGACGACACGCCCTTGGAGGGGAGAGAACACCAGTTATATTGATGAAAGAACAATCAGCAGAGTTAGCTCTCTTACTGTGTTCGCCGCTCTGGTCAACTTTGAGTGAACATGGTGCTTAACGTCCACAGAAACCACAAGGCTTATTAGGGACGGGGAGAACGGGGGGGAAGGGGGTATAGAGGTGGGGGGAGAAGGAGACTATATACCTATCGCTACTCTGTCACCACCAGAATGACTTCTGCATTGAGATGGGCAGCGATGAGAGCCATTTTAATGTTTCAGAAGGAAGTGATGGACAAAGTCACAAGACAGTGTCCACAAACCACAACCTTTTTGAAGAGAAAGGAGAGCCGAAATGGTATCGAACCGAGGTCCTTCCGCTTACCAGCCTAACGCCTTACCGCTAGGCCAAACCGGCTCACCAACTTGTGTGAGATGGGGAATCGGTTTTTGTACCAGTACCAAGGAGACTAGTAATGTTATACTATGAAAACATCTGCCAGTACTTTTAGCAGTCAGCGCATTCGTTCGTGTCCTGACTCATCTACTGTGCCCCCATCTGACACAGAACAAAAAGACTGCTAACTAGTTTCTTGCTGGGATTGTTGAACCAAATAAAGTTATTCCTAAAACAACACACAAGTAAAAACTTAATTTAAAGTTCCTGACACATATCACTTCGTGTTAAAAAGGACTGCAAAAAATGAAGTCGAATGAACCGAGAAGGCAAAATTCCTGCCAGTAGGCAAAGCATGCAAAGCTATATTTACACCTTAGTTTTATATCAAAGGAACATTAAATCAAAGCAGGCAAAACTATTTTGAGGACCTGAGGCTGCTTTTGGTGAAGTTTCGTGTGCGGCCTTACGATTCACTCGCATGCCGGGTGAAATTTACTGTAGCCGGCTAATCAGGTCTTTGTTCGTGTATTTATGTGACGTCTTTAGAACACTAATTACCTCCCTTTATTTTTCGATTCTACACAAGCGCTCTAGGCCTCATTCTGTGCAGATCACTTTGACCTGCTCCATCAGAGCTTGAAGCTGAATGGATCCTTTGATAATTTGTGAACTATCCAGTGCTGAGGAAACCTCAGTTTCTGCGTCCGCTTCACACCAGCATGGGGAATATTTATCAAACATACTGTAACTCGACTAGCCATTCCACCGCCAGTGCACACACACACACACACACACACACACACACACACACACACACACACACACACACACACACACACACACACACACACACACACACACACACACACACACACACACACACGCACGCACGCACACACGCACGCACGCACGCACGCACGTACGTACGCATGCACATGCACACGCACGCACGCACGCGCACGCACGCACGCACGCACACTCACCCGCACACACTCACGCACGCACGCACGCACGCGCGCACACACGCACGCACGCACGCACGCACGCACGTACGCACGCACGCACGCACGCACACACACACACACACACACACACACACACACACACACACACACACACATAGAAGGGCACAAGGAAGGATGACTAATAACTCACAGAAACCTGCTGAATGTCAGAATGACTGTAATGTCCGCCGCTGCCGTGCAATGCATCTCAAGTTGTGTCGTTGCAGTTGCTAACGTCAGTCGTTCACTGGCTTCCTCTGGCGCCAGTGCCCGACATTTCTTTCTCTGACTTATTACTTCTTAAGCCTGTTACACTGGGTCTGTGTCCTGCTAAAATATCTGACGGATCAGGGCAACAGGAACCTGCACCGCGGGTCGATTATTCCCTATGTTGTTAACGCTTATCTCCCTTAGGTTATAGCCCAAGAAGCGAAGTTTAGGACGGAACCTTGTCCCCGAAGGCTCACAGGTAAGTAGATTGGCATCTTCTGCCTGCAGGAATTTTACGACAGGCCTTGTAGCATGGTAATCTGGAAACATTTTTTACGTGTTTTTGTTTTGTTTTGTTTTTTGCTTGTTTGTTTGTTGTTGTTGCTGCTGTTGTTGTTGTTGTTGCTGCTGTTGTTGTTGTTGTTGTTGTTGTTGTTGTTGGTGGTGGTGGTGGTGGTGGTGTGTGTGTGTGTGTGTGTGTGTGTGTGTGTGTGTGTTAGTGCGCGAGCGAATATGTAATAAAGTATGCTGAGGTGCCATTTGTTGCATCAACGAATCTTTTCAGGGATCCAGTGTAGCTAACGGAAGTCATTATGATGACAATCAGTAATTAATGACAGCAATCATTATTCATACTGTGGGTTAATAGTGAGGCCTCGTCATTTCGTGTTCCCCGTCCCCGGT